>JANJEY010000234.1:46974283-46993010 GCA_024703695.1 Erythroxylum cataractarum | reverse complement strand
AAAAGCCAATTCAGTCATTAAAAGAGGTAAAAATTCACTCAAAGGCACTGCCTATATAATGACCAATGAAACAGTAAAAATTACCAAATGAACAGTAACTATATCCTTCCAATCCTCATAACTTCTTACTCCAGATCCCTAAAATTGCACACTATACCTCAATGGAAAGATAAAAAGATGATTTACAACTTTTATGAAAGGTGCAAAAGTCAATTCAGTCATTAAAAGAGGTAAAAAAAGTCACTCAAAGGTACTGCTTATATAATAACCAATGAAACAGTAAAATTGACCAAATGAACAGTAACTGAAATTTTCCCAACCTCATAACTTTTTATTCCTAATTACAAAAATCGAATATGATACATAAATGGAAAGAGTAAAAGACAATCTACAACTTTTATGAAGAATGCTAAAATCAAAACAAGCTCTAAGGAGGTGAAAAACCCTTCCAAAAATACTGCACAAATATAACCCTTATCAAATATATTTGTAATCTTTCAAACCTTATAAGTTCTTCATCCTAAGTCCAAAAGTGACAAATTATATACCATTGGAAAGCTATAAACATTTTATACAATCTTCAAGAAGACCTCCCAATTCAATTCAAACACTAAAAGGGTAAAAAATACAAGCAAACTTTCTATCAAATTTTTTACAAAAATTTGACAGCACCTCCCCTAAAAATCAACTAACCAAAAACTTCAATCTTTCAATCCAAACTCCAACACCCACACAAAACTCAATCTTCAATCTCTCACAACACAAACCAATCCAAATATATACCCAACATAAATCAAATGGCAGCAATCGCACTCCTATACATCTAATCATTTCCAAACTATAAAGCAACACATTCCTCCTCTTTTTGTTAAATTCAAACCATACAACAATACATTGTTATAAAACATATACAAATTGCACAAAATACATTAAAACTTAAAACTCTTGCATTTACATGAACAATATAAGTTATTACAAAGCTTTAGAGGGCATTTAGGCCTTAATACATCAAGAGTGTCAAAGGGCAAAATACAAAGTACATCATTTGTCCAAAATGCTATCTAAAGCCTTGTTTTCTAAAATATGATTTCAAAAGCAAAAATGCATCGAAGTAATGCCTCAATCCCGATGTGGTATCCCGGTTTCTCACTCGTCGCCTGTGGAGGGGAAAATGGGGTGTGAGTTCGACGGCTCAGTGGGTAATAGCTTAATAATCAAGAATAAGCAAAAACAGTCTTATTTCATTCATTTTCAAAGCAAAAACTCACATTCATAAAAACATTTCCAATTTATCAAAACTCCTCAAAAATTCATTTCATCAAAGTATTCAAACATAAAAGTATCACATAAGCACAGAGAAAGTGGTTTGGGTGGATCCGAAACAGAATGTACTACACATTCTCGCAAAGCAGTCATGTGCAGTCATGAACTTATGGGAGTCCGTGAGGAGCTCTAATGCCACTAGTGGGCAGGCGGGAGAAGCCTATAATTAGACAGGTGCACTTGACTCTTAAGGGACCATCACAAACCCAAAGAAAACATGCATATCACATACGTCACACATAAATTGCCCAAAATGGCATTTTTTCGAAATCACATATTCTAAACTTTTTTTCACTTCACAAATCATTTTATAATTATTTCCACAATGTATTTACATACAAAAGACATCTCATACAAGTTCAAATCATTGCAAAGAGTCATTTTTACAAACTTTATAAATCAATGGAAAGCATTAAATGACATTTATTTAAAGACAACTAAGTAGCTTATTAACTCAATTATTAAAATATCACCCACCTTAATTCCTTTAGCTCTAGGCTTAGTCAATTTGCCTTTCCTCTAACTCCATTGGCCTCTCTTGACTTAAATCAAAACACCAAATTTCATCCTAACATGAGTTACCAAAAATTGACAATTCTAAGGAAAGGAAGCATGAAATTGAACCTATAAAACCTTACCCATGCCTTTCCTAAGCTATTAGAACCTAAACACCTCAAAAATTGTCAAAGAATTTCGAAATTCCTTACCTTGGGAGCCTCCCACGAAATTGGATTTTTGCTTCTAATGGAAGCTTTATCCTTCCCTTTCCTTTTTCCTTCTTAAAGAACTTTTAGAAACACCTTTCTAAAGCAAGGTAAACCAAAGCCCTAGCTTTTTCCTCTTCTTCTTCTTCTTCTTCTTCTTTCAACCAAAGGTCACTCTCCCTCTCTTTTCTTTGAAGTGTCGTGAGTTCTTTCTAAGGGCTTAACAAAAGTGATTCTTAAACTTAAAAACCTAAGCCTAAACTACGTAGTTTCAATATCTCCTCCTCTTTTCCTTATAAATTTCGTGTCTCTCCTCGTCACTCACGGCAACAAGGGACTCTTCTTTTTCATTTTAATTGATACTAAAAAGACTAATATGCCCCCTCCTTATAAGCCTTAAGCCTTTAAAACATAAGCAAACTTCCTAAATTACCCCTACACCATCTTATTCTTTTTTAATTTCTAACAACATATCAAAACTCTAATTTTAACTAATTCCTTTCATTTAATATTCATGAACTTAAGCACTAAAAACCTCAAATTATTCCAACCAAAAGAAAATTATCAAACTAATCCTCAAAATAAATTAAACATGCCCATTAACTATTAAAAAGAATTGGGGTCCAACATCAAATGTCTTAATTTTTAGTGCTTTGAAAACTAGAGACATAGGGAGAACAAATATCCAAAATACCTTAAAACCTAATTCGAATATTTTCTATATGCATGTTATAGAACAAGAAGAGATATGAATGACGAGTATATGTCACGATCGTGACACGGGTTTTAAGGTGACCTCAACTACTAAATCACTAGTAAAAACCTTGCATATTGGAAACCTTCACCTAATAATTAAAGCACAAAATTTCTATTTTATCTATAATAAAATATGCAAAACAATAGTCTTATCCATCTAAACATTGTTGATGTGCTCATAACTCAGTACTACTGAACAAAGAAGTATAACCATGAAAGGAAATAAGTATACAAAGAAAAAAAAAACAAACAATCACTGAAAAACCTGTTTAAGTTTAGCAATGGTGATAATGTCAAAAGTTTTTGGAACTCCTTTAAAAATTAAATCTCTCTCACGTCCACCCACCAAATAAGCTTCAAACCTTGCTAAAAAAAGTGGCTATTCAAGTACAAATTCTTTAAAAACCAATGATAAATTTGGAACCTAAGTGCCATAATGCATGATTTAGTTTTTAAAAAAACTTAAACCCATTTCAGAGCCTAAGTTTGGAAGGCAAGGATGATCAATAGTGACACAAACTACTAAACATAGGCTAGTGCCAAGACACACCTCTACCATTCACAATGTTCACACAGTCCAAGTAGGCAGGGATGTCATCCTGTGGCTTACACTTAACTACTTGGCAGCTGTCATTTTCCATTTAGACATATCAACCAATTCGCCTACATCAATAAGTTAGAATGAGAGTGCTAACATTTTTTTTTAAAATTGTTATTAAATAAATAAAATTACTTTGTTATACAACAAAATTCGAACAGTAGGATCGATTTTGTAGACTTACGTTAACCAAATTGTTGTTGGACCACTGTAGGACGAAATTCATACAACCATAAGTAACTAGAAGCAAGGTGTTACCGAGGAAACTCAAAAAAGAAAAAAGCAACAAACTAACGTAGAAACAAACCAACAAAGTAGTTGATGAATTAAGACTATGTAAGGAGCAAAGCTTATTTAGAAAAAATTAAGTGTTGGTTACATCTCACAAAATCTTATATGTAATTAATATTAACTTTAAAGGATTAAAACTGAAATTGGATTAATAATTTTAAGGAGATATAAGCCAGACGAAGAGCGATGGATCAAACATATTTGTAGAGGCAGAAATTTGCATGATAACATCATCAATTTGCATGGACCACGTTTATTATTCTAAGTTACTATAAGTTAGTTGGGTGAAAGTTTGATGCAAATGTGCAAGATAGACGAAACTGTATTATAGAATACCAACATTTTCACTACCATCTTTCATTCTTGGCACGCATAGGGGACCATAGTTTACATCCAATACCTCAATAAGCATAAGGGACCACAATATACAATCATAAATAAATAAGCACACAAACAATAAGATTTAGGAGACCACACATTTAAAAATATAAAAACCAAATAACAATGGACCTACTACGATGAAATGTTAGCTTCTTATTTAGACATCTGAAGAGCATGTGAGTTGAGTTGCTTCTAACGTTTGTGTGTGCGACAATAAAAAGTAATTATGATGCAACTGAAATTGTCTGAGGAAGAACACAATTGTTGATTGAAGTTCATAAATCAGGGATTGTGTAAAATGAAGAAGATGACATATCAGGGCTATAGGAGGAGGGAAGAAGCAAACATAGTGTCTTATTTTTCTTCAAAACGATGCGTCTCCTCCTCTGCATATGCTGTATTTAAGAGAGGAGCACTGCATGAGCAAAACGCGACGTTTCAAGTTCACATGTACGTTAATGGACAACACTACCTCACCTCGAATCAAGCTCAGATACTGCCCAAAAATGATAAGTTAAAACTACAGGTGAGACCTACTTCTATTTAAACATATCCATGTTGGCTTTTGGTGGATCTTGTTAGAAATACATGTTAGTGGATTACTATAATCACAACTTAATTCCATATGCCTAACCACAAATTGAATTGCCTAATGTACATTTAATAACCATAATGGGATGGTTAAGTTGCTAATTGCATTTGAGGCACATGGTGGTATCCTAATTACTATACGTTGGCCCATTAAATTATAGTACATATTCCTATTAACTATGATACAATTAGCCCATTATACCCCTTAGGGTAGAACATGTCATATATATGACATAAGGTGAGATTGTTGCGTTAAGTGACATTGTGTGTGTCTATTGGGGTGGATGCACAAGGGTGTTATACCATTACTCTCTCTTGCAAGGTTTGTGTTTTTCTCTCTTTGATAGGTTTGAAGAAACATGGAGAAGATGTAAATTCCAATTTCAAGTGTTGGAGGTATGCTTCTTGAATCTTGTTATGCTCTAAATAAAATGATTATTGGTTGTTGAATGTAGTTTAATGTTGCATTGATTCTAACAGATCTCACTTCTAAAAATTAATAAAAGCACTACGTTAACTAAATATTATATCACGTCAGTAGATAATTGATAATAGTTTAACATTGCTCGTGGTTAGAGTTTAATTTAAACATTTCTAAATATTAGGGTTTATTTTGAATCATTTTTAACATCAAGATCTATTTTATACCCTAGTATAAACCCTAAATAAAACATTAAGGTTCATTTTTTAACGCCAAGGCCTGTTTTTTACCTTTTTGATAGACGAAGAGACCCAGTTTCTCGATACGCAAAGACAGATTTACGTGACGCACTCGCGATCCGACGCACGTGAGTTTCACACACCTGTTTCGCAAACCCGAAGCTACTTTTTGTTTAATTATACCTTGCTCGCCCTAGTCTCCTAATCCACCACAGGATTCTTTACTCCTGGCACTCTTTATCCAGTTTCCTCCACTTTAAATTAGGGTTTTGGATTTGATCTGTTCATTTTCAGCTTCCAATTAATCCTTTGTAGTGGTAATTTGAGTGTTCCTTGGGAAGGGGGAGAGAATATGGGAGGAGGAGATGGAGAGGTCAATGAATCGAATTCCGGTGAGAGCGAATTAGTTACGGTCAACGTCCGTTGCTCTAACGGCTCTAAATTTTCTGTTCGGATCAACCTGATATCCACAGTCGAAGCTTTCAAGGTCGTTCTTGCTGAGAAGTGTGATATTACGCCGGATTCTCAGAGGGTCATTTATAAAGGTCGGATCTTGAAGGATGATCAGACTCTTGAAAGCTACGGTATGTTTTTATTATCTTTTGTTGATTAAGTGTCGAGTTAGCGTTTTTTGTTCTTTGTGGAGATCTAGGGTAATCGAGTGATTCTGAATTAGGGTTGGGTGGAGGTTCTCGAACTGGAATAGAGTGAATGAACTCTGTTTCGCGTTATGATGATTGTTCATAGGTTTGATGTTGCATTTGTTGTTTAAGATGGTGTGGTCTAGCGAAATTGTTCATGTCTTCTTGCCATTTAGAGCCTTTACTTGTTGGGGACGCATATGAAAAGTCTCGATATGATATACTATTTGTGCATATGGTGTTGTTTATCGAGTAAGCAAATAATGAGAGCAATTAGATTCCTGACAATGTTTGGATAGAGGTCAGATGGTAGATGTTTGATGGCCTTGGTTCAAGGGTTTATTTGTTTTAGCCTTTTGAAGTCCTTGTGATTATATTGCCCTTTTTTTGGTTGTTTATCTGTTGGTAAGTCATCTGTATCCTGGTTTTTTTATTGTGTTGGTTGGTGGAGCAGGATTGAATTAGGTCTCCTTTTGTTTTGTATTGACATCGACCTTTAGAGCATCCTCTATAATTTGGTTGTTCCTCATTTCTTTACACTTTTTTCTTTTGAATTTTATCTTCTTCTTTTTTTTTTTTGGTAAATCGGAAGAATTAATAAATGAAAAAAAAGTATAAATCAGAAGAATTTTACCTTCTTTTGAATTTTATCTTCTTTTATGTGTGATATTTTATTGAAACTTGTAGATGTATGGGTATTCTCTGCGCCATGGGTAAACTGATTCAAGTTGGATATCTTCATACCATATTTAATTGTTTTTAGAGGACGAAATGGAAATGCTGAAGGCTGGCCCCCAAACAGTGCTGTTGGTTGACCCCTTCATCTCATGTATCATAAATTCACTTCATCGTATGAGGCTTCACAGGATAAAGCTTGTAGTAGGAGTTGCTGGCAGTCTGTAATACAAATGAGTATTTTACCGTTTTTATTTCCTTGTGATTTGTGTAGGCTTGGAAGCAGATCAGACAGTCCACTTGGTTCGTGGTATTCCACCAAGTACATCAGTCAACCCAGCTGCACCGCCAAATACTGGAGGTGCAAATGCTAGTCCAAATGATCCACATGCTACTGGTACTGCCGAAGGTGGTTCACTTGGAGGATCCGGGTTTGGGGCTTCACTATTTCCGGGGCTTGGTTTAAGTGGTTTAGGTGGCAATGGTGGTATGTTTGGAGCTGGACTTCCAGAGTTTGAGCAGGTGCAGCAACAGTTGACGCGGAACCCTAACATTATGAGAGAAATAATGAACATGCCTTTAGTGCAGAACCTTATGAATAACCCTGAGATTATGAGGAATTTGATCATGAACAATCCTCAAATGCGTGAAATCATGGATCGAAATCCTGAGCTGGCACATATACTTAATGATCCCGGCACTCTCCGCCAAACTCTTGAAGCTGCACGAAACCCAGAGCTCATGCGAGAGATGATGCGCAACACTGACAGGGCAATGAGCAATATTGAATCTTCTCCAGAGGGATTCAATATGCTTAGGCGCATGTATGAAACTGTTCAGGAGCCTTTTCTGAATGCAACTACAATGGCTGGAAATACTGGAGGTGATAATGCAAATCCTTTTTCAGCTCTTTTAGGGGCACAAGCTGGGAATCAAGCTAGAGAAGGACCAACTAATCCAGCAACTACCAATGCTGAAACAACTATTGGTTCTCCTGCTCCAAATACCAATCCGCTTCCTAACCCTTGGACTGCTGGAAGTAAGTAGTTGTGCTCCTACTTAATGTAGGCACTTTGCAATTTGTTATGAGCATTTCCCTCTCTCTTTCTTCATTGTTCTATCGTAGTCCTCTTTCCATTTGAAGAAAGATAACGTTATGAAGTTCTCTCTTTAGTTACTTGCCGAAATTTCACATGGATGCATCAGCCTAAACCTCAGTGTATCCTCTCCAATTTTTTTAATGCCCTTCCTATTCACCTTGATATTCTTCTTTTACATGCTTCTACATCTCCCCCCAAGATCGGATCAATCTTTTAGTGGAATGGAGACTGATTTTTTTTATTGAATGCTTCTATCGCATAAATTACTAATGCACATCTGACAGCTGGGGGTGTCCAAACCAATACCACAAGGTCTGTTCCTGCTGGGGATGCTAGACCACAGGCACCTACTGGATTAGGTGCTCTTGGTCTTCCAGAGCTTGACAATATGCTTGGTGCTGTGCCAGATGCGACTTTAATGACCCAGTTGATGCAAAATCCAGCTATTTCACAAATGATGCAAAGCCTTCTGTCAAACCCTCAGTACATGAACCAGGTACAAAAAATTCTGTTTAGTAAAACTCTTTTGGTGGAAAACTTTACTGATTGATGGCAAGTGATTAACATCTGTCAAGTCCCAGGTTCTTGGCATGAATCCCCAACTTCGTAACGTACTGGATTCCAACTCTCAACTAAGGGAAATGATGCAAAATCCTGAGTTTCTTCGTCAGTTGACTTCTCCAGAGACAATGCAGGTACAGGTGTTCTGCACTGACCCCCAACTGCGAAAAAAAGAAAAAAAAGCTCACAGATGCATTAAAAAAAAAAGCCTTAACTGCTGATGACCATATAATACCGTTACCCAACTAGTAATATTCTCTTGTGTAATTTCCAAAACGATATTCTCTTGTGCAGATGTGGGCAAATTGTTTCACAAGCATATGGAAATGATTACTAACTGGAGTCATTCATGACATTTTTCCTCTTGACAGTCATTTGTAGACTAATATTTATATTAATGTTTTTTTTCTTCAGCAACTTCTGACTGTCCAGCAAGCTTTTTTGTCTCAGCTTGGCCGGCAGCAATCAACCCAGTAAGTAGTGCCGTGATTTACATGTTCTTTTTTCTGAAATAGAAGTACGCATGCCCTTGTTTAATTTGTTACAGACCAGTAGGCAGCAACAACTTGCATTATACTTTGTTGCCAAATCTTCATGAGTGATTTTCCTTTTATCTAAGATGAGATTATCTTGCAGGGAGGCAGGTCAAACCGGTACGGGCACAGGTATTGGACACTGCAAAATATGCCTTCTAATTGCACTGTGGTTTTATTGTAATTTTCTTTGGCTCTTGTATTATGACTCCATTATTGAAGGCATAGGATTTAGACTTTATTGGCAGCAACGTTTAATTGGCCCTACATGGTTGCTACTCCTAAGTTGGACCAACTAAATTCGTGTGGTTAATTTACTTCACAAACTAAAGTTGTCAAAGTATTAAACTCAATTCCATATAGAATCATGGGCTTTCACTTTTCTATCTCCATCTCATCTGTTGTTGCTTTTTCTCTTTTGTGCATTTTATTGGTTTTTATGTTGATAATGGTTGCAGGAACAACAAACAATGCGGGCTTAGCGACGTTAATGAACATGTTTGGCGGACTTGGGGCAGGCAGTTTGGCAGTTCCCAACAGATCTAATGGTTAATATTCATTCCTTCCTTGGGCTTCTTTTTTCCCCGACCTCTCCCTTTTTTTTTCTCTGAATTTATTTCATTATTTTTTGCAGCACCTCCTGAAGAATTATATGCAACCCAATTGACACAGCTACAGGAAATGGGTTTCTTCGACACGCAAGAGAATTTAAGGGCACTGATTGCAACTGCAGGAAATGTACACGCTGCAGTAGAGCGACTTTTGGGCAATTCCGGTCAGTAGGTTATTATGATTTGTGTCCGTTTGGACTGAGTTGTATCGAATCGAAGCCCTCTTTTTGGGTGCGAATAAGTTCGAATGTGACGGTAAGGGAAGTGAACATTCACGTGTGTCAATGATAGTTGGATTATTTTCTTCTCTACTCCAGTTTCTGTAGTGGCATCGTTCGAGGCCCGTACGTCTTGTACATACTTATACTTCACCATTAAGATTGATGACACCAATTTACTTTCCAAATTCTTAAAAGAACTTTTGGTTCTTTTTTTATTTATTTTTCATTTCTTTTTAAAATTCTTCTCGAGTTTCAGATATAATAGTGTCGACTCTTAATATCTTTGATTAGAATCCAGTAGCAAAACACTGACAAATAGTCCAAAAAGGTTGTGAATTTGAGTGATGTTGTTTGTATGTGTTCACTTCTTCCATATATGAATGGGTTTTTTTTTTCCCAAATCTATTGCAGATTTGTTGTCCACAAAAATTCTCATAAATCCTGCAATTAAAACATGAGTTTGATTCAACAAATTTTGCAACCAAAGAGCGTAACATGCACCTATGATAGTAGCTACGTATTTCAACCTCACAGGTTGAAAGTGCAACAATGGGCTGCTTTTTTGATAACCATGAAATAGCCGTAGAGCCAAGCTTGAAGACATAATTGGACATGCTTTTACGGTCGTCTAAATCACCATCCCAGTCACTATTTGAGTAGCTAATAAGAGCTAAATCATCACAAGAAGTATAGAATAAATTGTCATCATGTGTACCCTTTATACATCGGAAGATCCTCTTAACAGCTTGCATATGAGATTGCTCGGGGAACTCCATAAACCTGCCTAATTAACCCAACTCCATAGCAAATTTTTGGTCTTGTGCATGTTGGGAAAGGAAGCGGGTATAACATACGCGATTAATCAATAAATCTTTCTCCACTTGAATGAATCTATTAGAAGTAATAACAATCAAATATTGGTAGGAAACTAAATGATCACAAGCTGCCTCAATAATGTACAAATCAAAAACTAATCACAAAATACAATAATTATTTAAAGTGGCAAAAACTCCTTCGATGTGAAGGATAAAAAACCATGGGACCTCTCTTGGTTCAAGCAAATGAAATCTACTATCATAAATACTGTCTTACAAAGATTAACAACCACAATAATCTAGAAATCAAAGGCTCAATCTCATATAGCCACAAATTAAAGTAGAGAATTACATTAAGAGAACAATCACAACAATGACTTCTGTTCTGACAAATTTTGGAAAAGTTACAACCGTCCAAATCCAATCTTCACCGTTCAAAACAAAGAACAATGAGTAAGAAACATGCTCACCAAAATTCAGCCCGATCAGACAAAGAATGAAAAAAATGGTGAAGCTCGTCAATTTTGGAAACATCTTGAGATCAGTCCAATTTTGGATCCAAAAAATCATCCTCCAGATCTTGAAACCAAATCTCCACCGTTCAAAATGGAGAACAATATGTTTTGAAACTGTATATCAAAAATGAGACCGATCCAACGGTGAACGACTTCTTAGTTGTCAGAAATGTAAAACAGGTTGGGTGAAAAATCTCTCCTTTTGTGAAGGTTAAAGGAAGGACAAAATCTCTCTCTTCTCTCACTCTTGGCAGCTGCTGAAATTTTTTTTTGTTTTAATGACAATACAAAAATTAACCCTAATGAGTTAAAAAGAAAATGAGCTTTAACAAACTTATGGGTTTTATCACATAGGAGGAAACCCAAACCCAACAATTCTCCCCCTTCCCAATTATATGGAGGAGGTTGCCAAACCGACACTTAATCAACAAACTTCAAACTTCATCTTTGGTAGAGCTTTTGTGCACATATCAGCACTATTATCATTAGTATGAATCTTTTCAAGCTCAGAAGACTTAGAATCCAAAACATCACGGATCCAATGATACCTCGCATCAATATGTTTGGATCTACCATGGAAGGTAGGATTCTTACCCAGATGAATAGCACTCTGACTATCACAAAACAGAACATACCTCTTCTGTGTAAACCCGAGCTCATTCACAAGCTTCTTCATCCACAACAACTCCTTACATGCTTCAATGGCTGCAATGAATTCAACCTCTATAATAGACAAAACAATACATTTTTGCAACCTAGATTGCCATGCCATAGCTCCCCCTGCAAAAATAATCAAATAGCAAGTAGACTTTCTTGAATCAATATTGTTGGATATCCTATGGCCCGGATATTCACAATACGCAGCGAAATGGACCATACTACACAACAAGAAGTATAACCGAAAATTATAACTCGTACAAAATTACCTCTTGACGTGGATTGATATTTGTTTCTTTTTCAAATTTGTAGATGTTGTAGTGCGCGAAAGTCCTCAACCGATATCCATACGAGGATGAACGATCTGGACAACGACTAATGTGTGCTAGCACGTTCTAAAACTGTTTTTGAACGCCGCACAATTTTCTCTCAGAAGAAGAACGAACAACTAGGTCTAGGTGGCTAAGGTTGTCATCTCTTATCTAATGAGACATAAGTTTATCTATTTATAGAGAAAACCTAATCCCTATTCCTATTAGGAATAAGAACATCATAATCCTAAACCCATTAGAATTATTGAAGTCAAATAAGTTTCCACCCATATTATATCTCATATAATAAAAACCTGACAACTTAATTCAATCTAGCCCAATAAATATATCTACATATATTTATTCAATGTTTAATAAATTAGGCCCAAGAGAATAAGCCCAGATCACATCACTCTATGTGTGCGATCCTGTAGGCTCATTTTATATTGACAATGGGCTTGATCACACTTCAAGGCCTATAAATCATAAGCGACCTATAGCAAGACAATATGACTAGCCAAATTAAATGAGGATTTGTAATCTGAGTTAACCTGTAACCATGGTTACAAACTCAGTCCCTTTGTAACACGATATCAAGATTACACACAAGGCATGGTACATGTCAACCTTCGATTAATTATAGTTTCTAGATCCCCAAGGTGACTGATTATAATAAATGACATTGATGACTCCATTTCAATTCATTTGAGCACGACCATGCATTTCTGCAGTCATACTTATCAAGAGGACCAAATGATATCTCTCTCATTGAAGAGAGGTACAAATCCCATCTACATCATTCACTTCCCTCCGTATGATTCATTTCATGTCCAACATAAGTCTACTTGTTATTCGGTTAAAGATAACTTAATGTCAAAACACTAAATTCCTCATGTAGGGAACCATGATGACTCCAGGTCAGAGGACTAAAGTCAAACCATATTGAGAATCAGTAATGACATGAAACCATGTAGTGTTCTCTCTATGGGATTGATTGAGCCCAATTTTATTATCTAAATTGATGACACTTTCATGGCCTTTACTATACTTTTTGACTCCTAATTCTTGATTTTGTGCTGAAATTAATCCTTGAGTATGCACTTTTATTTTATGCAATTTGATAGTAAAATTGCTACAATTGGTATTAATTGCACTTCTTAATTTTTCTAAGAACAATTATATTGCAAATTGCTATTTTTGATTGTAGGAATCTCAAGGAGAAGCGAGTCAATGCGCTGAATTGAAGTCAACAGGATAACAAAGTTTTTGGGAAAAGTTCATTGCGACGAGCCCATCTGTTGCCACAGCGAAGAACACAGAATCCAAGCTGAACTTTCAAAAAACGTTTGCCACGACGAAGATTAATTATTTTTCTGCAGCAAAGGATCAAGAAAATGCACAAAACCTTTCAAGAAAAGTACATCGTAGCGAGCCTGCCTGTTGCTGTGATGAAATGTCAAAAAATCCATACACATTTGGAAAAATCTCTCATTATTCCAACCCGACCTGTGACCCAACATTTAAAAACATGGCAAATTAGGTTATGAAAAAAAGAGAGGACGACAGATATTCTGGATAGGAGCAGACACTTGAGAGACTTCATCACTCACTCTCTGGACTCTCATCCTTCAATCTTTTTTCACTTCTCATTGTCACTTTTATCATTTTGTTGGTGCCGCCATGGATGCTATGGGTGTGTCTACAGTTGTGAGTGCTCATAGAGTGATGCTTCATGGGCCTCAAAAGGGGAGTAGTTCATTTGTGTTTGACTATATTGTTATGAACTCCTGAGCTAGGATTTATGCTTTGTAGTTGGATTTTCTTGATTAGAGTTTAATCAAGTTTTGAACTATGTATTATGTTATGGATTGGTTGATGTAGAACATTGAGCTTTAATATATGAAGTTTCATATATGTCTTTTTGGTGATTGTGTTAATCCTCTTTTATCTGCCTAGTTATGTTTGATATTGAGATTATACTTGATCCAAATTGAACGCTTGCATTAACTTGTCCATTACACACACTAAGATGCATTCAACAAGGTTTTACGAAATAGAGTTCATTGATTAAAACCTTAGACTTAAAGAGTTCCTTAAGGTTTATCTTTCGAAAACTTAGTGAATTTAGCTCCCAAAAGATTTGTTTTGAACCATGATAGCCAAAGCTCGTTTTCAAGAGGATTTTATCATATTTGGTCATTGTTTGAGTTTTCACTTTTCATTTCCCAAATATCCAAAACCCCACTTTTAACCAATTTAGTTTGTATTTCATGACAATTAGGCTAGCTTAGATCATTTGCACTAGGTTTCGATCAAGTGATACGACCAGAGGTTGCACTTTATATTGCAATCCTTGGAATTAAATTTTTGATTTGTTTTCTAAGGGAGTAATCCAAAGAATCAACTAAGCACTAACCAAAATGGCACTGTTGCTGGGGAACCAAGCAATTGGTTTTCTTTAGGTTAGTCATTGTCATGTTTGTTTGTCGTTGATAATAGGAACCTTTTCCTTTAGATTTCATTTTAGAGAGTTTAATTTCATACTTGTCCATAGTATAGTTTTTAATTTTCCTTTGCATAGCATACAAACAAAAACACAAACAAAAACATATTTTCACAGTTGGATTTTCATACTTAGCATCTTTCATACATACCCATCTTTATACATGTTCTTACACTCCATACACTCACATCCTTAACATCTCACCTTTCATTTGATTTTATGTGATTGTGAGTAATTTTCTTATAATTTCTTTTAGTTGAATTGTTTTTGTGGATGCCTCGGAGAGCTAGACTTGTTCCTTTCCAACCTGAGATTGAGAGACACTTAAGGAAGATTAGAAAAGAGAGGAAAGAACAAGAGAGAAGAAGGGTAGTTGCGGAAGAGGAGTCGAATCAGCCCACTAGTGAGAGTGAGTCGAGAGAAAGAGTAATCATGGTTGAGAATCCTGCTTTTATGCAAAATCCTAACTTTTATGCAAACCAACCTCGAAATGGTGATAATGGAGGAAATGGAGAGCATGAGAAGGTTCGAGAGATCAGGGTTGGTCCAATATATATTCTCTAACATATATCTATATTTCTGATTTGACAACTCATATCCATGATCAGAAAAGCGTGATCATCAATCAGAACACATACTAGCCTTAATTCATTATTGTTCCACCAATAACGATCAACAAGGGATAGTTTAGAATAGTATTATAATGCTTATGGTTTTACTATCAAGTCACATACTTGATGACATAAGCCTAATACTATTCATGGAACATAAATCACATTACATAAACGACATACATGCATATATAAAAGAATACCTCATAATATATTATTAATAAGTCATAATGTCGGTACAAAAGTCACATATGTCCATTGGCCTAGGGCACACTACTAACACATTAATTGTTACACATAAATTTCAACATAACATTTATGAATTATATCAAAATTCTAGCAATGAGTTTGCAAATAAATGATTTAATGAATGCATTAAAATCATATTTTCACAATACCCAATAGGTTGATACACAAATAACCGATCAATAATAAAAATTCGATTATCAATACACAAAACCCAAATCAATTAACCTAGGATATCACAGTCAATTTCTAATGAGAGAAATAAACAACAAAAATGGTGAAATATACTTAACTCAGGTCATCGATGTAAACGTCACCTCTAAATTGGTGTTGGGAACTTAGCCTTCCATGGATCTCTCCAAACAAGATGTTTCAGTCCCTCCAAATAACCCTACCTGAAACCCCATTCAACTCTCTTCACTACATCCCTCTCTCATAACTCTCTCCTATCACGCTTCGCTATATTCTTTAATGCAAGCTACAGTTCTTATAATGTGACTAATTAATGCTTGGTCCCTCTACAACATTTTTGTGCCCATTTTAAACCTATGCATCTTTGTGTCTGCTATATATGCATTTCATCCCTTGCATGAATTGCAAGCGTATGCATAACATAAACATTGCGTTACACATATGTTTGCATTAAATGCAAAGATCCTTTTTCCACTCTACTGGTGCAAGCTGTTGTTCTCCCTACTTCTTGAATTAATTATTGATCCACTGGTACTTTTCACTTCTTAAAAACATACACCACTCTTGCATTTTTTTGTTTATACAGTTTGCTGCTTGGCATGGACTACTATGTTGCATTTTTTTAGGTCCTCTAAACATCCATCATGCTACATTCTGATGCTCCTTGGTGCTGTCCTCCTTAAATCTACGCCATCCTTTTATTTTCTTTTAACCTACGCCTATACCAAACCCTCCTACCAAACGTCTAGGTTTTAGGCTGAATGGTGCTATGTGTTTTGACTTCCTTCACTGCACCTTAGACTGTCGTTTTACTCCATTATTTCCTATGAAATTGATGTTGCATAAGGTTGTCCCATCTGTTGGCTTCCAACTTTATTTCACGATGATTCCAAAATGCTTTCCAATAAATTCACTACATTAAATTCACGTTATTATATGCAAAAACATGAAATTTCCATACATAATAGCCGTGAGCTATATTGCTTCATCATCTTAATTTTCTTGTCTTTACTTGCTCTGACATTTATCATTCTTACTCCATGAAGACAAGTGACTATAATTCTTTAGAAAACTACCCAAATGTAGTGGTTTCGACTCACTTTAACTTCTTTGCTTCTGAATTGTCCTTGAAATCACATATGAGTCAAAGTGAGTATCTTAAGCAATTTCATGTCAATAATTGCTAAGTGTTATGGAATAATTTCATAATCAATTAAGTACCTTTCAGTAGGGTAAGTTTTGCGCAATTCCTTTAGATGAGATTACATGCCCCAAAATTATTCCTTGTTCAACTATAAAATGACATTTTTTATAATGTAGAACAAGAGTAATTTCGATGCATCATTCAAGTACATAATTTTGATTATCTAAGCATGAATCAAATAAATCCCCATAGATATTAAAATCATCCAAAAATACCTCAACAATATGCTTAACATACTTAGAGAAAATATTTACCATGCATCTTTGAAAGATGGCCAGGGCATTGTAAAGTCCAAATGGTATCCTTTTGTAGGTAAATGTACCAAATGGGTATGTGAAGGTTGTTTTCTTATAATCCTTTAAAGCTATCTAATTTGGTTATATCCTGAATACCTGTGAAGAAAATAGTAATAAGATCATCTCATAAGTTGTTAAAGCATCTGATCAATGAATGGGAGTGGAAAGCAATCGTAACAACATTTAACATCCTGTAATCGATGCATACTTGCAATCCATTTTGAATTATTGTAGGTACAAACTCATTATTCTCATTTTTCATAAATGTAATCCTAGTTTTCTTTGGTACTACTTGGACATGACCCACCCATTTACTATCTGAAATTAGATAGATTATACCAACATCAAGAAACTTTAATTTTTACCAATTCCATCATTAGAGGATTCAATCTTGATTGTGATTCTCTTAAAGGTTTGGATCCTTCTTCCAAAAAAATTCGGTGCATATATATCAAAGAGATAATACCTTTAATGTCTGCTATGGTCCACCTTATAGTTGTGATGTGGTCTTTAATCACTTGAATGTGCTTTTCCTCTTAAAGTTTGGTTAAGTTCCTTGCTATGATTACCGAAAATGTTTCTTTTTCTCCTAAAAACGTAATTGCTTTGGTAATTATTTTAGTTTAATTGTAGGTGTCTACAAAACTAAAGGTAAATATTTCGTATTAGATGTTGGCAATTTAATAGTTGGAGTACGTTCTCAGTATTAGTTGCAGTGATTGCAATGCTAGCACAATTTCTTCCCTTTCATCTGTAATGAACAAGTTAGAACTTTGCAAAGTGTTTTCCTATAAATTCATGCAAATAATGACTTCTAATTCATCTTTACCATCCATGTGAAAAGCTTCTAAGGAAAATAATGAATGAAATCAATTGAAAAAACTAAACGAACATCAATAGGGTACCTCATAGCTTCAAAAATATTACAAACAATTTCACCATCAAACTTCATAGTTAATTTTCCTACATTCATGTCAATATTTATCTTTGATGTTTTTAAAAATGATTGGCTCATCAGGATTGGTGCAGAATTAGATGAAGGTTCTCCCTCCATGTTCAATACATATAAGTTAGTTGGGAAAACCAATTCATTAACCTGCACTAAGATATCCTTTAAAACCCCTTTAGGATAAGCATTAGATCTATCAACCAATTAAATTATAATAAATGTTTCTTTCAACGATACCAAATTCAATTAAGTATAATTGGAATATGGCATGAAATTAATTGAAGTTCCTAGATCTCGCATTGCTTTTTCAAATCTAGTATTACCTATCTTATATGGAATTGTAAACGTACATGGATCGTTACACTTAGGTGCAAGCTTTCTCTAAATGACTATAGACACGTTTTCCCCCCACCCTAACTTTCTTGTCTAGTCTCAATCTCCTTTTGGATGTGCATAACTCCTTGAGAAATTTGGTATATCAAGGAACTTGCTTTATGGCATCAATTAGAGGTATGTTCACCTCTACCTTTTTGAACATTTTCAAAATCTCCATATGTTGCTCATCTTTCTTCGATTTAGCAAACCTGCTAGGAAAAGGAGGCAAAGTATTAGTAAATGTTTTAATTACATGGGATTGAGTGTTGGAGTTATGTAAATATAGTGCCCTAGAAAGCAAGTGTATTTATATATAATTTAATTTTCTAGCAATTACTTTTGTAATGAAAATATTTATTATTAATAAAACAAAAGAGTTTGGTTTTATTTGTATGAGCATTATATAT
>JANJEY010000234.1:46961742-46971961 GCA_024703695.1 Erythroxylum cataractarum | reverse complement strand
CTTTATTTATGTATTGAAGTGTATATTTGTATTTGGGAAATAGGCCCGAGTGGCTATTGGAAATTGTGTATAATGAAATTGTATATGATTGAATGAGGACCCAACTTGGGGTTTGAATTCCGCATATATTGTTAAGTGAAAAAAAATGTACCGGCTACTGTATGAGTGTTTTAGCATGTCACCTTCGCGGGGCACGGACTCGGATATCACTGTCGATGTTGGGTTCGGGTCGCGCGGGAGTGAGGTGCTACATTCATTCTAAGGTTAGTCTCCACAGTCACAATGCCAATGGCCACTACTTTGGATACAGTTTCATTACCCATCCGTAAAATTCCAGAATCGCCAAGAGTGTAAGATGTGAAGAGTTCTCTCCTTGAAGCAACATGGTGTGCAGCACCACTATCAAGTACCCAAAGAATATCATTGCTAGCAATATTAATCAAATCTTCATCATGAACAAATGCTAAATCAACTGAAGTAGTAACAGCAACCCGATCATTATTATCATCATTTACCTTCTTTTCTTGCTTTTCTTTTTCACCCTTATTCTCTCTCTTCCGCTTAAAACAATACTTCTTGATGTGCCCCAGTTTACCACAGTAATTGCATTCAAGGTTCTTATTACTCGACTTTGGTTTACTCCTGCTCTTGCCTCTATTACTATGATCTTGAATTTTGGTTTTACTTCTCCCCCTGCTTTCAGTAACCAAAATATCTGACTGTGATGTGGAAGTCCCCTGATTTCTCCTTCTCACTTCTTCATTCAGAATACCACTCTTCACATATTGCATGGTTATAATACCATTAGGAGCAGAATTTGTCAAAGATACTTTAAAGTTCTCCCAAGAATCAGGGAGTGTATTCAACAACCAAAGTCCCACAACGTCCTCATCAAATTTCATACCCATTCTGGATAATCGATCAAAGATACCCTAAAATTCATTCACATGGTCAAGAACTGAGCTCCTTTCTTTGTACTGCAAGCGTATGGCTTGTTTAAGTAAGAATAACTTGTTGTCACCAGTTTTAGAAGCATACAAAGATTCAAGCTTTTACCAGAAAGTCTTGGCATGTGTATCATTGACAATATGATTCAATACATTATCATCAACCCATTGTCTAATAAAGCCACATACTTGTTGATGCTCAAACTCCCATTCTTCATCAGACTTAGAATTAGGCTTATTAGTAGCAAATACAGGCAAATGCAACTTCTTTAAAAATAGAAGATCTTTCATCTTTACTTTCTAAGTGTGATAGTTTGTGCCTTCCAAACAAATCATTTTACTCATATTTACCTCCATTCAAACAAGCAAAAATCGACCTAATTAACAAATTTAACTAGGCTTTGATACCATTGTGTTGGGAAGGAAGCAGGTATAACACATGCAACGATCAATCAATAAATCTTTCAACACATGAATGAAACTATTAGGAGTAATAACGAGAAAATATTGGTAGCAAACTAAATGATCACAAGCTACCCCAATAATGCACAAATCAAAAACAAACCACAAAACACAATAATTATTTAACGTGGCAAAAACTCCTTCGGTATGAAGGATAAAAAATCACAGGACCTCTCTTGGTCCAAGAAAATGAAATCCACTATCACAAATACTGTATTATAGAGATCAACAGCCATAATAATCCAGAAATCAAAGGCTCGATCTCATATAGCCACAAATTAAAGTAGAGAACTACACTAAGAGAGCAATCACAACAAAGGCTTCTGTTCTAACAAATTTTGGAATGTTCTAGCTGTCCAAATCCAATCTTCACCGTTAAAAACAAAGAAAAATGAGTAAGGAACAAGCTCACCAAAATTCAGCCCGATCAGACAAAGAATGATAGACCAAAATCAGAATATGGTGAAGCTCGTCAGTTCTGGAAACACCTTGAGACCAGTCCAATTTTGGATCCAAAAACTTAACCTCCAGGCCTCAAAACTAAATCTCCACCATTCAAAATGGAGAGCAATATGTCTTGAAATTGTATACCAAAAATGAGACCGATCTAACGGTGAATGACTTCCCAGTTTGCAGAAATGTAAAACGGGTCAAGTGAAAAATCTCTCCTTTTGTGAAAGTTAAAGGAAGAACAAAATCTCTCTCTTCTCCCACTCTTTGCAGCTGCTGAATTTTTTTTGGTTTTTAATGACAATACAAAAATTAAGCCTAATGGGTTAAAAAGAAAATGGGCTTTAACAAATTTATGGGTTTTACCACATAAGAGGGAACCCAAACCCAACAGTGCACGTGAGATACCTTAGGCTTCCAACAAGGTGTTTGAAGTACGTGGAGTCAACTTGTGCATCATCATCTTCCTTAGACAATCTTGTACTGACTTCCACTAAGGTCTTCGTAGGGTTGCAATCACTCATCTGGAATCCTTTCATGAGTTTAGTGGCATACTTTTTTTGACATATAAATATACCTTCCTCCACTTGATACAATTCAATATTCAAGAAATATAACATCAGTCCCAAATATATCATTTCCAATTAAGGCTTTATGGGCATCTTGAATTCATCAATCATTTCAAAGTTATTCCCATCAAATATTAAATCATCAACATAAAAGCAAATTAGAAGTATATCACCAACAATCATTAACCTTCATATATAGAGCATGCTCGGTAGGGTATCTTTGAAATCCAATGGTTTGAAAGAAAGTGTCAATATGCTTGTTCCACGCTCTAGGTGCCTGTTTTAGTTTGTATAAAGCTTTCTTCAATTTTTATACTTTCTCTTCACAACCTTTATTTATGAAGCCTAATGGTTGCTTGACACATACCTCTTCTTCAAATTACCCATGCAAAAATGTTGACTTTAGAACCAGTTGATGTACTTTCCAGTAATTTTAAGTAGCTAAGGCTATCAAAAGTCTGATTCTTTCAATTCTCTCAATAGGAGAGAAAACCTCTTGGAAGTCATAACATAGTCGTTATTCGAATCCTTTAGCCACACACTCGTCTTATGTCTTTCTATTTCTCCATTTAACTTCAACTTCATCTTGAAAACCCATTTAACATCAATAGCATTGTTTCCTTGTGGAAGGCCAGTTAGTTCCCATTTCTTGTTTCTTTCAATTGTTGTCAGCTCCTCCATCATGGCATTTGTCCATATAGGATCTTCAAGTGCCTCCTTAAGTGTAACAGTTTCATTATCTGCAAACATGCAAAATTGTACTAAGTTCCCTTCATCGTCTACAATATTGTTAGGTGTTACCTCAAAATTTCTCAATGTTGCTAGTAGTTGCCATTTTTTCTTGGTTGGTCATTATCTAGATCTTGCTAAAGTGCAACTGGATGAGGCATATTCTCCATATTTTCTAGTTTAGCTTCAACTATATGCTCTCTAATGACAGAGATAACTTGCTTGCAAGGGTCATTTTCGATGTCCTTCTCCCATTTCCAAGCTTCATTTTTAGCAATGACCACATCTCTGCTCAAGATTACTTTCTTTGTTGCAGGATTATATGGCTTTGTATCCACCATTCTTGTAACCTTACTTTCTCACCATGATCATCCAACTTTGATCTCATTTGACTTGGAACATGTGCATACACAATTGAACCAAATACCTTAAGGTGTCATACCTGGTTTGACACCACTCTAAGCTTTGGCAGGGGTGATACACTTAACATCTTGAGTTGGGGACCTATTTATTAAGTAGACAATGCATGAAATAACTTTAGCCCAAAAATAATTTAACATACCTTTTGTTTTCAACATGCTCCTCGCCATATCCATTATAGTTTTATTCTTCCATTTTGTGATTCCACTATATTGAGGAGTCTAGTGATAAGTTGTTTTATGTTGTATTCCCTGCTCTTCACAATACTGAATGAACTCGTTAGAAGTATATTCACCCCCTCCATCTGTTCTTAAATTTTTAATCAAGTGAAAACTTTCTTGTTCAACATGAACCTTAAACCTTTTAAAATTTTCAAACACTTCAGATTTCCTCTCCAAAAAGTACACCCAATTTTTTCTTGTAAAATTATCAATAAAGGTGAGGAAGTATCATTTGTTACCAAGTGACATGTCATTCAGTGGACCATAAACGTCTGAGTGAACAAGTTCAAGTGGTAATTTTGCATGTTGGTTTCTTCTCATAGCAAAAGGACGTTTGTGTTGTTTTTAAGAGTGTAGGCTTCGCATAACTGCATGGGGTGTTCAATGTTAGATAAGTTCTTCATCATATTCCCATGAGCCAATAGCTTTAAATTGCAATATTTTAGATGTCCAAAACGCAAGTGCCACAACCAAGACTTATCTTGGATTACAATATTAAGATAGTGATAAACACTGGTTGCAGTAATAATGTGAAACATTTGATTCTTGGTCAAAGGAACCTTAAAAACAACTGTACCTTTCTTGTCCAACAGGACCATCTGATTATTGCATAAGTTCATGACATAACCTTTTTCAAGAAGTTGAAAAATGCTAAGGGAATTGCTCTTCATCCCTGGTACATAGAATATGTCTAAAATGAATTGATTGTCTCCATTCTTTGTTTAAATCAATATCTATCCCTTTCCTATCACTAGTATGGTGCTATCATCAGTAAATTTGACTCTGGAATGAACATATTCATCAAGTTATGCAAATTACTCCTTCCTATCTCACATATGATTTGTGCATCCAGTGTCTAAGAACCAGGTGATGTAGTCTATTGTCTCACTGGTTGCAATCACCATCAGAAGGGCATGATCATCATCGTCTCCCTCATTTACATAAGAGCCTCCTTACTATTCTGATTAAATATGCACTCATTTGAATAATGACCATGTTAGTGACATGAGTAACATTCAACACTAGATTTATCATATCTCCTTCTACCTTGACCATGAAATCATCCTCTGTTTACGTGATGCTTTAAATCTAATTTCTCCTAGTCATTCTCCTTATTACAATCACCTCTGTTATTGTTTTGAGCTCCACGTCCCTTGTAATGACGACAACTGCATCCTCGTCCTTTGCAACAAGAGCTACTACTTTTTTGACCCTTTTTTCTTCGTTTGCCTTTGACAAAAACCTCATTATGAAAGGATTGCTCAACCTGTTTCTGTATCTACTTCTTAATCATGAATTGTTCATGAGCTTATAGCATGCCTATCACTTCACCAATCATTATATTCGACAAATCATGAGCTTTTTTTATGACAACAACCATATCCTCAAATCAAGGTATAATAGTCTTTAAAATCTTCTCAATTTTGTACTCATCATTAAGCTCCTCTCCATATGTCTTCATTTGATTTTTCAAACTCGATAAACGATTAATGTAATTGTTGAAAAATTATGTCCCCTTCATTTGTAGAAGCTCATATTAATGCCTTAAGATTTATAGACACACCTTCTTAACTTTCTCTACTCCTTTTTATGTTGCTGCAAGGATATCCTAGGCTTGTTTAAAAGTAACAGCTCCTACAATCTTCTCGAATATTGCATTAGTTACACCTTGATGGATGTAATATAGTGCCTTCCGATCTTTCTTCTTACTTTCCCAATGGTTGATCTCTTATGTTTCACTACATCAGCTGCAAGATCAGTAAATCTATCCTCTACGACAAGTCTAGACGAAAAAATATCGTAGGAAGTTAGAGATGGAAAATGATTTTTCGAATTGTCAGAAAAAAATTCAAATTTGCGACGGACACAATATTCGTTAGTAAAGGTGGAGGGAAATTATTCCTGCAATTTTTTGGAAGGAATATAGTGAAAGAATAGCGATGGTCATCATAAAAATAGACGACAAGGTTGGCAGCAAATAAGCGTGAGGTGTACTGATGGAACAATGTCCGTCAGTAAATTCCAATGGTAAAATTTTAAGTTAAACATCGTCATTTGTTTCAGTTTCAACATTTTTAAATAGAAGAAAATGACATCGTTTGGTTTAACACCAAACGACATCATTGTTGTCTCACCTTAAACCTACCTGAAGTAGCCCCCTTTTGTCTATAGCCATCTCTCCTTGTTTTCGTTTCTTGATTTTCTTCTTGTCACCATCGATCTTCTCTCATCCATCGTCCATCATCCACATATATTTCTTTGCTCTTGTCCATTGTACATCTTCTTCAGTTAAGTCAAAGTTAGTCGTATATGAACGTCGGTTTTGTCGTGGATGGGTTTATGAACAACGGTTTAAGTATTGTTTGTTGCAGTGTTGTGTGTTTTTAAAACTATGGTTGATGAATAATTTGTTTGAACATGTTTATGTTGGTGAAAAATGGAAAAATACAATGATTTTGTTGTTAGATAGAGATGAATTTGAGTAGTCTATGAATTGTTTGATGAAATGTAGTACTGAAGGAAATCATATGTTGTTTTTCTAAAAATGAGAAATTAGTTATTTGTTGAGTGTATTGTATTTAATTTTTCTATTTATATCTATTTTATTTTTATTGTGTGTATTTTTTAGTTTCTGAGTGTATACATAATTCTATATTAAGATTAATTATTGCTAGTTAGGTACATAAAATAGTTAACTGATTCCAATTTGAACTTGGCTTTGAGAATACTAGGAAACCAATCTATTAAGTAATAATACCTTGATTTTACTTGGGTGATCTCATGAGAAGTTAGACCTTCATGTAAAATTCTTTGTTTCTATTATTGATACTTTCTTTGATTTTGGATTTTTAGAACTTAAATTTCTCCTTTTCAAGACAACTTGTTTTGTGTGTAAAAACATAAAAATGATAAAGGAAATTAGGAAGTTTTATCAAAATTCCCTATCTTTTATAGGTTAATATATTAGTGAACCTTTTTATCTTATTATATATTTTAGCCTTTTTCTTTGTAGCCCTTCTCTAAAGAAGCTTGAACCTTAGATAAAAATAATTGCACCATAATTCATGAATACTGGAGTTTTTATTTATGATTTGATATGGTTGTTGGGTATGATATGCAAAAAAAAAGTTTATATAATATCGTGACTTGTAAGAAAAAGGCAATATAAAAGGGAAATTCATGCCAAATAAAAATAAAAATAAAAATAAGAAAAAGGATATTTATTGAAAATTAATTGCCGTGGATTCTTTTATTTGAAAAGAATGAAGGAAAATAGGTTATTGCTAAGATATAAGGAGTTAGTGGAGTGATTTATGGATATATCGATTGATCTATTTGCTCTTTCTCTGTTAACTACTAATATTTTTTCTCCTATTCCTTTTTCTTTATTAACCTATTTATCCTTTTGGCCTTATTACAACCATGTTTAAAGACCTTTTACTTTTTCTTATACATATATATCTATTTAAGTAGTGGAGATTAGATGATTTTCAGGCTTATGGTATGTTCAATTTCATAAGAATATGATAAGAGTACCTCGCTAAAATTTCCAAAATTTGTTTAAATGGGTGATTTCTTATGAGGAAGTGTCAATTTAAAGTGTTTGAACTTTATAAAGGAGGTAGAATGTCTTTACATTGTGTTTACAAGTGTATTATATTAAATACAAAATTTTCTTTTTTGCAAGCCCTATTTTGTGATGAAGAGCATCGCTAATCATCCAACCTCATCCTTGTTCATTGTAGTTTATGGTTATCTGTCTATCCAAGTAAGTCGTCTAACTAATGTCTACTGTATGATTTGCTTTAATAGTACAAGTATTTATGTTTGGGTTTTGTGTGAATGCAAATGAGGTCTTGATTTTGTGTTGTTGTTTACAATATTCTTATAATTATTGATGAGTTTTTTATGTTCTTCTTTGATAGTCCAAGTATTTATGTTTAGGTTTTGTTTAAATCATTGATGAGTAGATGTATAAATTACATAAGTATTTACTATATATGGAATGAGTTTGATCTCTTAGGATGATCCAATGCATAATAAACCCCTAGGATAGTATATAGGCTGGAAGCTTATGATACAACTCCTATAAGGCTTATTGGTGTAAAATTCCACGAGTCTAAGAGTCACAATGAGAACTTGCTTTCTCAATTCATATGGTGTAACAAAGTCACGTACCATAGTGCTTATTTAAAATCAAACTTTGGAAATCAACTTGTAGAATTAATGAAAACATAGTTATTTTGGTTTTATATGTTGTTATTTGGAATATTGTTAGAATGATTGATGACTAGATGTATGAATTACATAAGTATAATTTACTGCATGTCGAATGAGTTTGTATAATTACGGATGATTTGAGGCATAATAAACCCCTTGGATGATATATAGGTTGGAAACTCGTGATATAGCTCTAATGAGACTTATCGGTAAAAAATTCCATGACCCTAAGAGTCACAACGAAAACTTGCTTTCTTGATTCATATGATGTAATAATGCCACGTACCATAGTGCTTGTTTAAAATCAAACTTTCGAAATTAAGTTGTAAGTGATTAATGTAAACATGGTTATCTTGGTTTTGTATGTTGTTATTTGGAATATTGTTAGAATGATTGATGGCTAGATGTAAGAATTACAGTATTTACTGCATGTCCAATGAGTTTGTATAATTATGGATTATTTGAGGCATAATAAACCCCTAGGATGATATATAGGCTAGAAACCCATGATGTAGCTCTCATAAGGCTTATCAATGAAAAATTCCATAAGTTTAGGAGTCACAGCGAGAACTTACTTTCTCGATTGACATGTGTAAACAATGCGTACCATAGTGCTTGGTTAGCATATTGTTTTATTTGACTGATACTCACATATGTCCAGTTTGTATAATTGTGAACTCATATGGTGGGATATGTTGGTTTCAATTTAGAGGGAAAAGGGTCATAGGCCTGGAAAAACTTAGGGGATGTTCTGTAAAGTAAAGATTAAATGTTTTGTAAACTTAAGGGAAATGAAGGATACTAACTATGAAATCACTTTTTAAACAATATTTTTGTAAAAATGAGTAATGTTGATAGATCTAAGATGTATAAATGATTAATACCCGATAGTTTCATTAATCCTGAGTTTATTAAGGGAGTTAAAGCTTTTATTCACTATGCATGATCTCAACCTGCATATATAGATGGTCCAAAGATCAGATGTCTATATAAAAAGTGTGAACATATTCATTTTCTTCCTATTGATGAAGTGAATCTCCATTTGTTAAGAAAATGGTTTGTTCCAAATTATTTTGAGTGGACACGATATAGGGAGCCATTAATTTATAGCACCTCAAGGGATGGTGAAGTAAACTAGTCAATAAATATGGATGAGTTTGAGGGGGGATTGGATTTATAATAAATAATATAGGTGCAATTGAAAATCCTTACACTCAAATGGTTTATGATGCAGTTGGTTATATCTTTCAAGAAAATATAGAAAATCTTAAAGAAGAACCAAACCCACAGGCAAAAAAGTTTTTGACTTACTAAAATCAGCTGACTAAGAATTATAACCAAATTGTGAGACCATTGCTCAATTATCTTCAATTGCTCGAATGTTGAACATAAAGTCTGAAAGGCATATTTTTTATCTAAGTTTGGATAAAATTCTTGTTTGGTAGAATGAATCATTGCCTCCTAATCATACAATACTTGATAATTTCTACAATATCAAGAAATTTATAAGGGGTTATGATTTGCTAGTTGAAAAAATTGATTGTTGAAATTTTGGATGTATATTGTTTTAGGGAGATGACGTGGAATTGCAAGAGTGCAAATTTTGTGGTCAATCCAGGTTCAAACTTAAAAAGCATTCTATCAAATAGAAATTAGTATCCTGGAAGCAGATGTATTATTTCCCGTTAACTTTAGGACTTCAAAGACTATATGTCTCTGATGTTACTGCATCTCACGTGAGATGACATAATCATGAACAGGAAGATGAAATAATGAGTCATCCATTAAATGCACTCGTATGGAAAGATTTCAATAACACCCATTTTGAGTTTGCAGTTAAAAGTCAAAGTTATAGGTTGGGATTGTTGATAACGGATTCCAACCTTTTCGTCAATCCGACCAACAATATTCATCATGACTAAACATAATTACTCCTTATTATTTGCCTCCATGGATGTGTATGAATTAGGTATATATGTTGGGACCCGATCCGGGAACCGGATCCCAATCGGAAAACGGAGCACGAAAAACGGAATTCGGAATCGAATGCGAATCGAATCAAATACAAAGCGAACGAATCTCAGCGAATTGGAAAACGAATGTCCGACATCCCGGAGAAACATAAAGTATAGATAACTTATCGCGTTGGAAACCCTAAGACGTTCCAAAATCCGGTATGAATTTTTTTTCTTTCTTATTC
>JANJEY010000234.1:46904095-46927760 GCA_024703695.1 Erythroxylum cataractarum | reverse complement strand
CTATTAAATTCTTGTTATATATTATTGATCATTCGCAAATCCATGATGTACTCAACAAATTGATAAATGACTAAATAAAAAATTAAATATATAATATTAAATACTTATTAAATAAATCAAATTTAATATTTTTCCCAATAATTAATTATTCAATTAGAATAATCATTCCATTAAATTTTTATTTTAATGGAATATAATTCTCACTATTCTTAATAATTTATTTAATTATATGTCATTTAAATTTAAATATATAAAATTTATAATTTATTAAATTAAATTTATTTCAATATATTTAAAAATAAATTTAAATAAATTATCATCTTCGACGTTTGTCAGCAAACGTCGCAGCTTGTAATGCTTTCTACGACGTCTAAAAGACGTCGCAGATTTCCAGACTTTTTACGTCGTCTAGAAGACGTCGAAGAACGTCAGGCTATTAACGACGTCTATAAGACGTCACAGCATTCCACACTTTCTACGTCGTCTACAAGACGTCGAAGAATGTCAGGATTTCTGTGACGTCTAGAAGACGTCGAAGATTGTGATGCTTTCTACGATGTCTAATACACGTCGTAGAAAGGTATGTTATTTCCATGACGTTTAGGTCAAACGTCGCTCATTCGCTTAAGCTTTATCGACGTTTCCCTAAACGTTCTGTGCAACGTTTTAAAAACGTCGAAAAAATGTTTCCTCGACGTTTTTCCAACATTTGCGACGTTTATAAAACGTCGCAAATTGGGTATTTTCCTTGTAGTGATCCTTCATGTCAAAGGGTTTGGCCAAAAGTTGTTTTACCTCATGCAAATGGTCAAATCAATTGACGTGAGCAAAATTTCATCCACATATAGTAATAGGAAGATAACTTTGCTCCCCCTAATCTTATAATATAAACATCTTTCAACTTTGTTTTCTATAAAGCCGAACGAGGTCAAAACCTCATTAAACTTTAAATACCATTGTCTAGAATCTTGCTTCAGACCTTATATTAATTTAGTCATCTTACAAACTTTATCAGCTGCATTTTGATCTTGAAATCCTTCAGGTTGCTCGATATAGACCTCCTTATAGAGGTCATCACTTAGGAAAGCATTTTTAACATCCATTGCAGCTCTATGTCATAATAAGCTACTATTGGCATAATCAGTCTAAATGCATCATTCGATGATACAGAAGAGAAGGTATCATTGAATCAATTTCTTCTTTCTGAGTGAATCCCCTGGCAATTAAGCGTGCCTTAAACTACTCAATTTAACCCTGTGTGTCCTTCTTGTTCTTAAATAGTCATTAGCAACTAACAGGCTTGCAATATTGAGGTAAATCAACAAGCTCTCATACTTCCTCACAAATTGCATCTCATCCTTCATTGCTTCCCACCACAAGTCTGTATAGAGCCCAAAAACGACTTCTATAAAAGTAACTAGATCCATAACATGTCCTATGTCATAGTCTTGCTCACCTAAATAGAATATGTAATCTGATGAGATAGCAGGTTACCTCTCTCTGTTGGATCTGTGTAATTGGATGGGTTCTGGTACCTTATAAACCTCTTCCTAAATAAGTATTGGTTCATGTGCCTGTATAAACATCGTATTCTGACCTTCATCTACCAAACCTGACTGTATGAGAGGCGAATATGAAATAATCGTAGTATCCGCCCTGCTATCTCTTGGAGTAAGTGAAGACCCTCCCTCATCATGGACATCATATTCCAGAAACTTAGCTATCTGTGATTCCACTATTCTGGACTATCTTCGCTATAATAAAATCTGTAGTCCTTACAGTGGTCGGGATAATCTACTAAATATCAATGAGTGGAATGAGGATGCCATTTGTTGTCATAAGGATTATATAATCTTACCTCAATAGGGCAGCCTCATACACGAATGTGTGCAAGGCTTGGCTTCCACCCTTTCTAGAGTTCAAAGGTGTCTTAGATACTGATTTACTTGGGACTCTATTCAAGATATACAATGTCATCTTGATGGCTCCGCCCCAAAGGTATTCGGGTAGGTTAGTCCTACTCTACATTAACCCCATCATCTCCTTTAGGGTGTGATTACACCTTTCGGCCACACCATTTTGCTAAGGACTACCTAGCATAGTGAACTGAGTCACTATTCCAATTGATTCCAAATACCTAGCAAATGGACCATTTTCTTGTCCTGTAACCCCATGTATGCCATAGTATTCCCCTCCCCTACTAGATCTAACTATCTTTATTGATTTTTTCAACTAGTTGTCAACCACAGTCTTAAAGATCTTGAACTTATCAAGAACTTCAGACTTTTCCTTAAGCAAGAATATATAGCCATAGTGGGAATAATCATCTATAAATGTCAGAAAATATCTAGCACTGCATAACGTCATTGTATAAAAACCACTAACATTTGTATGTATGAGGTCAAATAAACCAAAAGCACTAGTTGACCTCTTTTTCTTTATCTTGATCAAATTATCTTTACAACAATCAATATATGTTTCTAGATCACTGAATTCTAGAGTTGGGAGAATGTTATCCTTTATCAATCTCTCAACCTTCTCCCTGGAAATGTGGCTAAGACATTTATGCCACAACATGTACGATGTTTCTTTTATCAAGGATCTCTTTCGAGAAACAAGTTCAGCAACATAAGAAGAGGCATATATTTATTTAAGAGTAAAACACATTCTATATAATCCGTAGGATAAGAAGGCAGTTTTGATATATCTTGCATTGATAGAAATGTTTACAATCGAAGTATCAAATACAAAACAATAGCCCTCTTTATCCAAAACTGATACAGAGATCAACTTCTGTCTAAAATACAATTTATAAAATATGTCTCGTAAAACAAATACAATCCCCGTATCGAGGTTCAAGCTTACATTTCCTACAAACAAAACATCCACCTCTTCATTGTTGTCGACCATCAGCTTCTCCTCTCCTTTAGTCGGCCTTCTCCTAGACCTGAACCCCTGCATTGTGGAAGCAACAAAATTAGAAGCTCCACTATCTAATCACTAAGAACTTGATGTGGTTATAGCTACATTAGATTCATGAATCATATAGGCCTAGGAGTCAGCTGACAGTTCCTACTGAACCTTCCACAACTTATACTTCAGGAAATAGACCTTCCTATACCCCTTCTTCTTATAAAAGAAGTATCTCGTACTCTTTATGTCATGTGGGCCTTTAACAATGCTAAACTGTCTAGTTTGAATTTATGGAGAGGGTTTGGGTTTCTTACCATTACCCTCAGGCTGTTGGGGCTTAGCCTTCCCCTTACCTTTGGCAGTTGCATACAAGGCTATATGAGGATAACTCTTAATCTTCTCCTCAGTTGCAGCACACTGGGAAATCAAGGCATTGATGTCTCAAGCCTTATCTTGAGAGATGTAGGACGTTACCAACATCTCAAACTCTTGTGGGATAGTATTAAATGCCTGATGTACTATGAGCGTGTCAGGAATAGGTACATCAAGTGCCTTCAACTTACTCTGAAGGTGAACTGTCCTGATAATGTACTCTCTAATGCCTCCTTCTCTTGTATACCTTATGGAGAATAGCTCTTTAATCAAGGTGCTCTACTTCGTATAAGAAGACACCTTGTACCTCTGGGAAATGCTATTCATAAACTCCTTTGCTATGACCGTATCCGATAATCCACTAAGCAAATGATCTAGGATCGACCTTTTGATGGTCAAATAGAACATCTTATTTAACCACTCCCAGATTGCCATAACTACTTTATCAGCTTCTGAGCTAATATCAGTAAGTGGAGAAGGCCCATCTATATGCATTGCCATGTTGACGTCGACCATCTCTAGTGCAAACTCAACATCCTTCTTCCACTTCTTAAAATTGAATCTATTTAAGGTCTCAATCATTACAACATTGTTGTTCACAAAAAACGGTGATTGTAAGATAGAAAAGACAATGTAAAGATCAGTATAAATGTAGGATAATAGTGATACTTTAAGCATTAAAGCGGTATCTATATAGAAAATTTGATTACACATATTATGAAACACTTGTGGGTTGGATGCATAATATATGCAATTAGACCTCTACATGAAAGTGATTAGAGTACAAATCATCAACTCTCATGACACTACCACCTGTGGGTGAGTGGATCATTTAAGCAATAGCTTTCCTCCTTCTAATGCCTTTATGTACATCAAAATCTCATATAAGGTCAACACCTGTGGCCAGAATAACCAAATATAAGATCAGAAACATCCCCCAACATGCAAGCAGTACAATCCATAAACTGACTTAAAAGGCCACTGTTGTTATTACAATCTAACTAGTACCTAAAAAGACCACAAACACAATGGATACATTCTTATTTTATCCTTACATTCTATATAGGCATGATGTATATAAAAATCAGTTATAAATGCAAAAACCAAATGCACAACCAAATAATTGCATACTAGTACTGAAAATATTGTCTTTAAACTTTATTTGAGACTTTTATTTAAAAAATTCTCAATAAGAGTGACTTTCGTACTTTCCCGAATACCAAACCTAACACATAAGACACGAAACCTTAAGTGCCTCCCTTATATGTAATTCGGAGCACAAAAATGCACTTAAAATTAGCTTAAAAAAAGGTTTAAACCTTTTTTTCATAATCAAATTACCAACGTAATAAATCTAGAAAAATTGAAAAATCACTTTAAAAATTCCCCCGACTCAGAAACTGACCCAAAAGGACCTGAGGAAACTTTATAAGAATTCTGAATTTTTTCTTTTTTTATTTCAAGTGACGATGTCAATAGCACTGTAGTACTAACGTCAGTAGGAGTCACGCTTATGAGTGGCAACGCACACGTGCATAACGATACACGTTAGATGCATTTAACACGTGCTTTAGACTCGTACGACGTGCATATACGCCCTTTGATTGTACGACACGTGTGTTGCATGCACCACCACATGTCTGAATCTCTATCATTTGCGTGTTAGGATAGATGGTAGGTGCGTGCAACGCACTCGCTAATTGTCCTACGCCCGTGGGAGAACAGGCCATGTGAGGTGAGTGCGTTGTAAGGGCCACAAGCATCCGTCACCCCGTGAAGTCATGTGGGAGGACATGATTGGCGCGTGCAACACACTTGTTAACCAAACCACCTTATGGTGGTTACTATAGCACCGTCGGGCGTATGTGGTGCACGCGCCTAATGGTACAATTGTCCTCTAACGGGGAAGGCAATTTTTGGTGATCTTGAGGCATGTTTTGCACTTTTTGGCCATTTTTTCATAGCTAGCCTTATATATACCACTTTTATGTAATTATATATGCAAAAAAATGAAAAACCAATCAAATACTGATAAAAACCATAATGGATTAAAAAAAACCTTTGTTTCTGGCAACCCAATCACATAACCACTATGATATCATGTGTAAAATGTAACATGGACCCTATTACGTGTCCCGGATTGTTCATGAAAGGGTTAAAAATGAAGAAAATGCAAAATACTTTATTTCAATTCCATCTTGACTTTTGAAGTGGCTTTCGTGGCTAAAACAAACTCCAATATCCCGAGACCTTTACAGAAAACATTCACTGATGTGGTTAATGCCTTTCTATATTTTTCTCAATATGTAAGCACTCTTAATGGATCAAAGGATCCATATACTTACGAATGATATGAACAACTACAGGAGACCTTAACCTTTATATATAACTTTCATATCGGGCTTTCCCATCATAAGCTTGATATAGACTCAATCCACACTAATCAAGATCCATTGTCCTCCTAGACTTCAACCCATTGATTTAGATCCTTTATTAGGTCACTTTATTACCTTTATCTGAATTAAATTACATAACTTAACCAATAAGTTATTGAAAAATCAAAAATTACAATTAATAGTTGTCCAACATAATGAGAAAGGAGAAAATTGTCCAACAGTTCCTGATCATCTTGGTGCTGCTCAAGAGTCACTTGTTAAACTTCACCACAAATAACAATCTAAGGTTTCAACTTCATTTTGGATCTTATCGAGAGATTTGAAATGAGTTTAATTAAAGTACCATTCAAAAAAAAATTAGAATTTTAAACTCGAATTTAACCTACCTACAAAATAGACCTAATTTTTAAACCTTCTATATTTTATAAAATTTTGAATTTAAAATTTAACTCATAAACTCATATTTTATTAAATAACAATGATTTATATCTTAAATATGAAATTACATCAAATATAAATAGGAAATATTTAATCATTTGTCAAATAAAAATAACTATAAAACTTGTAGTAAAATAAACGTATATTGTTAGAAAATTCATAATAAAATTAAATCAGTAAATAAATAAAAATAGGTAATACTAAATAATAAAATATTTATTTGAACATTAAATAAGTTACAAGTTCTTCAACATGTTATTATTTTATGATCTTCATCATTTATCGTGATAAATAAATTAAAATAAAATAAGTAATTAAAAAATATAAACACTTGCCTAAATAACTTTGTTTTTGCTACTTTATGTGAATGTTAAATTATTATATGAAAATTGTAAGTTGACTTAATAAAGTTAAAAAATTTATAAATATAATTATGAACTAAATAAGTTTTTTTGGAATCCAAACTCAACCTAAGCATTTTTTAACTTAATTTTTAAACCTAAATATAATATATGGACTAATTCTTAAAACTCAAATCCTTTAATGTTTAAGTTCTCATTAGATCATCTGGACGGGATCAATTTATACAGGTCTAATGAACATCCTAATGCTATACCGCCATTGAACCGTCTTCTGTCAAGAAAGTCCATATTGTTTTTAACTTGAAATTGTCCCTTCCTCCTGAGGAGAATGAGGATGATCTGCTTGCTAATTATTAAAAAAGAAAAAGAAGAGTGTTTGTGAGTTAATTAATGGTAGATGTTGAAGAATGATTGATATTTTACAATGTCGAGTACCAACATTAGGACATAATATTACTTAGTTGTTTCATTATCCTATCTCCATTCATTACGACATAATCCTATAATCTTATATGATTCCTTTTTTTAATTCAATTTTTTACAATTGAATTTGATTTCAATTTTTTTTAGTTTGATGTTATACCTATCTAAAGGTTATAAAAATTGGTAGAAAATCTTCGAAATTTTTATTTTTCTTCCTTTTCATTTTTCTATTTTTTATTTAATTTTTTTATTTGAGCAAAGTAGGATCAAAGTTAAGTTTTTTTTTTTTTGTAATTGACCACTTTCATGGAAAATAATGGTATTAATGTGAATATTTCTCAACCTACAATTGTTATTTCAAATGTCAAATATTATATTATTTTGAGTATCAAGATGAAGATGTTTAAATCTTAAGACTTACGAGATTTGGTTGAGCATGAGTATTCTAATCTTGAAAAAGAGGCTAAATTGAGAGGAAAACAAGAAAGATTTCAAAGCCCTTACCTTTTATTAACAAGTAGTAGATAATAGAATTTTTCAAGAATTGTAGCAATAATCATGACAAAGGAGGCATGAAAAATTCTACATAGAACTTTTAAGGTTCTTCGAAGATGATCACTGTTAAACTTCAATCCTTTTATCACAACTTTGAAACTTTATTTATGAAAAGTGAATGATCTGTTCAAGATTTCGTATTTAGAACTCGACAAATGTCGCTTAAATGAAGTCTTTCATAGAATAAATTATCAATCAAACAACAATTACAAAAGTCTTAAGGAGTTTATATGAAGTAAAGACTGAATATGAGAAAAGGGAAAATTAACGAGAAGCCATTTTTTGAAAGGAGAGATATCCAACTGATAAGATAATATGAGAGAAGTTGGAAGCAGAGGAAGTAACTAAAGAAATTATGGCAAAGGAGGCCAAGGAGGAGTTAAGGATCAACTTGGGGAATGGAAATCCATTCAAAATTATTATTTTGAAACTTTTGGTCATGTGGCAAACTATTAGCAAAAAGAGAATCATATAGCAGAGGAGGAGGAGGATGAAGAAGAAGAAGAAGAAGAAGAAGAAGAAGAAGAAGAAGAAGAAGAAGAAGAAAGGAGGAGGAAGAACATAAGATCAAGTTGTTCATGGCTAGACCATAAACCTAAAAGTTTCTAGTGCTATTTGGTTCTTAGTTAATGGTTGCTCAATATGAAGTTTGAAGGTGACAAGCAACTGCAAGTTAAAGGTGAAAAAACTATAAAAATAAAAAATGGTTATAGTATAGTTAAATTTCTCCATATTTTTTACTTTGCTTTAAATTTGACATAAAATTTATGTGAGTATTAGACAATTTATATATTTTAGGTAATCTATTTAGTTTGATGAGGGATAATAATCTATTTAGTTTGATGAGGTATAATGTATGATTAAAGATAAGAATTCAGATCAATTAGTCATTAATATTTGTATGACATAAAAATAAACCCTTTACTCTTTAAGTGTCTAGCGTAAAACACCATGCTCTTATTGTTAAAGAAAATTATGAGTCTAAATTATAAAATCTTATATATAGGCATTTGAATGTTAAAGGACTAAAGTTGTTAATTAAAAAAGAAATAGTGTTTGAGTTAACTAAAATTAAATCTTTAAATTTATGTGAGGACTGTGCTTGCAAGAAATACATTAAAAAGTTTTCCTTATGAAATTTTTTAAAAAGCATCTAAATGTCTTAATCTTATGCATAATTAAAAAAAATTTCCCATATGAAATTGTTTAAAAAGCATATAAATGTCTTAATCTTATGCATATTGATTTATGTGGTCTTATAAATACGGAGTCGTTTGGTAGATTCAATATTTTTTATTGTTCAATAATGATTATAGTTGGATAAGTTGGATTATTCCAATAAATTAAGTGAGAAACATTTGAGAACTTTAATAAGTTTGAAGCATTCTTAAAAATGCAACACAAAAGGTGTATTAAGGTGCTTTAAACAAATATAAGAATATAGTTTGTGTCGTGTATCTCATTAATTTAATCATTTTTCATATGAAACTTTGTATTCATAAGAAATTGATTATACTATGCTCATAACAACAAAATAAATTTAGTAAACAAAAAATTGCACTATTGTAGAAATGGTTATAAAAATTTTGAGGGTTGAAGGCTTTTCAAGAAGTGGAAGTGGCTGCTACAACAATCTACTTACAAAATTTATCATCAATAAAAGTTGTGTTGAGTCAAAAATCCTATGAAGCTTATATGGTAGGAGACCTTTGGTAAGCCATTTAATATGTTTTGTTATATTTCTTATACTTAAGCAAATTCTTATATTTGTAGCAAGTTAGATGAGAAATGTGTTAAATTTATCTTTATTGGTTATTACTCTCAATCAAAATTGTATAGGTCATACAACCATATAAATGGTAAAGTGATTATTAGTAGAAATGCTAAGTTTGATTAAAAAAAAAAAAGAAAGGTGCATATGAGATAAAAACAACAGCAAGCTTGCACTTTGAGCCTTCAGCAAAAGTTATGTTTGGGCTTTTTTTGATAATTAACCCTAAAACGATTACCACCCCTAATTTTTGTCAAAATTTTCCTTGGATATAATGGCTTATTGATGTTTTATAAAAGTTTTCTTTAAAATTAGTCAATTTTTATGCCACTTATTATAAAAAGATGTTCCCTTTGAATTTATTGATGAATGTCTTATTTCTTTTAACAGTTTAAAGAGGGAGCTAATTTTGGCTCTTATCATTGTTGCACCAAACTAGACCCTCCCCTTTGAGCTGATGTATGATGTTGGTGACTAGACAGTGGGGAGTCTCAAGTCAAAAACAAGATAAGAAATTTCATATTATACATTTATTTTTAGTAAAGTTCTTAATAAAGCAATATTAATTATGCTACCGTTGAGAAAAAACTTTTTGTTATTGTGATTTCTTTAAGAATTTTATATCTTTTCTAATTGCTCAATAATTGAATTGAATTCAATTTGAATGGTTAAAGTCAAAAGTCTTTATAGAAATATCTTAAAAAAACTAATACAGTTTGATTTCTCAGCTTACTTGGTAGTCTCTAAAGTGATCATTTATACTGATAAATATATATTATTTGACAAGGATGCCAAACAAAGAATAACTTATTGGATTCTTCTTTTGTAGGAATTTTACTTAGAAATTCCAAACAAAAAAGTGTCAGATAATTTAATAACAAATCACTTATCAAGATTATAATAAAGAGATTATAAGGATGAGGAACCTATTAACAATCAATTTCCTGATAAGAGGGTTTATACTATTCATCACTATAAAGCCCCTTAGTTGCATATTTTATAAATTTTCTTTCTTCAAGAATCATCCTAGCAAATCTTCGTTACCATCAAAGGAAGAAATTTATCTCTGAATTTATATCGAGAAGATTTTCTTCTGTTATGGTTATCATTAATGGAAATGGTTGTATTTTCACTACAAGAAAAGTTGTAATTAGCGACATAAAATTACCAACAAAATCTAAACCGTTATAAATTACCGACGAAAACAAAATTTTTGTTGGCAAGATTGTCGGAAAAAAATCCATTTAGCGGTAGATGAAATATCGGTCACTAAATAGAGAGGGAAATCAATTTGTGATGGAATTTTGCGATGGTAAAGGTGTGAGTCCGTAAATACTACAAGAAAATAAGAAATTTGCGATGATTTTTACTTTTCCGTCAAAAAAGTTTAGGGAAAATATAATTTATTGATGGAAAAAATACAGTCGGCAATTAAGGCAGGAATTTATGATGGAATGGTGAAGTTTTGACTTTTTCGACGGAGTGTTAGTGACGAAAAATTCCGTCGCTAACTCTCGAAACCAATATGTCTTCATTTGGTTGTCGGTGAACGTTACTAACTTAACAACAAACGCGTTGTTTTGGTTAAGTTAAAACACACTCGAGCGTCCCTCCCCCCTCCACCGTCGGCTCTGCTTCGTCTTTCTTCTTCTCCTCCGTTTGTGATTTCTTCCTCGGTGCATTGTTGTGCATTGTCATCAGGATTGTAGTCAATTGGTGGTGCGTCGGAAGCTCGGTTTCTTCTCCCACCATTTGGGAACTTGTGGAGGTATAAAGTTTCACCGTGGTTTGATTTGAGTTTTTTTTAGTATATTTGAGTATTTTATGAATGGATAAGAAAATTTAAGATACTTGTGTTAGTGTTAGAAGGTTTAGTTTTTAAATTTGCTTGTGAAGTTGGGATGATTTGTTAATACATATTAGGTGTTCGATGAAATGCTTCTTGTTTGAAAATTTTGTTAATATGTAAAGATGAAGATGAAGTTGATTTGTATCATAGAATGAGTTAATGGGTGAGCCTATTTGATGATTTAGCCTTATTTGACAATTAAAGATAATTTTCAAATAATATTTTTTAGTATTTAGCCTTATTTGATGATTTTATTCTTACTTGTGAAGTGATTTATCCTTATTTGTGAATTGATTCAACTTGCATATGTGAATGTTCTTAGCTTAATTTTGAGTTTCTTAATCCTCTCCCAATAGTTGTTTTCTTAATCTGTCATGTAGTCATTAAACTTAGGATGAAGATGACTTAGTAAAGTTATTTGGATTCAAATATGGATGATCATTTTAATAGAAAATAAACAACAGAAAATCACGTTTCTAAAATAATAAAGTTTTTATAATCTAGAGTAACAACTAAAGTGAAATAACTAATGTCATTGCAGAACAGAAAAAAGAAATAGAAACATAGCAAAATAGAGAATTTGTTTATTGATGACAGATAAGTCCATTTGAAGCCCCATAAACTGGAGAAGCTTAAAAATATCCATGTCTGGCATGTTAACATCACTTATAATAAGATTATACTTGTTTTTGTTTCCTCCTAGCATTTTAAGAGTTGTCACTATTTGATTGATAGTTGTAAGTAGGAAAAAAAATATTTGAGGTTAAAGAAACAACTAAGATTTAAAGGAGAGGTGATTGCCAAAAGTCTAAATACAATACAAATAATAGGATAGTTATCAATTACTTTCATGATAATGATCATATATACAAATCTGAGACTGGTAGATAGAAACTGGATGATTTTTCTAACAATGTCTTAACATCTTAACTTCACTTAAATAAACGCCATAATATAGCAATTTCACATATTTAAATATCATAATTAATTATTAATAAATTTTAAATAGAATAACTTGGAAACAAGTTGCAAATTAGAGATTAATAAGCATGAATAACAATATAATAATTATTAATTTATTTTTATACATTAATGGAATGCATTGTTATTATTTTCATATACATACTAGATAAATTTTCTGGTACATGAAATATTTCCTAAATTATGTATTTTAAGATAATTACTTATAAATTTAATTCAAGTAACATTAATTATAAGTTCAACGTGATTTCACTTTTTCAAAATCCATATCCTTTTATTTCCAAGAAACAATATAACTATTTGTTACCTTGTTTGTTGTAAATTTAAATTTCATTTGTTATCTTAAACTTTTTCTATGTTTCTAACAACATTTGAAATCTCTTTAACTTTTCTATTGCATTTGCATTGAGGTTATTAATTCGGTACATAAACATATATGCATGTTACGTTTTATATTTATTTTTAGCACGTTAAACTCGATATTTATACTAGCAATCACTCATTATATATATTGTTTGTATTGTTCTCTATTTTTATTTCATAGTTGCTTATGCTTTGATTTAGTGTTTTTAGTTTCTAGTAAAACTTTTATTTTCTTCTGTACTTTGCTTATCTATGGTTGTTCATTAATGAAATTACCATACTACAGTGAAGATGTGAGTTTTGCTTGTTAACTTTAATATGACCAATGTTTGATGTGAAAAGTTGAAAAGGTTCATATATCTTAAATATCATATTATTCTCCTTTATTTTTGTCTAAGTGAAATTGCTTCATCTAAATTTATATGCATCTACTTTATTTTTCATTCTAGCTCTGTCATCCTCTTAGTTCACTTAAGTTCAAGAAGAACCTTCTGCGTGTCGATTGAGGTAAGTGAATTTGTTTTTTACTACCTTTTTTTGAACTTGGTTTAATTTGGGTTTATATTTGCGGTTTGAACTTTGCATTTGAACGTATTACATGGCTGATGTTTGGTTTGCACGAACTGAAACTTGTTTGTGATGTGAACTTCGGTTTATCAATGAATTAAAATAGGATGAGATTAACTTATATTATTGTTCCAATTACCTGAATTATGTCAATCCATTATTTCATTGATGCTCTCTAAATTTATTACCTTCTATTTATTTTTCATGTGTAATTTTTTATATGCATCATTTTAAAATTGCATATGTTAAAAAAATTTATTAAAATAAGTATTCATATTTTTTTGAATACTTATTTTATTTGGAATTAGTACATATTTAATATAGGTTAAATATCAAACTTATTATGTAACATATATGATTACAAACATAGATGTTCAATCTTAAGTTTACAAATATTTTAGATCTGAACCTATAAACCTTAACCCATAACCCGTGATAGATTTCCTATGAGGCTTATCGGTGAAATATAAGTGGAGCCCAGAAGTCATAACGAGAATTTGTTGTCTTGATTTACAAGTCATATCTTAGATGTTTTGTAATATTTGTCAAACATGAATGATATTAACAATGGAATCAATGTTTTAAATTAACAGTTTTGTAGTAATGAGTTATGTTGATAGATTTTGGATGTATAGACGATTAACACCTAATGGTTACATTAATCCTAAATTTGTTGCCGAAGTTGAAGCTTTTATTTGTTATGTATATTCTCAACCTGCATATATAGATTGGCCAAAGATCAGATGTTCATGTAAAAAGTACAAACACAAATGTTTCCTTCCTATTGATGAAGTTAATGGGCATTTGCTGAGAAAAGGGTTGTCCCTAATTATTTTAAGTGGACATGATATGGGAACCTGGCATTTGTAGCACCTTAAATGGTAATCAAGCACAATCATCTGCCAACTTAAATGAGTTTGAAGGGAGGATTCCATTTAGAACAAATTATGTTGATGGAACTGAAAATCTGTACATGTAAATGGTTTATGATGCAGCTGGTAATACCTTTGAGGAAAATATGGAAAATCTTGAAGAAGAACCTAACCTACATGCAAAACAATTTTTGGGCTTACTACAATCAGTTGACTAAGAATTATGGGTAAATTGTGAGACAATGACCCAATTGTCTTGCTCAAATATTGAACATAAAGTTTGAAGGGCATATTTCGGACCATAGTTTTGATAAAATTCTTTAGTTATATAATGAATCATTGCCTTCTGATCATACAATGATTAATAGTTTTCACAATATGAAGAAACTTATTAGAGGTCTTGGTTTTCCTGTTGAGAAGATAGATTGTTGCCAATTAGGATGTATGTTGTATTGGGGAGATGATGTGGAATTACAAGAGCGCAAATTTTGTGGTCAATCTAGGTTTAAGCCTAGAAAGTGTTCTATGAAGCAGAAATTAATACCATGGAAGCGGATGTATTATTTCCCTCTAACTCTAAGACTTCAAAAATTATATGCTTCTGATGTTACTACATCTCATATGAGATGGCATGCTGAACACGAACGAGAAGATAGAGTAATGAGTCATCCATCAGATGTACATGCATGGAAACATTTCAATGACACCTATCTTGAGTTTGCAATCGAAAAATGTTAAGTTAGGATTGTCGACGACTGGATTCCAACCTTTTGGTCAATCTGGCCAGCAATATTCATCATGGCCAATCATAATTACTCCTTATAATTGTCTCCTTGGATATGTATGAAAGAGGTATATATGTTCTTAACAGTGATTATGTCAGGGCCTACAAATCCAAAGCATAAAATTGATGTTTCCTCATAACCATTGATATCTGAATTGCAGCATCTTTGGGAATATGGTGTTCAAACATATGATGTCTCTTTGAAACCTAATTTTATGTTAAGAGCAGCTTTGATATGGACCATTAGTGATTTTCCAGCATTTTCCATGTTATCTGGATAGAGCATATGTGGAAAATTGGCTTGTCCTTATTGTGGCAATGATTTTGATATGTTTTATCTTCTAAACGGGGGGAAATTTTATTGGTTTAACAATCAAAGGAAATTTCTTCCTCCAAATCATCCATTTAGTAGCAATAAACAAGAGTTCATTAAGAATATGATGGTAAAAACACCTCCTCCCCCTCTCAAAGCTAGTGAAAAGATTTACAAAAGATTGAGGAATTAAGCTTATTAAAAGTAATAGAATTTCAAGCTGATGAATTAGATACAAACATTAGTCAAAACTTTGGTTGGAAAAAACGAAGCATCTTTTGAGATTTTCCATATTGGAAAACTAATTTAATACTTCATAATCTAGATGTGATGCATATTAAGAAAAATATTGTTGACAATTTATTTAATACCATTATAAGCATTGAAGGGAGGAAAAAAGACAATACAAAATCATGAGCTGATTTGCAACTTTTTTGTAGAAGGAATGAGTTACATAAAGATATTCGCATCGGTAAATATCCAAAAGCATGTTACACTTTGAACAAAAAAACAAAAGGAGCTTTTATGTGAATGGTTGAAAAGTTTAAAGTTTCCTGATGGTTTTGTTTCAAACTTGGCTAGGTGTGTAGACATGAGGAAGTACAAATTATTTGGGATAAAAAGTCATGATTGTCATGTATTTATGCAAAGGGTAATTCCAACTGCATTTTGGGAGTTACTACCGAATAAGGTTTGGGAAGTAAACCATAATTTTGCGCAAGTTAGAAGGGATTTTTCCTACAAGCTTCTTTGATTGTATGGATCATCTACTTGTACATTTAGCACACGAGGCAAAACTAGCCGGTCCAGTTCAATATCGATGGATGTATCCATTTGAGAGGTAACTCGACAAAAATTATTACAATAACCATATTAACATATTTTAACTACAAAATTGTAATAACCATTTTCTCTAATATAGGTTTTTGCATCACTTGAAAAAAAATATCAAATGCTTATAAAGTGTAGGAAGCTAGTACATTTTGTAGATATTATTTTAAGTCGCATGTTTACACAAGAGAAAGAAAAGTTCCTCGTACTAACGATGGGGGAGGAACGAGTGGTGCTGATGGTAACTTGTCCATTGTCACATATCCTGGACAAATGTATAGACGTGCAATAAGAAGAATGTTAACAGGGGAAGAAATTGAGGCTACACATAGTTACATTTTATTGAACTGTCAAGAGGTTTTACCTTTCGTGCAGTAAGTTAAACATGATTATTTCTTCCTTTAAAATTCTGTGTTGCTCATAACTGAAATTCATAATAATGTATTTAGATTATACAAGGCATTGTACGCGAGATACTACAAGACAACATACAAGATGATACAAATAAAGAAGTTAGAAGACACTTTTCTCAATGGTTCGAGACATATGTAAGTTTATATTACAAATATTCTTATAGTTCAATACCATATCTAAGTGTTCTCATGACATTATACTCTTTGATATAATAATTTCTTTTATGTAGACTTTAGAAAATCCAATAGAGAAAAAGTTCATTTGTGATCTTACAAAGGGACCTTTGCGAACTGTTAAATCATATCTGATGTTTTTCGTGAATAGATACAAATACCATACAGAATATCATGGTCATAGCATGGCAACAATAAACAGTGGAGTTTCCATACAGGGAGAATTGATGGATTAATATGGTAAAATTATTGAAATACTTAATACCATACATTGCCAATTAAGGGATGTGTGATATTTAAATGTGACTGCTATGACCTGACTCCAACTGTTGGAACAAAAGTGCGTAGTCGATACAATCTAGTTGAAATCAACTACCGAAGAACATTAAAACCATTTGAACATTTCGTGTTGGCAATGCAAGTGAAATAGGTGTGTTATGTCCCTTTTCCAAGCTTACAACAAGATAAGACAAATTGGTTGGCGGTTTGCAAAGTTAAACCTAAAGGTGTTTTTGAATCACATGGAAAAGGAGAGCAGGGAATTGAAAGTGAAGCGTTTTAGGAAGATGTCACTTTTATAAATGCATCTATGACATATGACGATAATGAACCTTTGAACGAAGATTTGCAGAAAGTGAAAGCGAGATTTCTGATTTTGATGATTAAGTATGAACCTTGGATTTTTTATTTGTTGTGAGTTGTTGAGCTGAAAGGAGAGTAAGGAAAGCTGGTTTATGTAATGGATGTAGTAGATATGAAGTGTAAAAGTGGAAAAGTGGAGAAAAAAAAGGTTTTCGGAGGAGAAGATGTTCTAAGTTCTAGAGAGAGAAAAGATGATAGTTGCTTGTATAAGTTTATGATCAGAGTATTGCATTGAACAATCCTAAGTCTTTTGCCTATAACTTTTTCATCCGAACTCTAAATAACTTGAAACTTAGACCAATGGATTCCCAAGCCATTTTCCTTTATGTCCATAAAAATTTAGAGTTATCTAAATTGATTTGAAACTGATTGATAGGATGAAAGTGTGGAAGTCTTCTGGAATGTTATGAACTGGAAATTTTCATGATCATGCTTCGGGTTTCGAATTATAACTTGAGCTGTAGATTTCTGAATGAGTAAATTTTTGATTCATATTAAACAAGAGACATATTTCTACAACTTTTGTGAAGAAGTATAATTTTAATTCTATTTTTATGATTTTCAAAATTCGCATGGAACTAAGTTTTAACTGAGGCTGTAGCATTACCAGGGACAGAAATCATGTCATGTGGTTATTGAATAAACTGTATTGAAGTGGGTTGAGTTCTCTTCAACAAAGTTGTATCTTATTCTCTTAGCTTTAAATTGGTCTAAAATTTTGGGATGTCTTAGCTGAAAGATATGAGTGATACAATTAGACGGTATGATCATGTATTAGCTGAAAGTTCAAATGTGCACAGTCTATAGTATTTTGTGCATAACTAATTGAATACTAAATCAAATTGAATGATCTTAAAGTCATTAGAAACTTAAGATACTGTAGAATAATTTTTCAAAAGAAAGTTCCGCCTAATCTTGTCATTTACCCTATCAGATTAATTATACAAAGATGACCCGAAATCATGTGGGTGTAAAATCTATAATGGTCAATTAAGTTATGTAATGGATTTCACATATGCTTTATTATGGTCCAAATTATAAATACAAATGATGTTAATGAACGATTTGATATCTGATCGATTTGATGATGAGAATTACAATAAGATACCTAGAATTGTCATTGAACATGCATTGCATATATTTTCTATACATTGATGTGCGTAAAAGAATACTTGTACATTTGTGCAAAAATATGATATTTGTGAATGTGTTGTGTATATTTTAGAAGAGCACATCGAACGCTAGTCGGACATTACCTGACCATCCAGGCAATAGTTTCTTGGAGCGTATTGTGAGTCAACCTAGATGATTTCTTATGATTGATTTGATTTGAATTTAATTTGATTTGAATTTAATTTGATTTGTTAAACTTCCTATATTATTCAACTATTTGTGAGTTGTTTATGGATTCCGGACCTGAGGTCTGAGAAGTTTAATAGTTGAGCATGTATTGGGAGTGTTTTTATTTGATATGAATTTGAAAATTTTAATTTGATTTGTTAAACTTCCAACATTATTGAAATATTTGTGAGTTATTTCTGGATTCTGGACCTAAGGTCCGAGGAGTTTAATAGTTGGACATGTATTGGGAGTGTTTTGATTTGATATGAATTTTGACATTTGATTCTCAACGAAAGTTGAATGATGGACTTAGGTCCGATGACTATGAAATCTTGTCTGAGCATTTATATAAGATTGTGATATATGATATATTTAGAAATTGTTGCATTTCATAAAATGCATGCTCAGATAAAGGCGTTGTGACTTGAGTTGCCAGTATGAAGCACTTCCACGTAAAGCTTTGCTCCGTGATTTCTGATTTTGCACGTAGAGCTATGCTTGGTGATTCTATTTGACTGAGCCCTATAGGCCAGTATTTATATAAGTTTGTGATAGGCACTCGATCACGACAATAAGAAAGAATGTGAGTCTCATGCATATGACATTATAAGACTGAAATTTATTGAATGATTCACAAAGTTGAATGAGTGATAAATTGATGTGATTTATTTTCTATGCTTAGCAATGTCAACTGTGTGATCTTATGATATACTATGTTGTGGGAACATCTGGAATGTGTTTATGATCTAAATGGGTGTCTATAAAATATATATTATGTGTATGTGATCTGGTGAAATCATCAATAATGGTTCACTCATTAAGTTTGCAAAACTCAAAAAAATTGTGATGTGATATTTCAAGTAAAAGAAAGAAGACCTAGTTCTTAAACAGGACTAAAGGACCTTTAGGATTTTTTTATGGCTCAGAGGTCTATCAGCTGGCTCCAGGAGTGTTGTGTTTGTATTTTGTTGTTTTTGTTAGAACCTGTATGAGGTTATGTAAATATTTTTCTAAAAGAAATAGTGTAAATTTTGTTTATGAATGCAATCAATGGGTTTTAAAATTTAGTGACTTCCGATTATGTTAGATGATGCCATGTGTAAGTTGGTTTTACTTTTGCTCTAACATGCCATTATCATAGGATATGTACTTGAATATGCTTGAATGCTTGGGTATGTACCTTGTGGTAGTGGGATATTGTATTTTTGGTATCAAAGCATTGTTTGGCATCTTTAGGGACAATTATGAGTTGAGATACGATAATTAGTGAGATATTCCGATAGTGATCACAACTTTTGTTTGTTATAGGTCACCTTCCATAGGAGATCACATTGGAGAATCAGCTAACATAGAGTCTGTAGGACTCAATTTAGAGTCTCATGTACCTGAGTTTGCTTAAATGCCTCCGAGAATTCTTGTGAGGCAAGAAAGAAGATATGATAAGCTGAGGAAACAAGGGGCTGTGAACTTCTATAGAAGTACAAACTCGGTTGAAGTAGAAGGGTGGCTTGAGTGAACTAAAAGGGTGTTCGACCAGATGGACTGTGAGGCAAATGCGAAATTCGACTATGCTGTCTCACTCCTACAAGGTCCCACATATCAGTGGGGAAAATTGCTCTAGACAGTACCACCAGACCTTGTAGTTTGACCTGGGAGGATTTCCTGAGAGTGTTCCGAGAGAACTATATGCCGAAAATTTACATGAATTGAAAAATGAAAGAATTTTTAGACTTGAAGCAATGTAGACTCACAATGGCAGGGTATGAGATAAAATTCAATGAGCTAATGGGATATGCAACTGTATTGATCCCAACTGAAGAAGAAAAATGTAGACGATTTGAGGATGGTTTGAACATGGAGATCAGAACGAGACTAAACATTTCTAACTTTAACAGTTTTACAGAACTCCGAGCTGCCTCGATCAGAATTGAATAGCTACGATTAGAATTGAACAATTGTTGAAAGATGGCCAGGCAGAAAACAAATAAGAGGTTAGAGGTAAGAGGCAAGATGAGTCTAAGGCTAATTCTGGTAGAAGCTTCAGAAAGCGTCAGAACTGATCGTCTCAATTCTAGTCTAGATCGAGACAATCTGGATCTCAAGGAAGAGGTAGATTTGTTCAGTATGGGGGAGGTAGAGGACAGATACCTACCAATCAATGGTACCAATTTCCTGAATGTGAGCACTGTGGTAAAAAACATGGTGGTGAGTGTTGGCAGATATCGGGAGCATATTTTTGATATGGCTCATATAATCATCAGATCAAAGATTGCCCTGAGATGTTGGAAACACAGTCTGGAGCTAGAGGAGGAGCTATGATTGAGACTAAAGTTTAGAGAGTAAAGCTGGCAGACCTGCACAGAGAGGCAAAGGTAGAGGTAGGACTTAATCAACAGGGCGCAATGTTAAGACTGAGGTGTGGAGCAACCAGCCGCAATCTTAGGCTAAGGTCTACGCCATTGCTAGACAGGAGGCACAGGACTCTTCAGATGTAGTAGCAGGTGTGTTGAATGTTTTTAATTTTGAAGCATATGCACTGGTAGATTTAGGATCTACCCATTCATTCATCACCCCGCATCTGGCATCTAGATTGCATTATGAATGAGAGATACTAAAATGTGGGTTAGTAGTGAGTACTCTAGTGGGTAGCACAACAGTGATTGATGAGGTATGTAAAAGGTGTATAGTTCGGATTGATCAGGCAAAATTAGAAGCTAATTTGATTATATTGCAATTGAGAGAGATAGGCCTCATCTTAGACATGGACTGGCTCACCGCTCATAGGGCAGTGATAAATTGTTATACTAAAGAGGCAGTGCTTGAATCCCCTAATCAGCCGAGAGTGGTGTTTCGAGGAGTTAGTCAGGCAGTGCCAGCCTGATTAATTTCATATCTGAGTGCTTTGAGATTAATCCGAGGTGGATGTGATGCTTATCTAGCCCACGTGGTGGATACTCATAATGAACAAACCATTCAAGAAATTCCAGTTGTTGGAAAATTTCTGGATGTGTTTCCTGCAGAATTACTGGGATTACCTCTAGATAGAGAGATGGAGTTCACTATTGACATTGTTCCAGATACCGCTCATATATCAATTTTGCCATATAGGATGGCACTTGTTAAACTGAAGGAACTGAAAACCCAGTTACAAGAGTTATTAGATAAGGGTTTCATCAGGCCTAGTGTGTCACCTTGGGGAACTCCGGTATTGTTTACAAAGAAGAAGGATGGCATCCTGAGATTGTGCATTGATTACCGGCAGTTGAATAGGATAACAGTTAAGAATAAATATCCACTGCCAAGGATTGATGATTTGTTTGATCGATTACAGGGAGCTCAGGTGTTCAAAAAGCTAAACTTGAGATCCGGATATTACCAGCTGAGGATAGCTGAGATGGATGTTCCTAATACTACATTTAGAACCAGATATGGGTACTTCGAGTTTTTGGTAATGCCATTTGGACTGACTAATGCTCCAGCAGCTTTTATGGCATTAATGAATAAGGTATTTCAACCTTGTTTATATCAATTTGTAATTTTCTTTATTGATAGCATTTTGGTGTACTCGAAGTGTAGAGAAGATCATGTGGCATATCTGAGAATGGTTCTTCAGACAATGAGGGAGAAACAATTATATGTCAAGTTCAGCAAGTGCGAATTTTGGCTTGATCGAGTAGTATTTCTGGGTCACATCATGTCTGGACAGGGCATTCAGGTTGACCAAAAGAAAATAGAAGCAGTAATGAAGTGGAAGGCTCCGAAGAATGTGTCTGAGATTCGAAGTTTTCTTGGATTAGTTGGGTATTACAGAAGGTTTGTCGAGAGATTTTCACTAATTTTTTCCCCTTTAACAAAACTTCTGAAAAAGAATGTGCCTTTGAGATGGATTGATGATTTTTAGAGGAGTTTTGAGGACCTAAAGCATCATTTAACTTTAGCACCTGTGTTAGTTATCCCATCAGGTTTTAAAGGTTATGTTGTGTACAGTGATGCGTCGCATCAGGATTTAGGATGTGTACTAATGCAGCATGGTAAAGTAATAGCGTATGCATCGAGATAATTGAGGCTCCATGAATTTAATTATCCAGTTCATGATTTGGAACTTGCTGCAGTAGTATTTGCTTTGAAAATTTGGAAACACTACCTGTATGGAGAAACTTTTTAGGTGTTCACTGATTAAAAAAGTTTGAAATATCTATTGAGCCAGAAAGAGTTGAATATGAGACAGAGAAGATGGATTGAACTGTTAAAAGAGTATAATTGTACCATTGAGTATCATCCTAGCAAAGCTAACGTTGTAGCTGATGCATTAAGTAGGAAATCATACAGCAGTGTGGCACAAGTACAGTTATCTAGGTTATCAAGCCTAGTTCAGTTGAGAGCATTGAATGTTGAATTAAATTTGGAGAAAAATGATACATTGATAGCTACCTTGAAGTTGAGACCTGTTTTGGTCGAAAGAATCAAAGAGGCTCAGAGCAGAGATCCAGATTTAGTAAAGTTAATTGAGAAGTTGAAAGTGAATCTAGATTCTGAGTTTGAAGTGAGAGATGATACTTTGAGGTTAAAGCAAAGACTATGTGTGCCTAACGTTGATAATTTGATGAAAGATATTTTAGAGGAAGCACATTTAGCAACTTATGGTATGCATCCTGGTACTACCAAGATGTATAACACGCTGAACCAACATTACTGGTGGCCTGGCATGAAAAAGCAAGTAGAAGAGTTTGTTTCTAAATGTATAATTTGCCAGCAAGTGAAACTCGAGCACCAGGCTTCAGTTGGAAAATTACATTCGTTACCTATTCCAGAGTGAAAATGGGAACGAATCATGATGAATTTTATTATAGATTTGTCGAGGACTCCGAAGCAACATGATGCCATTTGGGTCATTGTGGATAGACTGAACAAATTGGTTCATTTCTTGTAAGTGAGAGAAAATCTTTCACTAGATCAGTTAGCTCAACGATATGTGAATGAGGTAGTGAGGTTACATGGGGTTCCATTGTCCATAGTTTCGAACAGGGATCCTAGATTTACCTCGAGATTTTGGGATAGTTTACAGATACCTTTGGTTACCAAGCTAAATTTCAGTACGGCCTTGCATCCTCAGATAGATGGTCAGAGTGAGAGAATGGTCAAGATTGTCAAGGATATTGTTGGGACCCGATCCGGGAACCGGATCCCAACCAAAAAACGAAGAACGAAGAACGGAAAATCGAAAAGCTAGAAATCGCTAATCGGAATCCAACCAGAAAGCGGAAACGGAAAAGTGAAACAAAGTGCGGAACGGAAAACGGAATCG
>JANJEY010000234.1:46810917-46835750 GCA_024703695.1 Erythroxylum cataractarum | reverse complement strand
TACCGGTTCCGGTTACCAGCCGGAACGGAACGTTCCGGCCGGTACCGGCCGGTACGGTACGGATTTCATATCTTTGGATTCAACTCATGCAAGGATTGAATTTTTAGATTTTCTATTATTCCAAACAGCTGAAATCGAATTCAATCCCACGATCGAATTCAATCCCATGATTGAATTCAATTCAGCCTTTCCAAACAGGGTAAGAATGCAAGCGTGGGATTAACAATCAAAACGTTCGAACCCGTCAGAGAAACTGTCGTGCAATTCTTTGACAATGTCCACCCTAAGACGTGGGAATAACACAAGTCGGTATCAAAAGCCCGAAATGCTGGCATAGTCGCTCGGCTCTCTTTTAGCCCAAACCCGTCGAAAGTTCCGGCCGAACAAGATTACCCGCGAATTTTCATAGAATAGGCGGAAAAAAGTTCGAATGACTGAAGTGAAGAAACCGAAGCGAAAGCCAAATTCTGAGGACGAAGGCACGAACAAGATGTGTTTTGAGATAACCCAAAAACACAGGAGTGGAGGGTGATGCTTTTGGTGTTGTAATATTACTTCGTCAGAGCAAATACATTTTTGCAGGTTTGGACCTCTCATTCAATTGGATCTCGTACTTTTCACGTAGCTTTCGCTGGTGCTCTTGCTGAGTAAGGTAATAACTTGTCTTCCTTCTTCTGCTTGGACCCTTTTAACGTATGGAAGTTTCGTTCGAAACTTCGAAGTTACGTTTATAGAAGTTGATAACTCGGGTTGAATTCCGTCTATAGTTGTTTCTACTGAAAAAAAAAAAACCTATAGACATAAACTAGTATATTTGTGTTCTTTTGGTGTCTGCTTTTATTTCTTGTCATGTTGGATTGTAGTGAATTGGAAATCCAATAATGATGGAGAGAGCAGAGTCAGGGCAGAAGTTGTATACACGTATGCGACTCTGGGAATTTCCAGATCAGTATGTGATTGAACCCACTGACGGGTCCTCAGGTTCCCCTTTGGCGATCACCCGGGCTGATGGCTCCATGAATGTGATAGGTATGCTATTTGTTTTCACATAATTTCCTAGTTTCTTTCTGCGGGATTCTATTTGTTCTTTAAGGTAATGAGGTGATGTTTTTGGATCTCCAGATGGAGTTCCAGAATGCAACGCTCTTCGAGTTCCTAAAATTCAGACCATTTTTGGGGTTGTTGGAATGCTAAAGCTTGTGGCAGGTAATGCAATAATTGCAAAAGTCATCTTAAACTAAGAAGCAAAATTTTCTTAACTTTCGTTTGCTTCAATGTCTTTGTTGGCTCAATTCTGTACTTTTCCACGGCTTATAGATATCAATTCATCAGTTATATCTGATGATCAGATGTTTACTACTAGTAAGTTGATGTGTGTTTTGTTCTTTTTCAACTCCGTAATTGCAAGTTTTCAATTTTATAACATAACAACGGTTCTCTCTATGCCATTAGGATCATACTTAATAGTTATAACAGAACGGGAATGTGTTGGATCATATCTGGGACATCCAATCTTCAAAGTTACATCACTGAAAACTCTTCCTTGTGATCACTCATTAAGAAGTTCCTCTGCAGAGCAGGTGAGTCTACTCTTGTCTATTGTCCTTTCCGTTCATGTGACTGCATAATCTTCTCACTTCTGCCTTACCTTTTGCAGAAAAAGGTTGAGAATGAATTCTCTGCACTGCTTAATGTTGCCGAGCGCACTTCTGGTCTGTATTTCTCATATGATACCAACTTAACACTAAGGTGAGTGTTTGCTTAATTTCACTGGCATCTTTTTATCTTTAGGGAATGATGTGCAAGCCACTCATGTTAAATTGTTGTCGAAACCTTAGTTCTGGGAGTTGATGTGAACTTGAATTTCCTTATCATACTTTAATGATTAAAAACATGGAATGCATGCTTAAAACTTCAGATCTTGCAATGCCATAAGAGCTGTAAGCTTCAAAGTTTCATGTTTCACAAGGACAATACAGAAGTAAATTCGTTTGAAGTCTGAAAAATGGAGTATTATTCAACTCTCAGTTGTACCCCAAGATGGTTGCTGAAGATACAGTGTTAAGTATTAGGGAGTTAGCAGTGTTTGTAATAAGAAGATAAATTAAGAAACATAGGTTGTCTCATCAGATGGTACAACTAAATGATGAAGCATTTGACCAGCAAGGTTCTATGCATGCTTATAAGTTTCGTGGTTAAATTAAAAGGATGATCTCTTATGTAACAGTACACAGAGATTGCATGATTTGGGTGATGAATCGAAATTGCTTCCTCTTTGGAGACAGGTGAGTCACAAGACTTGAAATCATTAAATTAATGGGAGATCTTTCTCTTAAAATTTCTTTTCTATTGAACATTGCTGGATTCTTTAGTGGCAGCCGGAGCCTCTATAAGTACAAGCCTTTGATTTTGTAGTTTGCTTCCCCGTCCACATTTCCTGTTATGTTTGATTTCCATACAACACAATTATGGTTATAGGGTATATTTGTTACAGGCTGAACCAAGATTTCTCTGGAACAATTTTATGTTGGAAATTCTCATAGAAAACAAGGTTGTGTTCCGTTAGTTCCAATCTTATTTACGTTCACAATTCTTATTCTGTTTTTAAAGTTTTAGGTTAATAAACTGCTGATACATTCATTGATCTGTTTCCTGCAGCTGGACCCATTCCTTCTTCCGCTTGTTCAAGGAAGTATCCTTTTGAAAATTTTCACCATTTGACATAAAAACTATTCCTAGCAATACTTAATGTTCTTTTTAGTTACATTCTCCTCCTTAATGGCTGACTAGGCTTTCAGAACTTTCAAGCGGCCATTGGAAAGGAAATTGTTGACGTGACTCTAATTGCTAGGAGATGTACTCGGAGAAATGGTATCTTTTCCATGTTATAAGTTCTGGTCTGTTCCTAATCTGTTAGTCCACGTTTCTCACTGTAATAACATAATAAACTCTCTACTATTGTTGTTGGAGCATTTAAGCACATTATTCTGCTTAGTTGCAAGCTAAAATGCCAAATTATATCCAGCCTTGTAGATATAAGAAAATCATTAGCCTTATTTTGTAATTTGATTTAGCTTATGAAAATCTTTCTTAAGGTACTCGCATGTGGAGAAGAGGAGCTGATTCTGACGGTTATGTTGCTAATTTTGTGGAAAGTGAGCAGATTGTACAGATGAATGGGTTTACAGCATCATTTGTTCAGGTAAATATTCAGTATAGTTTGTGTAGTTACTACATAACTTTGAGGCCCCTCTTTTGTTTAAAACGTTACTGGAAATTGTACATGGTTCTAAATTCCAAAACGAAATAATAATATGAACCTTCTTATCATGTACTTTCTCAAAATTTTAAGAAGTATAATATTGAGTCAAGTGTAAGAGAGTGCTGGAATGCTGGTATTGATGTATAGTAAGTAATTGGGACTGGCTTTCTGTTGTTATATCTTTACGGCTTATGAGTTTCTTTGAATTTTTTTCAAATTTAGTCCCAACTCATTTTGTTTGCTTTATCGCTTTTCCAAAGGTTCGGGGATCTATGCCATTTCTTTGGGAGCAGATTGTTGATTTGACATATAAGCCTAAATTTGAGATCATTAGACCAGAGGAAGCTGTAAGTGTTGTTTGTTCATTCGATGTTGTGTTTTACTCCTATGGCACCTATTGATTCCTAGTGTATCACTTGTTGACCAGCCTCGAGTAGCGGAGCGGCATATTCTTGATTTGAGAAAAAAGTATGGGAGTGTATTTGCAGTTGATCTCGTCAATAAGGTGCACATTGGCTTCCTTGGTCAATAAATTTGGATGATTAAGATGTTTGATTTATTGGTTTTCCTTTTTTGCCTTATATATTATTAGAAATGTTTTCTTAGTGGTATGCGTGCTTCTATGTACTTCTGTTATTATGTTTTTAAACTATGCTCTCGGTACATGAAAATGTCAAGGAGTCAAAGTGCATTTTTGTTTCTCAGCACTCTAGGACAATTTCTTATTTCTTATGCCCCTTCACTTCTTATCAGCATGGAGGTGAGGGACGTTTAAATGACAAATTTACGGAGTCAATGCAAACTTTGACTAGTGATGATGTAAGGTAGAACTTCCTTTCATCTGTCATCCTTTTTTCGTGTTGCTAATATGTTACTTTTTAATGGGAAATATCCTCTTAATTTGTAGATATCTGCACTTTGACTTTCACGAAATCTGTGGGCATGTCCACTTTGAACGACTTTCTATCCTTTATGACAAAATTGCTGATTTTCTTGAGAAAAATGGGTATGTTTATACATGTGCCTCCAATATTTTATGAACTATGATGGTTTGATGACAACTATTTAATGCAAATGCATATCTTGGTTTCTACCATCCTTTTGTCACTGGCAGGTTCCTTCTATTGAATGAGAAAAGTGAAATGTTGAAAGAGCAAACTGGGGTTGTAAGAACCAACTGTATTGATTGTTTAGACCGCACAAATGTTACCCAGGTAGTTGACTTCTATCATATATGTATATAATATGTTATGGTCCCAAGTCTGTGATCGAGTCATCCGACGATGAACCAGAGATTGTCCTTCCAACAAGGGTTTTTACCCTTGTTCTTCCTCCTGGATGTACCTATAATTGATAATCCAGCGCAGCTCGTCGAAGGGAGCTGCAACCTTGCAACTCGTTGAGAGAGAGTTTCCGATCTCTTGGGTTTTTTTTAATAAATTCTACCTCTCTTTATTGCTGAATAACTCCCTACTTATAGGAAAATCTCCTTACAATAATGAAGAATAAAAGAACTAGAATTCCTAACTAAACAAGGATTAAGATTCCTTAATAGACTCCATTTCCTAATAAAACTCCTACTGCCATAAATTAAGGAAGTAACAGAACTGGAAATAACTAAAAATAAGGAAAAGATTTGAATTTCAGAATTAACTAAAATTAGACCACCTAGGATTCCTTGTTTCACACAAAATTAGTAACTTGCAAGTCTAGGATCTTAGGCAGTAGTCTTTCTGCGTCGTTCATATGTTTGACCCATGAATGCATCCGCAACATTACTCCCCTCCACAAAAAGCTTGTCCTTGAGCTTAAAGTCCTGAAATGCCATTTTGAACTCCAAGACATCTTCCCAAGTAGCATCCTTTGTTGTACCTCCACTCCACTGTACCAAAATTTCCCAACGGCCTCTATTCAATCGAGACCGCAAAATGGCCATAGGATTGATCACAACCCGAGCTTCAAGTGGAGGTAGCGTTGGTGGCTCATCGGGTATCTCACCCTTGAAAGTCTTCAATAATGACACGTGAAAAACATTATGCAGCTTGCAGTCCAAAGGAAGCTCTGGTTGGTATGCTATGGTACTAATGCGTTTTGCCACCAGGAAAGGTCCACAGAACTTGGGTGCAAGTTTATGTGTAATGTGGTTGGCAATTGTCTTTTAACGATAAGGATGTAAACGCAACCACACATAAGTACCAGGAGAGAATGCCACATCAGGATGTTCTTTATCATAGACGGTCTTCATTCGTTGCTATGCCTGCTGGAGTTTGGTGCGAATTTCAACTAAAGCTTCATCACAATCAAGAAATGCTTGATCCACCGCATCTACTTGACAAGTCCTTGCAACATAGATGTCAAACTTGGAGGCTTCCTTCCATATACCACTTGAAATGGAGATGTTTTAAGGGTTGTGTGGAAGGAAGTGTTGTAAAAAAATTCAGCCTAAGGAATCCATTCTACCCATTTCTTAGGTCGGTCTCCAACAAGGCAACGTAAGTACATTTCAATGGTTCGATTAACCACCTCGGTCTGCCCATCAGATTGTGGGTGATATGCGGAGGAGAAATTAAGATTGGTTCCGCATAAATGAAACAATTCTTTCCAAAAGGTACTTGTAAAAAGGACATCTCGATCACTAACAATAGATTCAGGAATGCCATATAGACGCACAATATTTTCAAGGAATACCCTTGCAATGGTGCAAGCACCGTACGGATGTGCCAATGGAATAAAGTGAGCGTATTTTGATAATCGATCAACCACCACTGATAACACAGTTTTACCCAACGATTTTGTTAACCCGTTAATAAAAGCCATTGATATATCCAACCAAACCTGGTGATGTAATTGTAACGGTTGCAGTAACCCAATTGGACTCAAATGTTCAACTTTATTATGTTGGCAAACTAGGCATGCGGCGGCGTATTCTTTGATGGTGTTCTTCATGCTAGCCCAATAAAAATCCTTGCGAATTCGCTGCAACACTTTCCTGAGTATTATCATGGATTCCTGATAAGATAGCACTGATCAAGGAAGAGGTTGGTAATACGTAAATGCGATCTCCTCTGAATTCTTGATTTAATTTCCATTAAAGTGGCTGAATTTTGAATCTCTGCTCGAATCTCATCGAATAAGACAACGTGTGGTTGAGATATTGGGTACAGCAACCCACATTCTTCCTCACGTTGTGATAAAGAGTCTGCTGCAATGTTCAACCGACCAGCCTTATATTCCACTTGAAAGTTGAATCCCATTAACTTGCTAAGCTAGTGTTGTTGGGGGGATGTGGACAACCGTTGTTCAAATAAATACTTGAGACTAAAGTGATCTGTTTGAACGATAAAAGAATGACCCCAAAGGTATGGTCTCCAATGTTGGAATGCCTTCACTAACCTGATTAATTCCCACTCATACGCTGCAAGTTTAAGTTGATGGTCTGCTAATTTCCTGCTAAAGAAGGCAATGGGATGTCTATTTTGTTGCAGGACTGCTCCTATCCCTACATCAGATGCATCACACTCAACTACAAACTTTTCCTCAAAGTTAGGTAAACTCAGCATTGGGGCAGCTATTAAGGCTTTCTTTAGCGCGTCAAAGGCGGCTCGAGCCGCATCATTCCATTGAAAGGCTTGTTTCTTTAACATACTTGTCAAGGGGGCAGCAATTTGACCATAATCCTTAAAGAATTTTCGATAATATCTTGTCAAACCCAAGAATCCACGCAAAGCTTTGATAGTTTGAGGTTGAGGCCAATCAGCGACCACTTGAATTTTACTTGCATTGGTGGAAACACCTCCTGCTGATACCACATGGCCTAAATAGGAGACTTGTGGTTCTCCAAACGAGTACTTTGACTTCTTAAGATAGAGATGATGGGCCCTCAATAGTTCAAAGACAATTTGTAGATGCTTCAAATGGCTCTCCCAGGAGCCACTGTACACAAGGATATTGTCCAAAAAAAAAAACACAAATTGACGTAAATGGGGTCGAAATACCTCGTTCGTTGACTTTTGAAAGGTGGAAGGGGCATTGGTTAGTCGAAAGGCCATGAAAAGGAACTCAAAATGGCCATGGTGAGTTCGGAAAGTTGTTTTTTCCACGTCTCGAGGATCCATTATAATTTGATGATAACCGAATCGGAGATCAAGCTTGGTAAAAAAATTTGCGCCATGTAACTCATCCAACAATTCATCAACTATTGGGATGGGAAATTTATCTTTCACAATTTTATCGTTCAGCTCTCGGTAATCGACGCAAAATCACCATGTGCCATTGTGCTTGCAAACTACCAGTATAGGGGAGGAGAATGGCGAACGACTAGGCCAGATAATGCCTTGCTGTAGCATTTGTTGACATTGTTTTTCAATCTCATCTTTTTGAAAGTGAGGATATCAATGGGGTCGAACCACGACGGGGGTTGTATCTGGCTGTTAATTAATACGATGATCGCATGGTCGAATGGGTGGTAGTCTTATCGGTTGTTGAAATAATTCCTCGAAAGCTGCCAGTATTTTCTCTAAGTCACTCTCTTGAGGTTGTGCTACTTGAAGATGATTTATTGTTGAGTGTGAGGGCTGCGGCTGTCCCCGTAACATAATTGGGTTGCCCACTTTCTCGAAGCGCATGGTTAGGGACGTAAAATCCCATAAAACTAGCCCCAATGTTTGTAGCCACTGTATACCTAATACCAAATCAAAATCAGCCAAAGGAATCACATAAAAATCAGCTTTGAAAGGATGATTGGTGATTGAAAATTGAATGTTGGTGCAGTTGCCTATTCCTACAACTTGTTCCCCATTTGCTACAGCACTTTAAGGTTCATTTGGGGTTAATTAACTCTCCTAAAGGGTTGCTCCGCAAGGGTGGGCCAAAGGGAAGGGTACAATACTCCTTGAATGTCTTCCATGTCATGTTCGGTTCCTCCTGTTCTATTTGGTAAAACCATAATTGGGCTTCCCCAGTCATGTGAAATGCGGCCAGACCAACTTTGTCTCCCTCAACCGTTCTCAGATTAGCAAAGAATTTATCGCACCTATGGAGCCACACCAATGGGTCACTTGCTCCATCATAAGTGGGGAAATCTAACTTTGTATACTGTGGCACAAAACCCCCTGTTCCTCCACCATTCATGCCTCTTTTACTGCTACTGTTTTCTTCATCAATGTGAGAATTTTGGTTTTGGTTGGAGCCTGCGTTGCTTCTGTCCCCAAAATCAACTCCTTTACCATGGCTTAAAGTTTCAAGTTGCTGTGATAATTGTTGAAGTTGAGCCACCATCTATGCCTCTGCAGTGGCCCGCTTTGATTCTGCTGCTGCTATTTTAGCATCAGTTTGAGATTGGTTTTCATGCAAAAGATGATGTAACTGTTCTTCAACGATGTTCTCATCCATGGTGGCTTTGATACCAAATTATTACGGTCCCGAGTCTGTGATCGAGTCACCGGACGATGAACCGAAGATTCTCCTTCCAACAAAGGCTTTTTACCCTTGTTCTTCCTCCTAGATGTACCTATAATTGATAATCCAACGCATCTCGTCGAAGGGAGTTGCAACCTTGAAACTTGTTGAGAGAGAGTTTCCGATGTCCTGGGTTTTTTTTAAATAAATTCTGCCTCCCTTTATTGCTGAATAGCTCCGTATTTATAGGGAAATCTCCTTACAATAATGAAGAATAAAAGAACTAGAATTCCTAACTAAACAAGGATTAAGATTCCTTAATAGACTCCATTTCTTCATAAAACTCCTACTGCCATAAAATAAGTAACAGAACTGGAAATAACTGAAAATAAGGAAAAGATTTGACTTTCAGAATTAACTAAAATTAGACCACCTAGGATTCCTTGTTTCACTCGGAATCAGTAACTTGCTGGTCAAGGATCTTAGGCAGTAGTCTTTCTGCGTCGTTCATATGTTTGACCCATGAATGCATCCGCAACATAATCCCAGCTTACTGCATTTTTCTTTGCTTTCTTTGTATTCATTTGCTTCACATAACAATCGCAAGTTATGTTTGCAGAGCATGATAGGGAGAAATTTGTTGGAACTCCAACTGAGAAGGATTGGTGTTTTCAGTGCTGAAGAAACTATTAGCTCACATCCAAATTTTGATGAAAGCTTCAAAATATGTATGTCAGCATTTCTATTTCTTCTAAGAGTAATTCAACAGAGATTGGTACTTTTCCTTCAATACTATATTGCTTCGTTTAATGTATTTGTTAATGGTCTGTTTGACCTTTAGTGTGGGCTAATCATGGAGATGACATAAGTATTCAATATTCTGGCACTCCTGCTCTGAAAGGGGATTTTGTAAGGTATGCTTTCATGCATTTATTGTCAAGTTCTACATACTCTGGCTTTAGTATTAAACCAATGCGCTAAACTCTAATAGTGATTACATTTGTGAATTTTCTGTGGAGCAATTTTCGGGGTAGAACCTTATTCTCTGTTGTAGTGCACTTTTCCAACTTAGTCATATTTTGAGAAGAAGTTGAACTTTTTGGAGTCAATAAATCATCCAGACCTTAATCACTTAGTAAAGTTTTCCATTGAATCGTCACTTCATTTGGTATTAGAATCATTATTATTGAGATGTCCCAAATTGAAATTATGCTTCATATCTTATATGACATCAAGTTCATGCTTCCAGAAAAATGACTTCATGAGGTCAAGTTTGTTGAGAGTTAATATATGATCATAACTAGGCCTCACACAACTCAACCTTTTGAGTTGAATGGTTTCTCAGAAACTTGATGACTCATCTCAACACTCGTGATCAGGTTTGTCCATATGGGTCACAGAGTAACCAGGGAGCTTGGTTGGTGACTCTCCCCACCTAACATCCTGGTTGTCACAGAGGAAATCAGCTATGTTGGTTTAAAGGCTATTCTGGTCTACTAGAAGCAAGGAAGGAAATGGGAAAAGCTCATAGATATCATAGACATAGTTTAAAGGTTCCCACTATAGAGAAGGGATTTACATAATCCTAGGTGCTTGTGTCAATTTGCTTCAATCTTTCTGTGTGATGTATCAATATTTGCTATTTTCTTTCCTTGCCTTAGTCATCCTTTCTCGATGCCATCAACCCTTGTTTTCTTTTAATGCATTTGATTACAATCTTTGTCCATACATATCCAGGTTGCTAATTATGTGATGGTCATTCTTATATGAACTGCATGAAAACACTTTGCTTTCACTTCAAGTTCATTGCCTACTGTTGAATTGCAGATATGGCCAGCGGACCATGCAGGGGATCCTTAAAGATGGTGTAAATGCCCTTGTCCGCTATTACTTGAATAACTTCTCTGATGGAACAAAGCAGGTTAATATTTTCATTCTTGATTCAAATTTGAGTTTGGAAAGTGTTAATATAATTCATAGCGGTTTTATGATTGTTAGTAGAATTAATCTCTGTTTTGGTCTGTTACCTTAGGGATAACTTTTACTTTGTAGAACTTAATCAGCTATCTTAAAGATAGAGATCAATAAGACACTATAAACTTCCAAGCTTTGTATGGGTATTCAATGACTTTCATGTTTCTGAAACAATATTTTATACATCATAAGGTTAGATTTCTTTGTTATTATGTAACATATATGTGGATCCTGATTTAAACTTCTCATTTTTCGCCTTTCTTTTTTTTTTTTTTTTGGCACTTTTGAAGGATGCAATTGATCTTTTGCAAGGACATTACATTGTTTCTGTAAGTCGAGATATGAGCCCTCCATCTCAAACAGGCGGCCTTGAGAGTGTAGCTGTGAGTACGAGTCAAACAAACTTTTCCTTGCAAGTGTATTTTGCAATAAGTATACCAACTTCGCTGAGATTCTCTGCTTTGTCGTGGAGTTATTCCACATGACAACAATATTCATTAAGCCCATGATGACGAGTAACCTTTCCTTGTTCTATTCCTTCAACATTATGACAAAAGCAATAAACTGCATTTTGATCACCATGGTTCTGGAACTTCCATTCTTGATTTTTGTGAACTTGAGGTTGATCACTAACGTGTGTGAAGTATCTGGAAATTGTAATTTGATCGCATGTGGCTCTACATTAACTACCTCAGACTAACGCCAAATTGTTTCTAACAGTCTTTTCCTCTGGCTTTATCGGTGGTCTTGATTGGATTCCTTTTTGCAATGATGTCGCTTAGACAAGGTGAGTTTGATTGAAAATGTCAGCAAATCACTGATTGGTTCATAAAGCTTTCTAGACTTTGCAAAATTGTTGCCTACCACTGACCATCTGTGTCAGCATTACCTGACCTTTTCTTCTCCCCATCTCCTATGCAGTTCGTTATGACCTTCGGCACTTGTTCTTCTCAGTTTTGTGGGCAGGCCTTAGTGTTGCCAGTGCGGCATTTGTTAGAGCCAATGGGAGAATTTTCTGTAATCGGCCTCGTCTGCATAAGCCTCGACGTTGATTCGAATTTCACTCTGCTCCAGGAAGTACAAAAATGATGTGAAGCACTCAGCTTGCTGCATATTATACTGCTTCACACGAGTTTTTATTTTCTTCTAGTGCATATAGTTCAATTATTTGAATGCTGCCTGTGCAAAAAGGATCAGCAATTGATTGCAATTTGAGCATTTGTCGACTTCAAATGCCCAGTTCTTTATTCTTTCCTGTGCATTGGGTTTTCCTTGTGCTCTGTTCCAACTGGAAACTTTTGGATGACACCTTAAAGGAATATCTATACAAATTACGCCTTTTGTATTAAGAGCCTACCATGTGGAAAAGTTTGTGGCATATCACTAATGTAATTGTTCATTGTAAGTTTGTGTTGTAACTTGCAACTGCGGGTGATCATCGGTGCCAATTTGGACTTGTGAAATAGCTGATCAAGTACGTACTAAATTTTTAGTGGTGCACATTACAAGATATGAATAGGTAGTCAGCGGATTAATTGTGAAGACTGCAGACTCCACATTTATTGCAATGGAACTAAAAGATATCCATAATCTATACATCGTGATTTTGGATTATCTTCAAGGAGAAGAAGCTGGACCAGCATATGCATATGGTGGCCAATACAGGTGGAATTCAATCTTGTAAATGACTGTAAGACCTTTGGTGTCCACTGGAGACGATGTGATGTAGCCCTGCACGAACAGGAAATCACCCGTGCCACCTACCACGGGATGATCGGCAGGCTTGATGTTATTTGTGCCACCAGCTATGGAGATTGAACCTTTGTGATGCTTCAATTTTAGAGTGATTTTAGCGACAGAAATGCTCCTTAGACCATCAAGACTAGATGTTGTGGTAGTTCCTTCTGCAACGCCAACAAGTCTCGAGGATCGGTTGGCTGTAACTGTCAAAGGATCTTCAAAAACGTAAAAAGTGCCAAAAGGGGTTGTAGATTCACTGATGCCTGCTCCTGCCACACCCTTCACTATTATGTAACCGGTTTTGTTAATGGTTTCATGTTGGTAGAGTGAAAAGTGCAGGGATTTTAGTCCTTGGTGGTGGTGGTGGTGGTGGTGGTGGTGGTGAGAGGTGGAAGTTGCATCCAATAGAAGAGCCAATAAAAGGGCAGAACAAAGAAAACAGTAGACAGACTTGACCATGGTTGCCGTTTGCAAGCTTGAAGACGAACTTAAGGGTGTTTCTATTGATTAGTCGAGCCTTAGGACTCCTTTTAATGACAGCAGAGAGTACAAAATTTCTTTTACCCGGTGGAGCAGTTGAGTAAGTCAACAAAAAAAAAAGGTTATGTTCCTAGTGAATGGAATTATCGGAACCTGATTGAATATTAGTAGGTAAGACTTGCCTTTCAAACCATAATTCTGTCACACTTGTACATGCGGCCTGACTTGGAAGTGCCATTCCAGAACTTTGACCAGTAAACCTCGTCTCTTGAATAGCATGCCGCCAGACTTTTCTTCTCTAAATGGGCAGAAGACTTTTTAAGTGACAAAGCTGTTAGAATTTACAATGAATCTACGAGCCCATATGAGAAGGAAAATTAAATCACATATAAGTCTAAGTGAAGTTTCATCCTAAAATCAATTGGTGATAGGTGGAGTAACTCACTAGATTTATATGCTAGCCTTCTTTCCTCTTTTTTTCTAATGAGGAAGAAACTCTCACTTTATATTTCAACACGCCCCTCTCACGTATGAGTCTAACACGTGACATAATCTATTATTTCGAGAGGTTAACAACTAACATAAGAACAACCTGCTTTAATACCATGTTAAAATTTACAATGAATCTACGAGCCTACACGAAAAAGAAAGTTAGACTACATACAAGTCTAAATACAAGTCTAAGTGAGGATTCATCATAAAACCAATTAATGATAGGTGAAGTAGCTCACTAAACTTGCTAGCCTTCTTTCCTCTTTTTCTCTAACGAGGGACAAACTCCCACTTTATATTTCAACATATTCGAATTTGACCCACGCTCTATCATCTACAACGTTGTGTCTTACGCTTTCACCAGCCTTGAAGTTGCACACTAGTCTAGCAAATGCTCTCTTAAACAGCAAAATTCTTCGTAATCGTTTCACAATTTTGCCATATGCACCTACGTGTTCTTATTCTAACTGGTGCCAGTATAATCAGTAAACTTAATTCATCATAAACAAACTCTATGAGAATCAAATTTATTGCAGTCATTCTGATACAAATGAATGGCCTAAATGTTAACGCACCACTCCAGTATATATATATATATAATTCCAATTCTCCAAACTAACGGTAGACTGTCTCGAAGTTGTTAAAACTGCTTCTTTTTCTTCTCCAAATACGAATGGTGGCGTTGAAAGCTCAACACTGCCCACACCAAGTGCCACAGACCAATCTCAGGCCATAATTCTTTAGGAGAGTACAATGGGCATGTACTAGTCTGCCAAAGCAAAAAGTTGCTAAGACGGGTCTCTCCTGAACTTCGAACAAGGATATCAGGATCAGGAACTACCGCCATGTACAGATGCTTCTCAATGTCTACCAGCTTTATGCTAAAGCACTCCCCCTGCATATTGTCTCCAGCTTCAACCGGGAACACGTTATTTTCTATTCTACGTGGCCTCAATTCTTGAGCCTCATCCCGATTATCTTCACAGGATCCTGGGAAAGTATGCTCAACCACACCATTCCTAGTCTCTTCAACTCCTTTGGTCACACCATTTGCAGCTCCGGCATCACCGTTGCAAGAAACACCAACTTTCAACACTCGAGACTCATTGGCATCGTGTTTGCAAGATTCTTGAACAACATGCTTAACAGCATTATCACTCTTCTTAGAATCTCTGTCTCCAAACCCCATTTTATGAGAATTACATGGCTGAGTTACCTCAATTATTTCTTTACAGGATTCTTGAACAGCATGTAAAATCTCATCAAGTGAAGTATAGGCTACACATATTAAAAGAGAACATTTGGCGTTTTTAGCAGTAGCCCTCATTGCCTTTTCTGCTGCAACTCTAACAGGTTCACTCAACAGTTTCAAATTGCCTATAAAATAGACTCTGACACCATATTGGTTCACAATACTTTCTTCTTCAAGTAATTCCTCAATCTTTTCCAGCATCAGATTCATTAGGTTCTCAACCTCATCTGGCCGCCGTTTAAAATTTTCAATGCTAAAGGCATAAATAGTCACATATTTCACCCCTAATTCATAGCAGTACTTCAGTATGTTCGTGAGGGCCAAAAATCCAGCCCTATGACCTGCCCCTTCTTCCAGGTTTTTCTTCTTTGCAAATCTCCGATTTCCATCCATTATGAAGGCAAAATGAGTGGGTATAGGACCCATAAATAGAATGCGAAACATACACCTTCTTAAAAAATCACCCAAATTGCTAAATAATACACTTAAGCTCCAGGCAGTGTGTGTTTTCATTTTGTTCGACATAAATACTGCAAGTATAAACCCACCTGCTCAAGGGGAAGAAGCAAGTCAGATCACATCAGTTAAATGGATTCCTCGAAAGATAGTAGAAAACAACAGCAAAACGATACCGAGCCAGAAGCTGGAAATGAACATCCCCAAAGTAACATAGTTCCAAATAGAGAAAGAAATCACTTAAATACTCAACAAGAAATATCTCAAACCCATATGTGGATTCACGCAATTGAAAAATCTCTATCAGCTCTGAACCACGAGGGATCATAACTACCTAGTTCGCCTTTTATCTCAAACTCAGTAATAGAAGGTGGCCGTAGATCTAACAGTGAACTATTAATTTAAATCCTTTAAAGTAAATTGATCACCAACTCGTTTAAGTAGCTCACTGTAAACAAGGATGATTGAGCAGTAAGCTTATGCTTTGCACATCAATCACGATCACGAAATCATATGATGATAATCATCCAAGCATGTCCAAAAACGAAACAGAACATTCGGAAGATGCAGAAACCAACACCTAATAATGAACTCTAAACCAACACAGTTATCTAACACATACTCGCAAAAACAATCGACGGCAGTTAAAACGAACATGGTTTCAAGTGAAAGCGTTTAGTCCTGGCAAAAGCAAACAAAACCCCATGTCTGAAGTGGAAACTTTCAAGCGTAAAGAATCAAAAACAAAAAATACAAGAAAGACGGAAACTTGAATCAATTCAAGCGCGTTCCGTTCAAAAAGGAAGAAGTTCCGATTGAAGAAACAAGACATAAAAGACTGAAAGAGTTACCTTATCCCCTTAAGCTCTATCAATGCAAATGGTAACCCAAGTTAAACCCTAAAAGCAAGAAGAAAGTAGAAAACAACTGAGGTGTAGAACAGAATAGTAAGGAAGTCATATATAGAAAAGAATGAGTCTGAGAGAAAGGCAGACACTTGTAAACATTACAGAACTAAGAATTATTTGAATAATGTTTTCAGAAAAATACAAATACATATTATATATATATATATATAATTATATATAGTGTGTATGTGTGTGTGTATTTTTTTGGTTTACAAATAAGAAAACATGTGAAGATGAGATAAGAGAGACTTAAATAAGTTTAATGTTGTGGTTTGTTCTTGTGGCTGTGGAGGCGGGAAAGTGTCAGTGGACTTCCATGACCTCATGGGCGGTCCAGTTGAAGCCCAACACCTTACCTAAGCAAACCTACCCTTTATCTTGGAACTTGCTAATAGTATTTGACTTTAGGATGAATTAAAATTTTAATTAATTTTATAGTATTAATCAAGAATAGCTTTTTAAAGGATGTTTATACAAGTACTAAGGAGGTTTTTTAAAGTAAGCATTTAACCCACACTAACTTATGCCAAGATTTAAAAACTCCCATTCTACTAAAAAGAGCCATCCTTTATGATTGGTTAGCATACTGTCCATCTCTTGGTCTAATCCAGTGGTCCTCATCCATCCATAATGAATTGGGGGCTCTATGGAGCCCAAAATTGAGTGATAGGAGCTGGAACTCCTTGCTGTAGATTATCACCAATCCATATTTTCACCTTTTGCTTAACGAGGGATAGAATTCAACAAAGATGTATGTATAGAACTTCTGTATAATGGACCAACCAAACTCTACTTATCAAAAAGAATAGAGGCAGTTTTACCATCCCTTATTTTACCATTTACAAGTTCGTCCATGGCAGCCCCCGATCTTGGTAGTTGCTTGATACCCTACCCTAAGCGAAAGAGGGTTTTTCTTGCCCAAGGAATTGAATCATTATTATCAGTATAATATTATCATTCCTAGCAATCAAGCTATTAATATGTTATTCATATATACTATTATATAATGACTATTAGAAATGAGGTTTGTATAATTTACCAAATCAACTACATTAACAGATTTTTGTTAAAATATATTAATAATATTATCCTATTTTTTAAGTTCATAATATTATAAGGTAATTTAATAACAGTAGTATGTTTTTTAAGAGTGATCCCATAAGACAAGTTTTCATCCTTTACCCAAAATCAAACATAAACGATGGTAGTGTCTTTGTTTAGCTAGTTATGTAATACTTATTTTTCAATATACTCTAGAGTACTGGGCTTCTCTAGCATCTGCTATCTATCAATTAGTCCCATCTTTGTAAGTCTTGCAATATTCAATTTTGATGCAACTTTCATTGAGTAAACCTTTATGGAGTGAAAGATATCTAATGGAAAGAAGAAAAAATTATGTGGAGTATGAGATTGGTAAAAACAAGGAAAGAACAATATGGTTTGTTATTGGCCATAATGCTTATAGTAAAAGTAGCAACATTATGAAATATGACAATATCTAAGAGAACTTGATGATTGAAAGGAGTGTGAAAAGGCTAGTGAAAGGTATTAAAAGCTACACTTGATATGTCTTTCTTGGGCCAGAAGAACATGGTTTTGCCATGCCCATGACTTTGATTGCTTAGAACACTTTCTAGTCAACTGACTGAAAAAGGAATGTAACTGAGCGGCCGCTTTTACAAGAGGTTGAAAAAAAAAAGAGAGAGAGAAATGAATACCAAAATTATAAGCTGGTGAACTTGAAGTCCACTGATAACATTTCCATTTTCCTCTATCTAACAGACAAAGACCAAGTGATGTAACAGATTAACCCAATTGCTGCAGATCATTGAAGAAACGTCAGAGAAAAAGACTTAACTTTTGCATTTGCTTCCCCTATTCACAACGACATTTCATTGTGCTCAATTCACAAGCACCATTAGTATTGCACTCAAAAGAAAACAGAAAAACTAGAAATCATTCATCAGAAACTCAGGAAAACAAAAAGAGGCAATGGGTTTTAAACAATGGCTTTTTAGCTCACAATTTTTGAAGTTAAATATGATGGGTAGGCTGTTGGCCTTGACGACATGTAGAAGAATGTGCAGACCTGGAAGAACTTCTACTTGCTTTCATTGCCTCTACCTGTTCCAGTACTTCAACCACTTCTTTCATGTGTGGGCGGTTTTTAGGATCATGTTCCAAGCATCTCAAAGTTATCTGTGCTGCCAGATGCATTGCCTTTGATGAATACTGGCCATCTATTCTTGCATCCATAATGTTCTTCAGCTTTCTCTTTTGCTGGAGAGTCGGTTTCAGCCATTCAACCAAATTTTGCTGCCCTTGTGGCCGTCTTGTATCAAGTGCCCTTTGACCTGTCATCATTTCAAGTAACACCACTCCAAAGCCGTATACATCACTCTTCACGTACAAGTGACCTGTTGTTGTTGAAATTTTGGTAAGAATTTGATGATATCAGCAGTCTAAAATGTCGACTTCAAGCTTTCAGTGTTTGAGCAGCATTTAATATTTACAGTTTTCATGCCTCTCACAGTATCTTATTCCTGAACCAAGTATAGTCAGCTTACCAGTTTCCGACTGCTTAACCTTAATTGCCAGGCAGGATAACTCCTAAATTACAATGCTAAAGTTTTCCAAGTACACAGAATTACCTGTAGCTATGTATTCTGGTGCTGCGTAACCATAGGTACCCATCACCCTGGTGGTTACATGTGAGTCTCCACCCGAAGGTCCGAATTTTGCTAACCCGAAATCTGATATCTTTGCGTTGTAGTTCTGAATCAAAAAACAAAAAGAGAAACAGAAAGGGAAAAGAAAATGCAATGTTAGAAAATTATACACTAAATCAAGATAAATGGTTTCTTCTTGCACAAAGGATATTCATAACGACACATTTTTGGTAGACTAAAAGTTCGCATTCCTGCTTCATAAAATGTTTCTTGTCTTTGCTTTTATTTGCATCAAAATTAATGTTAGGAAAGAGTTGTTGTCAGGAAAGAACGAAAAGTAAGTAGTTGGTTGTTAATTATTATTCTAGGAGTAATAGTTTGATATTTCATTTTTAAGGAATCCTCCATATTTCATATCCACCATTTAATAGAGGAACGAAACTCGTTCTTTAGTAGTCACTCTTTTTTATAAAATATTTTTAATATTAATTAATTAAATACAATTAATTAATTAAAATGTAATTAATTAATTACATTAAAATTAATCAAAATAAAATACATTTATTAATTAAAATATTGTAATTAATTAATTAATTAAACTATAATTAATTTAAATAATATAATATAACTAATTAATTATATAATAATAATTAATTACAATATAATTAATTAATTACAATATAATTATTAGTTAATTACAATATAATTAATTAAAATATAGTTCATTCATTAATTAAAATATTTTGATTAATTAATTAACTAAAATATAATTAATATTAATGAAAATATTATGATTAATTAATTAAAATATAATTTTAATTAATTGATTAATTAAAAATAATATTTTAATTAGTTACAATATAATTAATTAAAATATAATTTATCCATTAATTAAAATATTGTAATTAATCAATATATTGTAATTAATTAAAATATAATAAAATTTTATTTCTCAATACTCCCTTCTATTCAAAATAAAAATCGTTTTAGAGAGATTTTAATTATTCAAAATAAGTGTCGTTCATAACTTTTCATGTATGATTATAATTTTATTTTCAAAATTACCCTTTAATTTTTCTCACATCCTAATTATACATATTATATTTTCAAGGCACTTCAACATGTAATTAATGAAGATATATCAAACATTTCATTAATTTTCTTAATAAGTATGCATCCCTCTAAAACTACATTTATTTTAAATAAGACAGATATTATTATTATTATTTTTACAAACTAGCTATTATCAATAATAATAATAATAATCATTTCTTCTTCTTTTAACTAATTATTATGACAATAATAATAATATCTGTTCAAGTTACATATTATTTTTATTTTTATTCCTATCCATATTTTCCGTAATAACCAACCGAAGATTCATTCGTTTCATAAATTACTATATTCAGCACAGTTATGATTGTCTTTCGCCTTGCAAAAATAGCACATTGGAAATAGTGAATGATAAAAGATTCGGGAAAGGTTCGAGGTGGAACTAACCATGTCAATCAGTATATTTGAGGCCTTGAAATCTCTATAAATGACCTGCTTGTCTGAAGTATGAAGAAAAGCCAGACCTCGAGCAGCTCCAATGGCTATTTTGAGACGTAGTTTCCAAGATAAGGGTTCAATAGCAGGGTGTCCTGAAACACCAACAAAACTCAGAAATGGACCGGCGGTAGTTTCAAATTTTCCAGAAATATTTCTTACTTCTGAAAAGATGATTTTCCAGGCTTCCTTTCTGCATGAATTCATACACAAGGAGTAGCTCTTTGTCCTCTAGACAAAATCCTAGCAGCTTAACGAGGTTTGGGTGTGACAGCCTTCCTAGAAAGTCCACTTCCGACTGTAAATCAACAGGTAATTAGCATCTGAAAGACCCAACCAAGAATGGCTACATGAAAAGACAAATAAAAACGAAGAAATAAAAGCTGGAGTGTGTAAAGGAAAATGGACTTCACACTGTCGACTTCCAGTCAAGGGCACGATAAAAAGTCGTATGAATGGGACCCCCCACCCCACTTTAGAAAATAATTAAAGGAAATAAACACTTTTCCATGGTCATTCTCTTCTACCTGAATTCTGAAAGCAGCATTAAGAAAATGGGAATCCAAAATCACGAAGTTAGTAATTCAGATTCTTGTTTTACCTTCCACTCGTTAAATCCTTGCATACTTTCAGAATTTAGTTTCTTGATAGCAACCACCATCATAACCCCAGATTTGGAAGGGTTAAAAGTTCTCTCATCTATCGATCCTTTATAGACCTTGCCAAAACCTCCCTCACCCAACAAAGTGTCTGACTTAAAATTCTTGGTAGCACTCTTCAAATCTGCAAAAGTGAACTCCTTTAAGTTTGGGTACTCCAGTATTTGCCCATTACGAAGATGCTCCTCAATTCCCTCGCTCACAGCCTCAGAGAACTGGCTTTTGTATCCACTGCTGCTGGTGGCCGAATTAGGAAACGTACTGATGCCTGAATTTTGGTTGGATGTCCCTTTTGAACCCAAAACCATACAAGGGAAGTCAAACCAAGCATCAGATTAACCAATAAAACAAACTTGCGAGACCCGGAAAGAGTAAAAGCAACCAAATAAATACCTGGAGTGCTAGAGGGATTGCTGTTGCTAATATGGCTAGCATCAGAATGAGATATTAGGCAATTGCCCATGCTGACCTTGCTTTGGGTGCTATAGGGGGAATAGGGTAGAAGAAACCTTAAGCAAAGCAGTGTCTTTTGTATCAGTTAGGCAGAAGGGTTCAAGGTAAAAGCTGAGAAAGAGCCAAGAAATGAGGGAACAAGGAGAGCAAAGGAAAATAGTTTTAAAAAAGCTAGGCTTTGAAAGCTTTTGAATGATGAAGCCTTTACTCTTTATGTGTTTATTTTATGGCTGCTTTTCCAAGGCAACTTTCCATGTTTTGTCGTTTAATTTGGTATAAACATTTCATAGATCTCTACGTAAATGATCAGATTTAATAAAATAAAATAAGAATTGATTAACTGAAATACATGATCTGATCCACACACGTTATAGATACTGGCCCGCCTATCTATCTATTTTCTGTTAAACAGCCTGTTATGACTGAAACCGTAAACTATTGCTGTCAACTTGCCGTGTCAGTGGCCAATCATCCACATTTTAGAGTCAAACAAGTGTTAGTTAACCCTGACCAGCCCTTATTCTTCGCTGATTGTCCATAAAGGCTTTTGTTCTAAAAGGTTGAATTCTCAATTTTAAAGGCCCCCTATCACAGGCTCGATCTTTATTAGAGGGATGAATCACAATTTAATTTTGATCCGTCCCTTAATAAAGCGATCTACTATCTTCTACTATCAAGAGTCGAACCTAAGATCTTATTCCAATTGACCCTGTTAACTTACCAACCAAGTTACCTGTGCAGACAGAAAGGCCTATGTTTTGAGTGGCCATAATCTATCCATGAACAATCATTTAATTGGAATGTTCAAGTAGCATCATGTTTTAAATGTTCTTTTTCTTTTTTAATTTACATAAAAATAACAATATATAGAAACATCCTCTTAATTACAATTTGAACCAAATGAAACACTTTTAATAGATCTCCTTAGGAGAAACATTAAGGTTATAATCTGACCCCAATTGTCAAGTGAGATTAAGAAATTCTGAAAATTGTTGAACTAAATGAAGCACTTTTAATAGATCTCCTTAAAGCATTAAGGTTATAATCTGATCCCTTTTAAGTAAACATGGCGCACGCTCACGTCATTCTTGGTCTGTTTGGGAGACCCCCATCCTTGGTCTTCACCAACGTTTGGACCTTGATGCCTCGTTTGTGGCCTATTTACGTTCTTAGGATCTCCCTCCCCTATCTTCCAAAAAAAAAAATGTCTAGTGAGATTAAGAAATTCTGGAAATTATTGAACTAAAGTTTCTCCATTTATATCTAGTCAAAGGTGTACTAATTTCCAAGTCTTACACATAAGATGAGTGGCAAACAAGGAAGTTGGAAAGAGAACTTGCCTGGCACGCTGATTCCACCAATGAGACAATTGTCTCCTCCTCTTGGAGGCCACATGGTGACTACCAAACGATGTCATTACCTAAAGATGTCATGGAAAATGATACTGCCATCATCGCCGTTTTAGGCATAGTAAATAAAAGATTACCAAAGTCATGGAACGTCTCACTCGGTTTCCATGACTTTGGCACTCGGAATCCATTCCTATGCGGTCTTAGATTCTTCTCCTATCTAAATCACATACCTCTCGTCTCGTAAAGATTACGAAACCAGCAAAGTATAATCCAAGAACCTTGGGGTTCAGATAATTAGTATTTTTGTCTCAATAAGACGTTTACTTTGACTTGCTGACGTTGTTGAAGTATAAAGTTGAAGTTTGTCCCACATTGAAGAAAGAGAAGAAAGAAAACTAACATATAAGTCTAGTAGATTATTATATTTATCACCAATTAATTTTAGGATAGAATCTCACTTAGACTTATATGTATTCTAACTTTCCTTCTCGTGTGAACCCGTAGGTCTATTGTAAATTCTAACATGGTATCAGAGCAGATTGCTCTTATGTTAGTCGCTAACCTCTCTAAATGATTGATTATATCACATGTTAGACCCACACGTGAGGGAATGTGTTGAAATATAAAGTGAGAGTTTGTCTCATATAGAAGAAAGAGAAGAAAGAGAAGAAAGAAAACTAATATATCAGTTTAGTGAGTTACTTCACCTATTACCGATTAATTTTAGGATAGATCCTCATTTAAACTTATATATAGTCTAACTTTTTTTTCTCAAGTGGCCTCGTTGGTCCATTGTAAATTATACCAGATGCACACAAGATTCTGGCATGAAATCCACTTATTCTATTAACCTGATTCAACTCTGATTTTGTCCTAACAAGTTGTCCTTTTATAGACTCCGTAGCTCCATCAGAACAAAATCATGGCCAATTTAGCTCTAGGCAGTGTTACTTTTTGGCAGGACATGCTGGTTTACTTTGAAGCCATGCAGAGCCTTGGGTAACCTTTTTTGCCTTTTTGCTTAGAATTGTGATAGATACGCACATACATATTGGTTACCGGTCAAAAATTTATGTAAATTGTTTAATTTTGAAGACAGTTATGGTTTTAAAAATATGATATAAGATGTGCGTTTAAAAAATAAATAACATAACATAATAAAAAGATTATGTAAAACGTAAAAATGAGTAATTTAATATGTAGAAAGACAAAACAAAATTCTTAAATATTCTTTTTTATTGAAAGATTAGTAAAGAATATAATTAAAACAACTCATTAAGAAAACATTACACAGATGTTAGAACAAAAAGGTAACTAAGATAATTTCCACCAAATCGAGGAATCTATATTTATCACTCAATAAGTATAGAGGCACGCTCTTATTATATTCTTCCTAGTGCGACAGGTCACTATTATACATACAGGTGACTATTATATTGATCAGGTTGTTGAAGTCTCAAAATAATACCGATTCTTCAAATTTTTGTAGTAATCGTAAAATCAGGTCGAATACTTAGAGAACTTAACACTAGTTTCTTAATTTCAAACAATAAAGTTATATGGGAGGTTTTTGATTAAATAATTGATTAACTAAAAATAAGATGAAAATAAATTAAATCAACTGAATTTAAATTTGAGAAAGTCAAGATTACTAGTTTTAAATTCAAGGGAAAGATATATTCTAATTGTAACATTGAGCATTGGTTTAAAGATAATACTTTCACGATTCAAGCAGTTAGTCTGAAACGTATTAGGATAGTTATAATAAGTCTCAAAATTTTCTAAATTAATTAGTTCAAACCTAGCATCCAAACCAAAACTTATCATCTATTGTCTAGGTATGATAACATTATGTAGAATCTCACTCCCGCAAGACACGTACCCGATCTTGCGTGATATCCGAGTTCATGCCCCGCGAGGGCGGCGTGCTAGAATACTCAATCAATCAAAACTCAGTACAATTTTTTAAAAACCACAATTATAATATGCGGAAATCTATAACCAAATCGGGCTTGCTTTATTCTCAAACTTTTTCAATCATAATAATATAATCAACAGGATTTTCAATAGCCATTTGTAACACCCAAATACCCCCTGGGAGGATACATGGATGTCACCCAAGACAGAACAAACAAAATCAAACATTACACATATGCATTGTTTTAAAATCTAAGTTTAACACACATATAAT
>JANJEY010000234.1:46796323-46806374 GCA_024703695.1 Erythroxylum cataractarum | reverse complement strand
TGTGTGTATATACATATATACATATATGTATACATATATATGTATATATGTATGTATGTATATTAATACATACATACGTATACATATATATGTATACATATACATATATATATATATATGTATATATATATACACAGTGAAAACGAAGTCCTCATTATTGTTTTCTTCAAAACGTTTATGCACCTAGCTATACATGTTTTCTAAGATCTTTCAACTCCAAAAATCATTTTAACACCATCTCATAACATTTTTATCATCAAATTGAAAAAAACAACAAGTACGGCACACTCAAAATCTCCTCACTCATTTTCTAGCAAATATGAGTATCACTATTTCCTAACCATTTTATAGTGAACTCACGATGCATGCTTCAAATCATACAAAAATACATAGTCATAACAAGTTTACTTGTTTGAAACTTTAACATCTACAAAAAATCTCGTAGCCCTAATCCCTCATGCAACCACGAACATCAACTTGAAAGTTGACAGGGGGTTCGGTCTTTCTTAGGATAAAAGAAAGAAATAACAAAAATAAGAGTGGTAGTAGATAGTAGAAATCAAGATTTTATTTTGGTGAAGATTTGATGAAAAATTCTGTGTTTAAGAAAAATTAGGGAAAGAAGCTTCAAGAAGGATAAAGACAAGGACAGTAGCTTTTCTTTCAAGGTTATTAAAACTTAACTTTAAAGCTTGGATACCTGTCCATTTCTTAGCCTCTTATCCACTTCCCCATATTAAAACTCACTTAATTATAATTTATACTTAAGTTTATGACTTAATAAAATTACTGAAATTGCAAGTCATAACTCCTTGAATCACTATCAGATTTTTCCATAAAAATATCTTTTCGGGTCAACTTTACATGTTCTTTCTGCCCCTAATACTGAAGTCATTTTGTAATACTTTCTTCTATAAGCATGTTCCTTTAGGTCTTATGTTTCCATTGACACCAAAATCATTCAATTTGGCTAAGTGGTTTGAAAGATATACTTTAAATATTTTCGGACTACTCTTGTCCAAAACAGTATACTATGCACAACTTCCATCCAGAATTTTAACATCTTAGAGACTGAATCAAAATTATACTTCTTCAGATGATTTGTATTCCTATGTCTCTAGTATACTCGAAATTAAAAATTATCTCATTTGGATGTCTAAAGGAGAAGTTATGGTCGAAAGAAGCAAGACGGTTCAGCTTGTACGAGAGTAAACTATCAAGGAGCACTGTAGCATGAAAAGACAATTAAACATCACTCTTGCAATTAACTCATGGGTGTGAGAGTGAAAAATCACGCCAAGTCAGGAGTCACGCCCATGAGAATAAATCATGGGTGTGAGAATAATTCACAAGGGTGAGAGAAACAAGTAATGGGTGTGACAGATAAGGACAAAAATGTTGGAGAACATACACTATTAGACCCAACCCACATTTTTCACTCCAACTCTCTCAATTAATTTTAGATAGCTATGATTTTTGTTTAAGAGGTAGAGCAATGTTTTACGAGTCCAATGGTTTAAGAATCAAGTCATTTGGATGTCTAGAGAAGGAGTTATGATCAAAAGAAGAAAGACCATTCAATGTAGGGAGAAACCTCAAATGCACGATCGTGCTTAAGCATGCAAATTGCCATTTTTTACCAAAGTCATCCATTTAACTCAAAAAGCCTCATTTTTACTATTCCTCAAAGTCACCTTCGTGCTTATGCTCAATGGTGCAAATTGCCTATTATCTCCAAAGTCACCGTTGTGCTTATGCACGACAGTACATTTCTTCTTTTCTTCATTTTCACCGAATCTCATACTTCAAACCTCCATAACTTTTGATCTAGAACTCCAAAAATTGTAAACTTTATATCAATGGAAATCTAAAAGAAAGATATACAACTTTTATGAAGAGAATTTTTTCAAAATCAGCCTAGATCGATATAGTTTAATCCAGGAAGTTTCACAGTAGTGTTAACCTTTCTAGCTTCTCTTCTTCATCCCACTTACATAAATTTTTATCATTCACTATCCAAAAATCCATTTAATACAATTGTAGACCATTCAAAATTCTCAATCCACCATCTAAAATTATTTTATCACTATAACCACAATTTTTTACATATCCCATTACAATTCAATTTTACCTGGAATGTCAATGAGTGCAGGTACAATTATTTTCATGTATGCAAAAATTCAAACCCATATGCATGTATGCTGACATTTTGCTAAGCATGAAATGGAAAATTTTCTAATTCTCACATTGCTATTTTCTCCATTTTTGAAATATTGGTTCTAATCTTTAATATGGGGATGGGATGTTACACATTTCATATCAAATAAATGACAACAATAAGCTCCGTGAAAAAGACTAAACCCTAAATTAAATAATCGAGATAACTGTAACTATTCAATTTAGTTTTCTTGTTTATCATAAGTTAAATATGAAAATTCATAAATAACCTATTTACTACTTGTACCAATCCTTTATGATAATTACGGATCACTGAATTCTTGGATAATGATAGAATAATCAATATTAAATTAAATTATCAAATTAATCGAATATCAATCATTCATAAAATATGAGAACTCAAAATAAGAAATACTTGAATTAAAACATGATTAAAAGTTTGAAACAGAAAACCTCACAAGGTTACAACTAGAATTTTGAATCCCCTTGAATTAGAACGATTGAGTTTAGACGCATATGACTTTCGCTTTAATAACAAAGATAGAAGAAAGACTAAGAGTTGCTAAAAATGTAAGAAAAGAGAACCTCTTTCTATTATAAGAAACATCACTTTTATAGGGTTTTTTAATCTAATCATAATCTAACTCTAACTTGTAAAGATGTCTATCTAAAACGAATTCAAAATCAAACTCCTACATGATAGGGTTAAGAAGAAGTTTTCCAATTAAACTCCAACTCTTAAAGTGATCAGCCTTATCCACTGCATCAATCTCGTCATCTTATCCATAATTTATCATTATCATCAAAAGAGTCCAAATTTGATGCAATCTCTACTTTGTATCTCCTAAAACAAAACAACCATTAATTTTAACATTTAAGCATAAAAATGAATTCAAAACAAAGGAGATAATATCAAATAATTAGTCAAGATAAGATCTTATCGTATACATATACCAGACATCGTTTCTTAGACTATAGTTGCATACTAGTATCAACTGTGTCTCACTAAACATTTGGATCATTGTAGTCTAATCCCTCAAGTTGCTTTCTTAAAAAAAGAAATGGAATCATTGAATTAGAGTATCGTTTAATCCAAAACCATATCTGGTTTCTATGAGGAAGCAACCATCTCTACACCTTTTTGCTTCTTTGTTCAATATAAGTTGTTCCTATTAGCTCAAATTTTATTCTTAACGATTTTGATGATAACTATATAATATTTCAAAATTCATAATGGATTTATTACTAATAGGTTCATTTTTAAAAGGAAATAAAAATCATAAAAAATACATTTCTTTATAAACTTACCTTATTAAGAACGATTTATTTGAAAGAATCCTACTAATAATGAAGGTTATATATTAAGTTGGATGATTATTGGAAGATTTTCGAAAAAGATGACATTGAAATTATTAGATTTAAATCCATCTAATTGACTAAGGATGCAAGTGAAGCAATAACTAGTTGAAAGAAATACCCACTTAAGGAAGAGCCACTGCTTTTGCAAAAATAGATCAGACTTTTGAAATATAATTATAGCATCAATTCTTTTAAAAGTGATATCATTGTAAAATCTCTTGTGCTTTATAAAGTGAAAATATTTGTAAGAGAGATCAGTGTAGCTCATATCGAACAAAATTCATTTTTTGTTGATAGCTTGTAGAGGCTAGTTAAATATTACTAGTTTGGAAGGTTAGAGAACCTTGAAAGATATTAGCTTGTGAGCTTGGAGATGCTCATCATTTTACTACTTGTTTTTATAGTGAAATACTCAAGTTGGATACTTGGGCACTGTATGTAGGCTTAGGCTATAAGTCAAACCAGTATAAATCGATTGCATCCTTCTTCTCTTCTCTATTAACTTTTATATTTCTGCATTATATTGGGTGTGTGTTTATTTCAACAAGATGCTCCTTCACTTTTAACAGACTCTTTCTGTTTTCAACCTTAAAGAGGTTTCTTTCAGTTTTAACAAGTGCCTTTTATTTCAAATTGCTTTTAACATGACCTTTTTTTAAACAAGATCCTTTCATTTAAACAAGATCCTATAGCATAATAGGCTCCTATTGTTTTAACTATAGACAGGCTCCTATTATTACTTCTTGAACTAAAAGAAACTTGCAAATTTTTTTAAGTCACATACAATTCATCCCCCTCTTGCGTGTATTTGCTTTATCATTTGGTATCAGAGTGAGGTTTCTCATTTTTGTGTTTAACAACATATGATAGATCATAACAAACAATTTAAGGAGTATTGAAGGAAAATATGTCTCAAAGCCTCCTTACTTTAATGAAAACAACTACTCTTATTAAAAAGAGAGAATGACAATATATCTCTAATTTGTAGATGTCGAAGTACGGCAAGCGACTAAAGTTGGAGCTACAATTCCCACTTTTGATAACTTAGAAGTATAGACTGGTACTGATAGGAGAAATGCACAGCTAAACACAAAGGTAAAACATCACTTGATATGTGCATTATTTTTAAAAGAATACAAAAAGATATCATATGGTTCTACAACAAAAGAAATATGGGGCAAACTTCAAGTTACCTTTGAAGGGACGAATGAGGTAAAGAAACATAGAATAAGTCTTTTGGTACATCAATACGAAAATATTGGCATGAGTCCATAGTCAACTTCTTCGGACGCTTTAACAACATGATCATCGCCTTAAAGAATATGGAAAAAATATATCCTAATGACAAGCTCATAATAAAGATTCTAGGGTCACTACCAAAGGAATGGAGACCTGACAGCTTTAGAAATGACAAAGGATCTAGACATTATCTCACTTGAATGGCTACAAGGAATCCTAATGATCCATGAAACCAAGTTTAGGCAAAATGAAGGATCCTTTTACAGAAAAAATGGTAGTAAAAATAATTGACAAATTAAACACTAAGTTATAGATAAATGGAGACGATGAATTCAATTTCATGGTCAGAAAATACACACACTTCTACAAAAAGAAGTTAATAAATAAAAGAAAAGGAAACAAGAAGGGTGGAAATAATAGGGCCTATCAAAAGGCAGCAATAATAGTAGCAATACATTAATCATATGCTACAACTACAAGAAGCCTGGGCACACTAGACCTAATGTCCTCTCCTTCAAAAGGATAAAACAGAGAATAGGAAACCTAGAAAGCAATCAATAAATGCAGTTTGGTCTGACGAGGGATTTGAAAGCTTTGAAGAAGATGAACCTGTGGAAGTTAACAACGTCTGCTTCATGGCTAAATCAGGAGACGATGACTCTGATATTGAAGCTGATGAATTGAAAAGTACATATCAAGAATTATATAATCAGTACAAAAGGTTGATAGTGAAATATTTCAAAGAAGTTGAGAAGTCCAAAAGCATTGATGCATCTCTGAAGAGTAAGATTAAATCATTGGAATCAATGAATGAGAATCTGGGGACTTAGAATATGTCTCTCGAAGTTAAGGATAAGCAAAAGATCTCTGAAAACGAAGTACTAGAAGAAAGAATAGCCAAGTTAGAAAATATGTTACTAAAAAAAGATTATGAAAAGGTGAGATAGTTGGAAGAAAAAATTGCCACCTTAGAACTTGAGAAAGAGAAAAGTACTAGAAAGATCTTATCTCTAGAAAAAGATCTGGCAAATTTCATTAATGGAAAGAACAACCTTGATGCATTGCTTGATAGCGGTAAATGCGTTTTTGATAAGGTCGGAATAGGATACAATGAAAGTAATAATATCAGGCCATATAAGAATTTCTTTGTCAAATCCATCAGTAGCTATAGTCAAAATAGCAGGAACTTGATACATGGTAGAAATTATATCAATTCTCACTCATCTGATCTGTGCTTCTATTGTGATAGACATGGTCACATTAGTCATTCTTGTAACTTTCGTAAAATGGAGAAATTATTTCAAACGTATATTTGGAGACTGAAAGGTCAAGTTACTAACCTAAAAGGACCCAAAAAAATTTGGGTACCTAAAATGAAATAATATTTTTGACAGATATGTTTCAAAATATAGACAAGAGAAAATCAATGGATAGTTGATAGCGGTTGTTCAAGACACATTACAGAAGAAATATTGCATTTCAATTATATTAAAAGGATAGATAAAGGTAATGTTGTCTCTGCAGATAAAAATAAAGCAAAGGTGACTAGAGTTGGTAAAATTGGTGATTCTGACTCTACCTCTATTGATAACGTTCTCTTTGTTAATGGTTTCGAACATAACCTGTTGAGTGTGAGTCAGTTATGTTACAAGGGTTACGAACCGAAAGTTTGAAGAATTTTGTGACAGCAATGGTATAACTCACAACTTCTCTTATCCAAGGACAACTCAACAATTTGGATTTGTAGAGAGAAAGAATATAACTTTAGTTGTTATGGTCATGTTTTGTGAAAGTGGACTACCTTGTAGATATTGAGCAAGAGTAGTATCCACAACCTATTATGTACTTACAGATGTCTTATAAGACCTATTCTGAAAACGACCCCCTATGAGCTGTGGAAAGGAAGAAAACCAAATGTTGCTTACTTTTGGGCTTTTGGCTATAAGTGTTTTGTTACAAACAACGGAAAAAAAAAACAACTTTGGAAAGTTTAATACGAGGTTAGAAGAAACTATTTTTCTACACTACAGTAATGCGAGTAAAGAATTTAGAGTTTATAATAAAAGAACAAGGAAAATAGAAGAATCAATACATCTGGTTTTTTATGAAGCACTACTGTCGACAAAATCATCTGATTCAGATGATGAAGAGCACCCTCTAGTTCCTAAAAATAGATCAGGGACTCTAACTACAACACCTTTGGAATCACAAGATCAAGAAGGTCCTTCTGAAGCTAGAACAGAGTAGGCTCCTTCATCTTAGCAGGAGCCCATGCAATGAAAAACACCAAGAGAATAGAGAGGTCAAGATACATATCAATTTATTTTAGGAGACCCCTTTGAAAGTTTAAGAACAAGATCATCGTTCAAAAATAACTTTGTTGCTCTCATCTCATAAATAGAACCAAAGATCGTTGAAGAGGCCCTTACTAACAAAAAATTGGGTTTCAGTTATAAAAGACAAACTGAATCAATTTGACAAAAACAAAGACTAGAATCTGGTACCTCGTCCTCAAAATAAGTTAATCCTTAGGACTCGATGGGTTTTTCGAAACAAACTTAATGAAAATGGTAAGGTAGTAAGAAACAAAGCTAGACTTGTAGCTTAAGGTTACAATCAACAGGAACATATTGATTTTGATGAAACTTATGCACCTGTTGCTAGATTGCAATCTACTAGAATCTTGCTTGCCTTCGTATGTTATAAAAATGTCAAGTTATTCCAAATGGATGTTAAAAGTGCATTCTTAAATGATTACGTTAACGAAGAAGTATTTGTGAAGCAATCTCCAGGTTTTGTAGATGAAAACCATCTGGATTACATGATGAAGTTAACCAAAGCTATGTATGGCTTAAAGTGGAACATCCCGTTACCCATGTGAGGGCTAAAATTGTGAATTATGAAAATTATTGAGAAATTAGAAAGTACAATTCATGTTTATGCTAAATATGACATGCACATTTTTGCACATTAATATGATTGTATATGCATTCATGACATTTTTCGGGTATAATTCAGTTATTAATGTGATTAAAATGTGATTTGGCAATTTTAGTAATATTTCGGGTATTTTAGAATTTTTGGTGAAATTTAAAAAAAAATATTGATTTATGGGCCAATTATAGAGTGACAAGTGGAAGACATGCAATGGAGAAAAGTGTCGGGCATGCAAGAATACACGTAGCATTATGTTTTGAGTTAGGAATGTGTCTCTGTAATGTGTCTTCTTCGCTGTTCTTCATCACCGAACAAACTGGTATGGTCTCTGTACTTCGGATTCGATTTCATTGCCGGAGAAAAAAGCTGAAACAAGTAAGTAACATGATGACACTTTATGGTGTAGGAATATATACATGCATGCATGGACGTGGGAAGTTTGGTTTCGGTATTAAATAGATTAGATGATTAATTTCAGAGATAAGAATTGTTTTAAATGGTATGGAATGGACTCTAGTTTGGAAGATGTATGTGATATGTTTGTGTATTGAAAAAACCGAACATGGGTTGTTGTCACTGTACATGTATGCATCGATTTTTAGTGCCTACCTATAAGCTTGATTTTTGAGTTGTGTTTCGAATGAGTTGGAGGATTGGTTGCAAGTTATTAGAGTTGATTGATGTGAGAATAAGAGTGAAGAATGGAGAGAAATGAGAAATAATGGTAGTGAGAGAGAGTGAAATCTGGGTTTAAAAATCTGGAAAAGTGGGGAAGACGAGTTTCTGTGATCGTACGTCGCGGCCTCCATTTTTGTTCTCGCCGCGACTCATTCTTGAGCTCACCCTTGAGCTCGTCGCGGGGACTATTGCAAGAAAATCCTGAGAAAAACTTATTTCTGGGTTGTACGTCGCGACTTCACTTTTTGTCCTCGCCACGGCGAAGTCCCTCCCTTGACAGCTCGAACATATTTTAGTATTTTGACCATAACTTTTGCTGTGGATGTCCAAATGAGATGATTTTTAATTCTTTGTAAACTATAGACATAGAGATACAACTTTTGTGAAAAAAAAAATGGAGTTTTAATTCTGTCTCTAAGAGTTTCAATTTGTGGTTGGAAGTTGAGGTAAGAATTCTGCTGAAACTTATGAACCGTCTGAAATATTTTGAGTATATCTCTTCGTATACTGAACCAAATTAAATGATTGTGGTGTCATTAGAAAGATAAGAAATGGGAGAACAACTTTACAGAAGGAAGTTTTGTCTAATTTGGTCATTTAATTTATCAGATTTAGCATGGAAAGTTGACCCGTATGTGTATTAGAGCAAAAATCTGAAGTGGTCAATGAAGTTATGAAATTGTTTTACATTGTATTGTTCAATCCAATTGTAATTATACAAGGTATTAATGAGGGCTTTGATATCTGAATGATTTCAATAAGGATCACATCATTGTACCCCGGAATTGTCATTGAACATGCATTGTGCATACATTCTATAGATTGATGTGCATAAAAGAACCACTTGTGTATATATGCAAAAATGTGATATTTGTGAATGTGTTTTATATATTTTAGAGGAGCATATCGGATGCCAATCGGACATTGCTGGACCATCCAGGCAATAGTTTATTGGAGCGTACTGTGAGTCAACCTAGATGATTTTCTAGGATAGATCTGATTTGATTTGTTTACACTTCCAACATTATTAAACTGTTTGCGATTTGTTATGAATTTCAGACTTTAAATTGTCCGAGGAGATCAATATTTCAGAATGTATTGGAAGTGCTTTGATTGTGGCTTTGAGTGCTATGAAATTTTGTATGATATGTGAATCCTCAACGAAAGTTTAATGCCGGACTTAGGTCTAATGATTATGAGTTTTGTTTGAGCATCCTATGTGATTGCCATATATGCCATATTCAGTTTTGATGCAATGGAAGTGTTCCGATTTGATGTGAAACCCCTTATGATATGTGAATTCTCAACGTATGTTGAATGCTAGACTTAGGTCTGATAATTATAAGTTTCTGATTGAACATCATATGTGATTGTCTGATATGGCATAATCAGCATTTGATGCATTTCATAAAACGCATACTCAGATAAAGGCGTTGTGACTTGAGTAGCCAGTATGAAGCACTTCCATATAGAACTTTGCTCTGTGATATATGTTCTGCACGTTGAGCTTTGCTCCATGATATATATGTGTGCACGTAGAGCTATGCTCCGTGATTTTATTCCGACTGAGCCCTATAGACCAGTATTTGTATAAGTATTGTTAAGTCAGAATGACTTTACTTAGGAATGATTTTGATGTATAACAAAAAGAGAGCATATA
>JANJEY010000234.1:46674219-46686050 GCA_024703695.1 Erythroxylum cataractarum | reverse complement strand
TGATCAAAAATACGCTCCAAAATCTGAAGTTGTATGGGTGTTGGAGTCCACCGCTGTCTAGCGCTAATTTTGTGGCCGGCAGTAGCCATCAGTGGATCACAGTATAGGGTACCCAGTCGGCCTCCTGAAATTTATCACAATAATGGAGGGCCAATCTTATCATCTTCAAACTAATTAACAAGGACAAAGATGATGATGAGATTTACTGAAGGAAATCGACATTCAGCTTCAGAATTTGTAAGTAGATCAAAGTTTCTGTGTTCTCGCAAGTCAAAAGCAGCAATTTTTTTTGGGAACATCAACCGGGGAAACTTTTGGTAAACATGGTCAGAAAAATTAGAATTACAACAAATCTGGAGTGATTGTACATGTATCAGAGGTCTCCTTTTGACAACAGAGGGAAAGATAAAAGAGTATGAACATGAGAACAGAATAGGACCTGCAAGATCTTGCTGGGCAGAAAGGGTCTTATGCATCTCCACCAACTGTTCACATATTGTAGCGTAAATAGCAATTTGCTTCCTGAGAGTTTCCAGTTGATCATCTGTCATAACCTTAACGTATAACATTCCTCCATTGGCATTCCCATTCCCATTTTTTCCATTAACATTTACACCAGCATTTCGACTGTCTCTGTCGTGTAGCTGTAGCTGTTGATGGTGGTCTTGGTTATTATCCCACTCCATCATGTTGTCTCAGTCATAACACAAGAGCCACTTCTCCCAGAAAAAGAAAGGAAAGCTTTAAGACGCAGGTAAAGTCGTTAGTATTGCAGCTGTAGTGAGTGGGGAATTGAAAAAGAAGAAGAAAGCAGAAAGAAACAGACAAACCTGTGAAGAAAAGTTTATTGTTGTATGGTCTTGGTGTGGGACAGTGTTAGTGTAGCAGACAAAACTTTTTTGCCACCAAATCTTGCATCATCAATCCTTTTAGATCCATCCATGGATGATGGGATTTCTAACCTTGAAATCCACCAACCATGAGATGACTCCTACTTAGCTATAGTAAATGACAAAACAATCATGGATCAAAGAAAATCCAAACAGTTAAAGTTTTAACCAACAATGAATGCCGGAGGTCAACACAATCTAACGCCAACTCTCATTATTATTGGGTTGGAAGTAATTCCATCTGAGCGCCCTGTACACTGCCAGATTCTATCCAAATCTCAGGAAGGAAGGTACATTTACTTCATGTCATTACCGGCGTTTTTGACTTTCCGCATGTTTGTCTATATTCATTTTGTTAGTACTTAGGCTACATGTAATATGTATAAATACATAAATAAAATAAAATAGTTACTGGACTTAAATTACTTTCATGTGATCACTGATATCCATTCATTGTAAAAGAGCTTGGTACATCCAACGGCAATGATCCTTTCATTATATGCTTTCTTGCTGTTCTCAACAAGTGTGCCAACTGAAATGGTCCGTCCGATCAGCCTGGAGTCTTCTGGCTTTGGCAACAAACCAACAATTACATGGCCGGCCATCTGCAGCTCTCCACGATGTGGCAAGGGGAATTTGGTTCAATCCGTAAGGAACTTTGTGTTGTTACAAAATCCTTTATTTTCGTTCAACACAAAACTAATTACTAAACCAACTTCCTAAAGCAGAGTTGGAAAATTGTTAAAAGAGTTTTACACAATGGTTTTAAATTGTAAATTTACATGTTGTATTAAGAATTATAATAATTAAGAAATATGAATACAATTATAATACAGTCTACAATTTAAAATACTTATTATCTTTATATATTGTCCTGGAGCTAATGAAGTTCATTTCATTGTCGATTATACAATTCTGTAGTCTTAAGGGCAAGTAATACTGAATATGGCCTGTAGAAGTGCATGTCAAAAATAAATCATTTTGAGTTGGTAGTATTGTAGTAGAACTTAGAAGCTTTCGAACCAACAATTAAGGCACTAATTGAGGCAGTTGGTGTAAAGATAAGGTAGTTGTTATGAATAAAAAATATAGTGGAATATGGGACCAACCTCTCTACCAGCCACAGATAATGTTTCTGGTGTGAGGTTGCACTCCAATCCAAGACAGTTTATTGGCCTAACGTAGCTTTTACATATTAAGTGAAGATATAAAAGCTTTCTTGGATTCTTTTTATCATACTCGCTCCCTTCAAGGATCTTTGTTAGATCCTTACTTGACCAAGACAATGTTGCTTACCTAACACGATTTAGCAATATAACACGTAGTACGAACCTTATTAAGTGTCCCGGAATGCTTGTGAAAGGGAAATAAACGAGGTAAATGTGGAATACCTAATTTGATTTCATCAGAAGTTTGGAGGAGTTTTTCAAGTTCGTAACGAACTCGAATTTACCGAGACCTTCACGAAAACTTCTCATTGGCACTTGATTAAAGTCTTTCTATAGCTTTCTCAAAAAATAAGCTCTCTTAACGAGTTAAAGAATTCGGAAGCTTAAGAATGATATGTAGCTTTTATATCGAACTTTTCTATCACATGTCTGATATAGATTTGGTCTACATTGATTGGGATCCATTTTCCTCCTGAATTTAGACCCATTTACTTAGATTATTCGTTGAGTCATTTTATTATCTTTATCCGAATCAAATTACATAATTTAACAGATAAGTTATTGAAAATCGATAAAACACAATTAATTGTCGTCCAAATTTTTGAAAAATGTCTAACATTCTCCCCCTATGATAATAATTAATTGCGATATTGATTCAAGTTTAAAAATAATTTAAATTTTTGATTAAGTCATGCTACTGTATTGGTACAAAATTTAAAAATTAAAATAATTGATCCAAAGATAATGAAAGTCCAACATTCTTTCATACAAGGCTTTCGATACTGAAAAATATATCAAACACATGTGTCATGTGTGACACATGTCCAATATAATCACGCATATCTAATACCTTACTAACATGAATGGGAAAATGGAGTGAGGCAAAGTAAGACGACATTGGTATGATCTAATATATATAATGTTTTGTTTATAATTTTCGATTTCTCTATACCTTTTGCTAAATTGCACCAGAGAAATTTTGTATTCTCTCATCGAATACTAAACAACATTAGAGAATTTTTTTTTATTCTCTATGTGAATGTCAAACTGCATTAGAGAACCTTTATGGGATTGAAGATTTATATCCCCTATGCCATATTAAAACTCATGGATATCTTATTAAACTATATATGTTTCAATGACATAGGCTTGGTCAATCTGTATATATGCCCAATGACCTTTAAAATGTTTCATATGTATTATGACGTTACACAATAATAGGTATTACTAAGGATAAAAAGATGATCATCTTTATTAAATAACCACTATACTGTCATAATACATCAAAATGTATAATCTTACGAGGAGCAAACATAACGATCCCTAACTAATAGTGTCAAAGGACTTCAAAACACCCATACTTTATACTTATCTTTAAAACACTAGTGGGCAAAGTCCTTTAGTTAAAAGATTGGCTAACATCTCCTCAGTTCTGATATGCTTCACTTCAACATCACCTTTCTGAATCAACTCCTTCACGGTTAAGTATTTGACCTTCAAATGTTTAGACCCCGTGATATTCTTATTATTGTTACTAAACAACATAACAACAAGATTATCACAGTACAACCGAATGAGTTTAGCCACTGAATCTACTTCAGACAAATCAGAAATCAAGTTTTTGGATCAAATTGTTTGTGAAGTAGCCCCATAGCATGCATGGTCGAGGAAGTTACCAGTGTTTGCTTGACACTCTTTCATGATACTGCACCATCTGCTAACACAAAAACGTAACCTAAAGTGGACTTTCGATCATCTAAACACATAGCAAAATCAGAATCCGTATACCCCACGAGGCTTAGATCATTGACCCTTCTTTATGTCAACATATAATCTTCGGTACCCTTAAGGTATCTCAACACTCGCTTAACTGCATTTTAGTGGTCTATACCTGAGTTAGCCAGATATTGACCCAGCAGTCCAATAACAAATGCAATGTCCGGCCTAGTGCACTCCTGAGCATACATCAAGCCACTAACTGCACTAGAGTACGAATTGTTCTCCATAGGCTCGCTCTCAACTTCATTCTTTGGACATTGTGCTAAAAAAATCTTTCATAATGAGAGATAGGTGTTATAATAGATTTACAGTCAGCCATATTAAACCTTTGTAACACTCACTCAATGTGTACACTTTGTGAGAGGCCTAATGAGTGTTGAGATCTGTCTCAGTAAATCTATATATGTAGGACAAAAGATGTTTTACTAATGTTCTTCATGTCAAAATGCTTGGCCAAAGTTGTTTAACTTCATGTAACATGGTCAAGTCATTTGATGCGAACAATATATCATCCACGTACAACAGTAGGAAGATGACTTTGTTCCACCTGATCTTGTAGTACAAGCATCTTTCAACATTATGTTTCACAAAGCCGAAAGATGTTAGAATCTCATCAAACTTCAGGTACCACTGTCTAGAGGCCTGTTTTAGATCGTATACAATTTGCAAACTTTGTCAATTGCCTATTTATCCTAAAATCCTTCGGGTTGTTCCATATAGATCTCTTCATAAAGGTTACCATTCAGGAAAGTAGATATTCTATTTTATGTAGCTTTATATCATAATGAGTTACTATTTTCATAATCATTCTAAATGTATCCGTTGAGGATAAGGGAGAGAAGGCAATATTAAAGTCAACCATCTGGTAATAATTAAGCTTTAAACTAGTCAACTTTACCTTGAATGTCCTTCTCGGTCTTAAATAGCCATTTGCAATTGACGGATCTACAATGATGAGGAAAATGAACAAGCTCTCAAACCTTGTTATGCTACATAGATTGTATCTCATCCTTCCTTGCTTCCTAGCACAAGTCTGCATGGGGTCTAGAAATAAGTTCTGTAAAAGTAGCTAGATTCACAACATGTCCTATATTAGAGTCTTGTTTACCTAACTAGACTATTAAATAAGGTGAATTAGTGGGGTTCCTCTCTCTAGTGGATCTATGCAATTGCATTAGTTCTTGTACCCTAGAAACCTCTGCTTATACAGGTATAGGTTCCTGTTCCAACACAGGCATACTATTCAGACTTTGATCGACTAAAATTGACTATATGAGTGGCAGATACGAAATAATTGTAATATCCATTCTGCTATCACCTGAATGGTGAGAGGGCCTACCCTCATCATGTACATCGTATTCTAAAAACTTAGTCATTTGTGATTCCACTATTTTGACCCCTCCTTTTTTACAATAAAATTTATAGCATTTAAAGTAGTCGAGATAACCTACTAGATAGCAACTAGTAGAATGAGGTTGCAATTTTTTTTCATAAGGATTATATAATAGTACCTCCGCAAGGTAGCCCCACACATGAATGTGTGAAAGGCTTGGTTTCCTACCAACCTAGAGTTCAAGAGGACTCTTAAGCACTGACTTGCTTGGAACTCTATTTAATATATACAATGTCGTCTTAATGACCTAACCCTAAAGGCAATCGGGTAGGTTAGTCCTGCTCCGCATCGACCTCATGATGTCCTTTAGGATGTGATTATGCCTTTCGGCCATAACATTTTGCTTAGGACTACCCGACATAGTAAATTGAGTCACTATTTCAATCGATTAAAAATACCTGACAAACTGACCTTTTTCTTGTCCTGCAACACCAAGTTGGCCATAGTACTCTCCTCTCCAATCAAATATGACAATCTTGATTGATTTTTCCAATTAGTTCTCAACTTCAGTCTTGAAGATCTTGAATTTATTAACTTCAGACTTTTCCTTAAGTAAGAACATGTAACCGTAATGGGAATAATAATCTATAAATGTCAGAAAATATCTGGAATTGCATAACATAGATGTATAGGGTCCACTTATGTCCGTATGTGTGAGGTCTAGCATGCCAGAAGCATGAGTTTACCTCTTTTTCTTTATCTTGTTCAACTCACCTCTGCAATAGTCAATACAGGTTTCTAGATCACCAAAATCTAGAGTTAGGAGAATGTTTTCCTTTATCAATCTCTTAACTGTTTCTCTAGAAATATGGCCCAAGCGTCTATGCCACAATGTGTATGATGTTTCTTTTATCAGAGGTCCCTTACGAGTCACAAGTTCATCAATATAATAAGAAGTATACATTTTATTAAGAGTAAGACACATTCAATATAAATCGTAAGACAAAAAGGTAGCTTCGATATGTTTTGCATTGATAGATATATTTACAACTGAAGTATCAATTACAAAATAATAACCCTCTTTGTCCAAAACTAACACAAAAATCATATTTTGTCTAAAAGACAGTATATAAAATGTGTCCTGTAAAACAAGTACAAACCTCGTATCTAGGTTCAAACCTACATCCCCTACATACAAAACATCTACTTCTTCATTATTGTCGAGCATCAGCTTCTCCTGCCCTTTAGTCTACCTTCTCGTGCATTTGAACTCCTGTATTGTGGAAGTAACATGATTAAATGCTCTATTATCAAGCCGCCAAGAACTTGATGTAGTTATAGCTAAATTGGATTCATAAATCATACAGGCAAAAGAGTTACTTGACACCTCCTGTTTGACTTTCTAGACTTTGTACTTCTGGTAGTCAGATTTTCTATGTCCCTTCTTCTTGTAAAAGAACCACCTCATATTCTTTAAGTCTTGTGGAGCCTTTGCAATGCTAGATTGACTAATCTTAATATGTGGATAGGGTTTAGATTTCTTACCCTTAAACTTTTAGGGCTTAGTCCTCCTATTTCCTTTGGTTGCATACAAGGTTATATAAGGAGTGCTCTTCAGCTTCTCCTCTGCTACAACACATAGAGAAATCAAGGCATTGATATTCCAAAACTCATTCTAGGAAATGTATGAAATGAACAGCATTTCAAACTCTTATGGGAGAGTATTAAGTGCCTAGTGCACTTTCAATGTATCAGGAATGAGAATATCCAATGCCTTCAACTTACTCTGAAAGTAGACTATCCTTATAATGTATTCTTTTACAGCTCCTTCTCCTGTATACCTCATGTAGAACATATCCTTAATCAAAGTGCTTAACTCAGCATTAGACAAGACTTTGTATCTTTGAGAAACATTATCTATAAATTCCTTCGTTATGGTGGTGTCCAACAGTCCACTCAGCAGATGATTTGGGAATAACTTCTCAACGGTCAAATACTACATCCTGTTTGACCGCTCCTAGATTGCAATCGCGTTATCAGCTTTTGAGTTGATGTCTATAGGTGGAGAGGGTCTCTCTGTTAGCATAGCCATGTTGATGTTGGCATCTCCAAGGTAAACTCAACATCCTTCTTCCACTTCTTGATATTGAAACATGTCAAGTTTTCAATGATGACAGTATTGTCATTGACAGAAAATGTAACTACAAAAAACAATGAAAAAATAGCATAAATGTAGGATAACAGTAATACTCAAACCATTAAAATAGTATCTATACCGAGAATCTGATAACACTAGGGATGGCAATGGGTTTTCAACCCGATCCATATCCGTACTACCTGACCCTAAAAAATGGATATGGATGCTAAAAAATAAATTTTAAATGGATGTTAAAAAATAGATATGGATTTGGATTTGGATATGGGTCTAGTAAAAATCTGAACTGATGGATACCCATACCCGATCTGTTTTCAAATAGAAATATTTTTTTTCAAATAGCAATATTAATTGATAGTTTGGTACATATATAATTGTTTGCATCCCATCGTTATTAAAAGAAACGTAAATACTAAGACCTGTTGAACGTAAATACTAAGTTGAAGGAACTTGGAAGTTGAACGTTTACATTACAATTACGTCGATTAATTACAGCCTTGTCTCGAACGTTCCAAGTTCCAACTCCTAGGTCCTAGCCGCTGCCGTCTCAACTCTCAAGTCTCAGGTTACTCGTCACTGCAACACTGCCAGTCAAGAAAGCTCTGTTACGTAAGGTCGTCTTCGTCTCGCATACGACATACCCACTTGCAGAGCTATACACGTTAACGCAAGTCCCTACACGTTATTTAATCCACATCGCTGTTGTGAGGCTGTTGTGAGGCTGTGAGGTAATCCGTAATCCCTTTGTGGCTGGCGGTATTGCACTTGTTAGTTGTTACAATTACAATACGTTTGTGTCTATTTTAAAATTACAAGTTATTTCTGCATTCCTATTTCCTACATTCAACGTTGTCTAGTGTCTACCGACTACCAATAGTATTGTGTTTCTAGTGTTTTATTTCCTTAATTTCCTACATTCAACGTTGTCTAGTGTCTACCGACTACCAATACCATCGAATACTATTTATTATTTCTAATGTCATCAACCAGTTACATTTGTTTAAATCCAGCTAACACCTATACTTGTTTAAATCCAGCTAATTCCATTGGATTGTTTCGTGACTGTATGTCGTTTGCTTATCAAAAATCCAGCTAGTGTGGAACCGATGGAAGGAGTTGAGAATCTCTCTAGTCCACCACCTCATGAAGAAGAGGAGATTGCAGCTATAGAATTGCGTGATCATGGTGCAACTAAAAGCAAGAAGCGTACTTCTCTTGTGTGGCTAGAGTTTAATTTGGTGACTGTGAAAGGTGTTGATAAGGCTGAGTGTAAGCATTGCAAAGGGAAGCTTTCTGCTAAAGGTACGAACGGGACTTCACATCTGCGTGAGCATTTGAACAAGTATTGTCCAAAGAAACATTTAAGACTTGTTGGAGGCCAGAAAACACTATTAATTGGGAATGGGACTAAGTTTGATGAGAAAAAAACATTGCAAACCTACAAATTTAGCCAGCAGTTCTCAAGAAGAGAGTTAGTTAATATGATTGTAATGCATGAGTATCCTTTGTCAATGGTTGATCACATTGGTTTCAGAAGATTTGTAGCGAGTTTAAGCAATGAATTTAGGATGATATCTCGTAATACATTGAGAAATGATATCCTAAAAAAAATTTAAGTGAAAAATCAAACTTGAAAAAAATGTTGGAGGATCATAGGTCCAGGATTGCTATCACTACAGACATGTGGACAGCTTCCAATCAAAAGAAAGGATACATGGTTGTGACCGGACACTTCATTGATGGAGATTGGGTTCTAAGAAATCGAATTCTAAGGTAATTAATTTTCTTAGATTTAACATGTTTCCTTTATGCAAATACTTTGTTTAATCTTTATCTTGGTTACCATATATAGATATAGTAATTTGCATGTTTAGTAATTAGTTCCTTTATACATGCTGAATATTAATTACTTAGAGAACCATTATGTGTTCTATATTTAAGTTGTAATAAATTTTTTATCATTTTATTTTATAGGTTTATATTTGTGCCATGCCCACATACAAAGGAGACTCTATTGAAATTTTTAGAGGAGTGTTTGTATGAGTTTAGCCTAGAAACCAAGATTTCTTCTGTGGTTGTGGATAATTGTAAAACAAATGATGCAATGATGAACCTTCTACATGAGAAGCTTGATGCCAATTCTCTTATATTAAATGGAAAATTTTTGCATATGCGATGTAGCGCTCATATATTAAATTTGATTGTCAAGGATGGTTTGGATTTCATGGGTGAAGGGTTAGAAAGAATTCGTGATTGTATTTCATTTTGGGCATCAACTCCTAAAAGGATCGAGAAGTTTGAGGATGCAGCTAAGTTTTTGAAAGTTTCATCTTCTAAAAAGTTGATTCTTGATTGTAAGACAAGGTGGAATTCTACTTATTTGATGCTTGAGACAGCTTTGCCATATGAAAGTGTTTTTAAGAGGTTGGAACGTTTGAATAGTCGATTGAAGTTTACTTTGCCTAGTGATGAAGATTGGAAGTTGGCGAACATTATTTGTGACAAATTGAGAATATTTTACAAGGTAACAGAGCTTTTTTCTGGTAGAAAATACCCCACTGCGAACTTGTTCTTTCGGCATGTTTGTGAAATTAAGTTGAAGTTATTTAAGTGGATGTCGTCTGATTGTGATATTGTTAGAACTATGGCATTAAATATGGTCGAAAAGTACGATGCATATTGGTTTCATGTGAATGGAATGCTAGCTATTGCTTCTGTTTTGGACCCAAGAAATAAGATAGATTGCGTTGAGTTCTATTTTAGTGATATTTATGGAAGTAAAGCTAATATTGAGATTGAGAGGGTGAAGAGCTTGCTTTATGAACTATTGTTAGAATATCATGACAAATATGCTTTGGATATAAGGAACTCTACATGTAGTAATTCAGTTGTTTCATCGTCTTCAAGTGAGGCTATCCATCTTGGAAAAGATCAAGAAAATTGTGGAGATGGCGATAATTTTTCTATGTATAAAAAATCAAAGAAAAGAAGGGTAAACTTAATATTTGAACTGGACCATTATTTGGAGGAAGATACAATGCCTGAAAATAACTATTTTGACATTTTGGCTTACTGGAAGCAAGAATTCAAGTATCCAACACTAAAGATTATTGCCCGAGATATTTTATCAATGCCTATTTCTATAGTTGCTTCAGAAAGTGAATTTAGCATGGGTGGTATGGTTCTTAGTCCACATCACTCAAGACTTCATGTTAATACTGTTGAAGCATTGATGTATTTGCAAAATTGGATGCTTGGAGATTATTCAGGTAATATATATTTCCTTATTGATATTTGCAACATTTGAATTTTAAACTTCTAACATGTACAATTTTCATATTGAATCTTCCTTAAAGATTCTACTTTACAAAGTTCATGTGCGATTACTTCGATCTTTAATGATGTTGATGCAAGCGAAGAGGAACCGGGTGAAATGATTGATTTGAAAATTCATTTTATTTCTCATCATTTATTTATTTTTACTTTATAATTTGACTTTATTTTTTAACATATTTTTTTTCTTATAGGATGATAATAATGCAAATGATATGGAGATGGAGTTTTGAATGTTGTGAAGTTCATGCAAAGACAATTTTAAACTTTGGATATTTCAATCTTTTTTCTAGTTATTGATTGTAAAAAATATATATTGTCTTTGCACTAGACATTATCATTTTTATTACTCCAATTTTATGGTTGTTTTAAAAGACATATAAACCAAAATCTTGACTTATTATTATTAAAGTAATTTTGATTTAGAGCGTTCGCAAAAATCTGCTCTTTATATTTTCAATTTAGAAATTATGTTTTTATGTGCTATACAATCTGATAGATATCTAAAAACTCGAAAAATCCAATAGATTTGGATATGGGTAGTAAATCGTAAAAACTGATGGATATGGATATGGATATAAGTTCAGTCATAAAAAATAGATATAGATATGGGTTGAGTAATACCCGAACCGATCCCTACCCATTGTCATCCCTATGCCAGACAACTGAGCACGTTGGTACGCGTGCGCCACATGCGCCCCCCTGCTGTTGGCACCTACACCACACGTCCCTGGTTCACCCCTGGTGCATTTACAGTGGAAGCGTGCGCACCACGCACACCCCTTGCCCACTCGCGACTGACGTGGAGGTTGACATCAGCACACTGCAGGACCAAAAAACCAAAAATTTTCAGGTTTCTTATAAGGGTACCCCGAGGTGTTTTGGGTTCGGGTCTGAGAAATTTATAAAGTGAAAATTTCCATTTTTCTAGATTTATTACATTAGTAGTAAATTAAATTTTAACTCCAAAAAAAGGAATTAAGGTGTTTTGAAGCTAATTTCGAGTGAATTTTCATGTTTCGGACATTACATGAGGAAGATACTTCAAGTTCTCATATCTCGAGTCTCATGTTCAGTATTGTTAGCGATCTAGAAGGGGGGTTGAATAGATCTTTAAGCTTTTTGAAATTTTCTACAATAAAATCAGAAGTTAATTCACACAAAAACAATTT
>JANJEY010000234.1:46662938-46674119 GCA_024703695.1 Erythroxylum cataractarum | reverse complement strand
TTCCAATTTTATAGTTTTTTTAAGACATACAAATCAAAATCTTGACTTATTATTATTAAGTTAATTTTGATTTAGAGTGTTCGCAAAAAATTTGCTCTCCATATTTTCAATTTAGAAGTTATATTTTTATGTGCTATACAACCCGATGAATATCCAAAAATCCGAATAACCCAATGGATTTGGATATGGGTAGTAAATCGTAAAAATCAATGGATATGGATATGGATATGGATATGGGTTGAGTCATAAAAAATGGATATGGATATGGGTTGAGTAAAACTCGAACCGAATCCTACCCATTGCCATCCCTAGATAACACGTATTATGAAACACCTTTGGAATGAATGCATAATATATCCAATTAGACATCCACATAAAAGCTATCAAAGTACAAACCATTAACTCTCATGATACTACTACCTTTAGGAGAACAGATCATTTAAGTAATGATTTTTCTTTATCTAATGCTTTTATGCACATATCAAAATCTTATGTAAGGCTAACACCTTTTGCCAGACTAACCAACATAAGACTAGAGATATCCCCCAACATGCATGTAGAATAATTCAAAATACTGACTTGAAAGATCACTTTGGTGACTACATTATCATTAGAACCCGAAAGGTCCACAAACACAAGGGATACAAGCTTATGTTATCCTCACACTCTATATAAGCATAAAGTATGTGAAAATGTAACATTAATAAATGTAAACAACTGAATGCACAGTCAAATTATCATATACTTGTGTTGAAGACATTCTTTAAAAAATTTATTTGAGACTTTGGTAGCAAAAAAATCCTCTTTAGAGCAATTATCATGCATCAACAAATATTGAGCTAACCACCCGAGATGCAAGAACCTCATGTATCTGACTCATGACAAGTTTGTTGCATAAAAACTCACTCTAAAACAGCTTTAAAATGTTTAAATTCTTTTTCTGGAGTGAAACTACCAATGTAATTAATCCAAAAATTAAAAAATATCACTTAAAAAATTCCTCCAACCTGAAAATTGATATAAAAGGACTCGAGGCAATTGTACTAGAAATATGAAAATTTTCTTTTTCTCTTCTAGTGTTGATTTCATCATGTTACTGTGCACTAACATCAGGGGTGTGTGTGGGTCTGTGGTGCGTGCGTTGCACACATGCACACCCAACACGCCCACAGATGTGTTAAGCGAGTGTGTTGTACTCATCCTTCGTGCACTAATGCACTGAGACATTGTTGGCGTGTGTGGCTCATACGCCCACATGCGTAGACACGTTGATCTTGTATGACGCTTGTATTACATGCGTAGCCACTTGTCTGCTCCCGCGCTTGCTATATGTAGGGACAGCTGGATGGCTCGTACATTGCACATGCGAGTCCCATCCCCATCGGTTGAAAAACATGTTCGTTGTGGCGTGTGTATCACATATGTCCTTGGTCTGCGTCGCCCATCTGGTAGGAGTGTGCAACGTACTCGGCAACCAAATCGTCTCAGTGGAGGTACTATTCACTAGTTAGGCACATGTACCATACGCGTTTGAAGTTCACCGTCACTATTGAGGTGAAGGTAATTTTTGGGGAGTTTTAAGCCTGCTTTTCACTCTCCATAGCTCGTTTTTGACTCGTTTCTCAATGCTACAAACGCATAGCTCACTTTTGCGCATTCATAAATGTGAAAAAAAAATCAAAAAACGGATCAAAAGACCTTCAAAACCCTTATGAATAAAAACAAAAAAAAACTTCGTTTTTAGCTACCTAATCACGTAACCACTCTAATACCACATATAACACGTAGCATGAACCTTATTTCGTGTCCCAAATCGTTCGTGAAAGGGAAATAAACGAAGTTAATACAAAATATCTGATTTTAGTTCCATCAGAAGTTCAGAGAACCTTTCTAAGGCCGTAACGAGCTCGAATTCACTAGGATCTTCACGAGAACTTCTCCTTGACACGTTGTTAATGCCTTTCTACAATTTTTTTCAAAATGTAAGCTTTCTTAATAAGTTAGAGAATCTAAAAGCTTACGAATGATATGAGCAACTGCAAGAGATCTTAACCTATTTATATAACTTCCATATTGGCCTTCTTTATCACAAGTTCGATATTAATCCGGTCCATACTGATCGAGATTCGTTTTTCTCCTGGACTTTGATTCATTGACGTAGATCATTTATTGAGCCACTTTATTATCTTTATCTAAATCAAATTTTGTAATTTAACCGATAAGTTATTGGAAATTGATAAAATGTAATTAATTGTTTTCGATTTATGAAAAATGTCCATCAAGCAAACCCAAGTATACTTTTAGATGTTGATTTTGTGGTTAATAAATGAATTTGACCTTTTGTTCTTTTGACAACATTCTAAAACCTTAAAATCTTGTATTGACGGTCCTTGACACATTTTGTTCCACCACTTTTAGCTCAACCTAATTGTCTGAAAATAAGCGTTGTTATACTCTTCATTTCATCCACGCAATGATTAAAACATCCACTCTTAAACTGTTGGGGTGATCCCATTTCTCTTTTTCGTTCTGTCCCTTCTGGAAGAGAGAGATGGAAGCTAATTAGCAACTAATTCCGTCGAGATTTGTGGTGATATTTTTCAATTGAAACAAATGAAATGGTCAAAGTAGCGAGTCTAAGTTCCAAGACAAGTACATGAATTCCAAGTGAGAAGAAGCTGTCAAGTCATGATAAAGCACCAACCCCGTACCATGATTTCCAACCTTACAACACACTTGAACCAAACAAAGACTCCACAGACAAAATAGGTGTGGCTCCAAAATGATGTTTTGACACAACCCAAAGGGCAACCCCAAAAAGCCCACATGGAACCATGAATGCTTGAAAAATTTGTTCAAGAGTGCAATCTCTCCAGGCCATATAAAAGAGCGTGCAGATTTGGGTCAGCAATCGGAGAAACAGGCCTGTAGGTCATCTGCTATACATGGCAACCGGATCTCGTCATAAAGGCACAAAATTGCAGTAAATGATTCAGAGCGTATTGTAACATTGATCTTTGGTATTTCGTCCATTTCTGTGAACTCAAAGGTTCACAAATTTTCTCAATGAAGACAAGTTCCTCAAAATTTTACCCATTAATACAGACAATCGACTCATCTACAGATGACGGGATAAGAATGTTCTTCTATATCAAACAACCACAAACAAGACATATTTACTTACTCCACACTTACCTAAACCACGCAAACATGATTGCCCATGCAAATGACTTATGTATGTTACTTCTGTCTGTACCATGTTGTATCACAGTCTTCACTCTCTCCTGATATTTATCCAGACAACATCATTGGAGCATTTCCTTTACGGTTTCCTCGATAATATCTCCCATGATCAGGCATTCTATCTCTTTCCCATAAGCATTAGCCTCATCGTCCATCAAAGTGGACCACGGAGAGGATTCTAAATTCCTAGCCTCCAAATTGTCAAGTGAGTAGTAAGACTTGTCGTTTGAAGGGTATATATACTCACATAAGATCTCCCATGTACGATCAAGCAACTTCTTTCCACGTAAAGGTGGCAGCATGGACATACCTATAATCTTCCTTCTAAATCTAGACATGGTTATAGGAGGTCCAAGTACAGTTGGCAGTGTTTCATTCAACAAATCGAATAGCATTTTGTGGTCTACTTTGTCACTTTTGTCCAACGTAAATTCCCTGTCCTCGGCCTGTTTCCTGTACGATTCTTTCACTTCTTCAAACACTGAGTTGCTAATAGGCTTTCCAGATGGGTCCCATTTGGATAAACATTGATCGTATGACCCATCATATAAACCAGAAGTGACGAATAAATCTCTTATGTAAGCTTCTGCTTTGTTATCCAAATCAACCATCAATTCCACAGGCTCATGTGTTGTTGTTGCGTCCTCAAGTCCATCTGATTCAAGTTGATTTAGTTGCCTCCGCAGCTCTTCAAAAAAAATATACAGAAAAACTATTAGCAGTTTGTGATAGATCTACTGAGTTGTACACAGTTATGCCAGCAGGATCAAAAAAACATTTTATCAGTTGATGTAGGCATTAGCTAGCAGCAGACGACCACCAGTATGGTAGTGACAAATCCTCAAAAAGGGCTTACTAAACCATCCTCCTTAAAAGCCACTAGAAGATATTGGACCAAAGAGATCCAATGGAAACAATTCAAATTGTTACATGGAATCATTAAGCAAATTCAAGCATAATGCATAGAACTTGGAAATAGAAACTCTGTACGGAAGAAAGAAAGATATGTTTCTAACCATTTAGATTACAACTGATCTCCCTGAAAACCTGAGGCAAAGAACCATCTTCCCTAAGATCAGGAGTTGATACTGGGCTGATGTCATCTGCTGGCCTCCAAAACTCTTCTTGAGGACTGTTGCACACTGATGCAGGACTTGGAGGTACCTCAGTTGAGTTCTCCTAAGATTCAAGACAAATAAACAGAGGGATTTACTAATGAAAATCTGTATGTTGATGATTAATATTTTAAAAAAGAATTTGGTAGTACCATAATGGCCCTGTGGCCCAAGTTCCTAGTAACTGTCGGTCCGCTCATGATATCTTTCACGATATCCTGCTCAAAACCATGGGACTCCACTATTGATTCCATTTTCTTGCCAAATAGCCTACCCCTAAGACTGAGGTTGTACTTGAAATTTGAGACTTTTTCTTTGATATTGAATTTATCCTTCTTCAAGTTTTTCATATCAAAAGTCACATTGTCAAGGGACTCATGCTTCCTCCTGATGTGGGCACCAGTTAGAACGTGGCGATCCTCGAGAAGAAGCTTCCCAAATGATGTTCCTGACACAGGGGCCGACAAAGACCTTATCAAGTTTCTAGGGGACAAGTCTCTATGAAGCAATGAATCACCATCTTCGTGCCTAAAAGATCTGGTTTGAAATTCCTGTTCATCTTCCTTAATTTCCCAGTATGCCTGTTCATTTCGATTTTTTGAGACGTCTCCAACTTGTTTTAGCCTATGCAACTCATTATCTATAGGAAACGATCTGGAACTGCTACTGATCATCACTGGAGCATCAAGATGTGCTTCTCTCTTCAGAACATTCCTTAATCTTTCTGACAGGAATCTTCTTGTATCCCTGTTTATGAACTCTGGAGAATTGCATGCATTGAACTGGATTTCACTTCTACATGATCGTGTTGATTCTGAGCGAAGCAAATTCATTCCATGCTCATGGCTAGCACTTTCTCTGACTTGTTTTGCTATGTGTTGAGCAATTTGTTTTGGATCTGATGGTCTTTCTCTAAAAGGAGTCTCAATTCCGCTTCCTCTGACTACAGAACCTCTTTTAAGAGTTTTGCCCTGTAATTCCAATCTCAGCTGTTCTTTCACCTCCTCAAGGAACTCTTCCATACTAACTCTATCCTCCAAATCTCCAGAGGAATTAGTCCAGGACTCTTCATAGTCATAAATTCTGTAAGGGCCAGGTTTCAAGATCACTATTCTTGTGGGAGCTGAAGACGAGTCCAATCTCTGATCGTAATTCAAGGAGTGCATCCTTGAAGAAAAAAGTTCCTTCTGTTCAGGTGGGAATAGTTTCCTTTTATGCTTATGATGTTGTAAGCCAAACTTTTCGAGTGAGTTTGCTTTTGTCTCAAAACCTTTGTGTTCTAAGGACTTCTGCTTAACTGGTTGGCCAGAATACGAACAATTTACAACTTTCGGCTTGTTGATATTCCGTTGAACGGGAAAATGGTCAGAAATGCTCCCAATTTCAACAAACTTGGAGCATTCCTTAAACCTGGAAGCTTGCCATGCTTCAAACTCTTTCTTAAACTTTTTGAGTTCCTCTTCTTGTGGATGTTCCCGAGGCCTTGGCTTTCCTAGCATCTGGCTGTCGTTCCATCTATCAGCACCTCTGATTTCACCAGTGTATAGGTCAAAGTTCATCTTCCTGGAAGACTTGGACTTGGAAGCGAAATTTTTGGATAATACCACTTCATTCTTATCCCTTTTTGAGATATTGGATTTTGTCCTCTCACTCTTTTTATCAGGTGGCTTTACTACTGATTTTGTGTCCAGTGGCAGCATGTCCACACCCATCAATCGAGCCACAATACTTGGTGCATTTTTTCTGGTGTTATGTTGTTTGGAAATTTCCTCATTGATCAACTTCTTCATTGAGAGTTCAATTGGATAGCAGTTCCTTTCAGAGCAGTCTTCTTCAACTTGACGGGAATGCTGAAAATTTTGCATCAATGCATATATAAGTGCATATAATAGAAAGATAAAGAGAAAATTAATACAAGAATATCGCGTATTATATAATTATAGTATGATGCTGTACAATTTAAGAACCTTTGTTAGAATCAAACATTTGTGACATTAAGAAGTAGAAACATGCATGATAGTTGCCTCAGGATCAAAGAATTCAACCATTTTAGAAAACTAAGATGATTTAAACCTCAAGATTGTCTATTAAGAAACAAACTCTGTTGCCAGGATTCTTAAATATTAGGCATGAAACTATGTCAACCTCACAAACCTAGATCATAGTCTAAAAGGATTAAAAGCAACGTCTGATAGAGACTACAAATATTACCAGAGAATTTCCTGCATCTAAACAATGCTGAGAAGTTTCAACTTGTAGTTCCATGCTATTTCTTGGAGCTTCCAATCCTGCAGAGCATATTAGCAACTGCATCAATCTTCAGTCAAACAAGGAAAAGAACTAGCAAACTATTGTATCATATGTAGTTATCACTAATAATTCCATAATTTTGGAGAGCGTAAATCTTCACCTCATATTGGGCCATATTGCTTAACCTTTAAAACATGACAATCGAAAGGAAGATTGGCCCTCAAAGACCATTGAACAATTTTCAGAAGAACATATAATGAAAAAAAAAAATTTCTTGCAAATTATTGAGAGCATCGACTGTGATATTCATACTTGATTACAAGAAAAGTTGTTCGTTATATTCACAAGGGATAAAGAAACACCATATAAGATTCTCTGATCAACTCAAGTAGTAGATTGATGGCCATATCCAAGACAACTAATGGCATTAATTAATCTTTCAGGTTTATTTATCTATGCGATTATCCAACTCTTAAAGAACTATTGTTAGTCATTATAATGTGATAGTATCAGCCATTGCGTGCAGTTAAGACCGAAAAGGTAGACAGTGAACGGAAGTACATGTTTCAGTTGAATACAGTTTGAAAAACCAGATTGTGATTACCATCAACATGTCGCTTATGTGGAAGTATCTTTCTGGCCATGGTGCTTTGGTTAAGGTTAAAAAGCTGAAATAATCCTCCCATGCAGCAAGTTATCTACCAGAGTTCTGTCATTTGCTTGTATGCATCTGCCTTACCCCATTAAGAAGCTAATAAATTTTCACCTAGTTCATAGCTGCATCAGCAAGAAAGAATAATGGAAACTAGCCACGATTTTTTAACATGTATGAGAGAACCCAAATTCAACAAAATAAGCAATTAAAAAAAGCCTCTCTACGTTTTCCATGCTGGTATTTGTATTTCAGGCAGGCTGAACCAAAACTAAGAGAGAAGAAAAATCTCTTCGAGCATCAGAACAATAAAATTTAAGAAGATATAATGAACTGGGCTAAATCCTGATCAAACATTAACAAAGATGCCTGATCTAGTAAAGTCAGACAACATTCATCTAGCATTTAATTTGAAGAAGAAGCTAAAAAATTTAAGTATAAAGAAATAAAACTCAACAAAGAAGAAGAAGAAGAAACAGATGAAACTTAGCATCCACTACTTGAAAAGATATTAACTTTCTCAAATTACGTTAAGGACTCACATACGAATATGGCAAATAATTGAGTTTATCACAGCTTTGACGACTTGAGTAGGAAAAAGAAGAGATTTTCAGAAATTCCCTTCTTGGAAGTTTGAAAAAGGATGGAACTTGGAGGCTAACTGAGCATGAGGCAACTTAATGGCTCTGGATACAAACGGTTTTCGATAATAATTCTGACACCTCAAAAGGCAATCGAAATAAGGGCATAAAATCTGAAACTTTCACTTCCTTCTCTTTTTCCCACGAAAATCTTCAACAATGTGACAAGAAAATGCATAATGATCAAAACGAGAGCTTAATTTCAAAACGTACCGTAGGTGAGAAATCACGTGTAGTAGTCAAAATGAACACACTGCTTGTCTGCGAGGCCTGAGAATCTCTGAACGAAAAGAAAAAAAAAGAACTAAGCTAAGCTTAGCCACAAGTTTTTCAACTGAAAGTAGAAATGAAAGAAGCAGAGAGAGATATTCACTGAGAAAGAGAAGCAGAGGAACTGATGACAGAGAATTGGAAGAAAAAGCAGAAACTAAAAAGCTTGGTATTTGTACAACTTAGAGCCGAAAAGATGATAATAATGTAATAAAAATTTGATCTTTACAATGATGATACAGGGAAACACCATACGCTTTTAGCAGAGAACTGAGAGAGTCTCTGCTTGTTAGGAGCCACCAGAAACCGAATCCTCTATTTTCATCCGGCCATTCTTCTTTTCACTTTATTTTATTATTCTGCAATTATACTGAAGCTTCTTTTCTACTATTACATTTCTGGGTACCGAACTTTTACAGTGGAATCCTTAGACAGATGATGCTGTAACCTGTGGCTTGGACTAGGCTGCTCTAGTCTCCCAACTTATAGGTACTTTCTAAATTTACAGGAGTTCATTGTTTTAAAACCAATAATTCAGCATCTAGATTACATATATGTGTTAAAATTGAGAAAAGGGTTTTCCCTTAATGGATCCAACTTTCCAAAAGCGAAAAAGTGGCAAGGAAATTTCACAAGCTTTAAGTAGATTCAGAGAAAGAAACGAAACAACTTCAGCGTGTCGCTGCAGGGGAATTGAGTTGTGAATATTAAAAAAACCAAAGAAAGAGATGGTATAACCAACAGCTCATGGACGGCGGCTTATAGGCACGACCACTCCATTTGGCGCCACAATACACGGAGAATAACCGTGCAAGGAATGTGCTGTTTAGTTTCTTTACAATGCAGCACAATCGGGTTGGACACGTTGTTTCTGGGGAGAATGTGTGAGTCAGTCATGATTAACGTGACCTTTGACCAACACTACTCATGGTATTATTATTATTAACAGAGTCAGAGAAAGAATTGTTTCCAAGAACAAAAAAAAGATAATTCCTTCCCATTCACTTATTGCTTATTCTTACAAGAAACACCCTGCATAATTGACTTGGAATATAGTATTCATCAACTATAACATGTTAACTAATTGAAGTAACACAAGGTGGAGAAAGTGGTTATGGACAAGCTATCCTTCTATCGTTGTAGCGTACTTAAAACAGAAATGATACCTAAATCCTTCAGTATTTACGCAGGTATATTATATATAAAGACCAAGTTGCTATTTTTCAAATGCACATGGATGGTGACACAAAGCCATCAATCAACCTTTAGCTCAACGAAATCGTGGAATTTATGCCAATCTTATGGGGGTGTGCAAGCAGATGTTTTTATACACTGACCAGTTAAAGAAGTGGAATAATTGAAATGGAGCCTGCCCAGATGGAGACTGTAGACGAAAATGTTAAAGCGTATGCGCTTGTAAAAGTTTCCAAGTTCCTGAAAGAATGTGATGTGATTCCCCATAACAAAAAGTGGAACAAGATGAAGAAGAAAAAGGGGCTAATGGTCATCACATACTGGAGGGTGTGGGGGCTTATATGCAGTTGTAAAGTGATCCTTTCTATCCTAATGATGTTGAGAGCCGCTGGACATGTGCTTCAAACCCTATAAAATACGATAAGATAGCAAGTACATGTTTGTGTCACCAAAAAGAAAGATGAGAGACAGAGCATTACAGGGCCTCCACTCCATGGTCCACTGGGTGGGGCACCATTCCTCAACGCCACATGGCTTGATGGCCTGAGCATAGGTGAAGTTGCAGGTTTGAAGTCCTTCCTTAATTCTTCTTTAGGGAAACTAGCTAGCTAGCTAGCTAGGCCATCTCTTTGATTACTCCACGTTGCCTCCAGGGTACGTAGGCTTCGGCCTTATTATAAGATTCATCCACCAGGTGGGCTTAAATCCAAATATTAAGAAAAAGGACAGTAATCAGAAAACACCAAAAGGCCAAGATCAAGGCTAAGTCATGTTCTTGCGAATTGAATAATTTCAAGCCTTATTATACTCAGTTTAAAAAAATGAAAAAATGAAACTGTAATTTTAATTTTTAAATTTTTGCTTATTTAGTTATTTGAAATAAATAATACAATGAATAATAAAATTAAACTAATTTTTTATTTTTATTATTAAAAGAGTGTAGGTATAAACTGAAATTAAATATCAAGAATAAAAGAGAATTAATGAATAAGATATTATTAGAATACTCTCAGTGTTGATTAATTCAAAATATTATTATCAAAACTACATACTATAGTCTTTTATATTTAAATTTTTTTATTAATTTTTTATATTTTTATATTAATATTATATTAAGTAAAGAAATTTTTATAGTTTTTAAATTTATTTTAGTATAAGAATTATTTATAATTATTTAAATAATAATAATTTTATAAATTATTGGAAGATAATTGTGGTTATTTATTTATAAAATACAAAATATTTTAATTAAATATTTACAAAATTAATCATATAATAACTAAATATGGCTAAAAATTTTCTCATTAGCTTTCCTAATATTTGATAGTTAATACTTGCATAATTATTAATCTATTTAATCTCATTCTTAGTTGGTACATACCAAACATGAATAATTAATAATTTTATTCTTACTTCAATTCCACCTTCTCATTCTCATTCTATTTGTTAAAAAATTTGATTCTTTTATTACTAGTTACCAAACGATATCTCAATGTTATGCCCAAATGTAATAATGCAAAAATTGATAATGAGTTCAAGAGAAGTGTTACGCAGCCCAAATACTTACAGAAATATATCTAAACCCAGTCTGGTCGGGCTGGTCGTGCTGGGCCCGAACCCAATCACAACGGCCCGTGGGTCGGTCAGTCCATCTTTCAAGGATCAATCTTATACCTCTTGGATATGCCAGGCCTAGGCCCAATCAACATATCCATAGCCCGTTTGTAGGTGGAAGTCTTCCATGCAGACGTAAAGACTTAAACCTAGCACCTGCTCCATATATAAGGTACGATTATGCCATAATGGAGGTACGTAA
>JANJEY010000234.1:46574446-46590513 GCA_024703695.1 Erythroxylum cataractarum | reverse complement strand
CAGTAAATCAGAAACAGTACGAATATTATAAACCAAATATTAGGAACAATAGTCTCACGAGTCAAAGCATAATAATTGGAATTCCCCGACTAAAAATAACTTAGCTACTCATACGAAAATTAAACCTAACAAAATTCTTAATCAACATAGTCTAAATAACAAAGAAGAAGAAAGAAAACTAGGAAATCTCCCTAAAGTACGCTTCTGTCTTTTTCTCCCTCTGCGTGCATTTCTTTTCCTCGTTTTTGTTCCAGCCGCAGCCACCAGACCTGTTCCTTCTGCGTGCTGCGTGCGTCTCGCTAAAAATCCCCCCAAGCCAATTTTGCTTCTAGGTTTTGTCTTCTTTTTCAATTGCCATGGGCCCCTCTTGCTTTCTCGTTTTCCAGCCCAACGTAATTCCTCCTTGTGGGCCTGCGTCAACACTCCTTTTATTTTCCTGCGTTGAGTCTCCCTTGGCTGCCACGTTGCTCACTTGATTTAATTTGTTGCCACCTTTTCCCAGTTGCCGCTGCTGTCTTACTTTGCGTGCGTGACTTTTTGTTTTAGTCCAAAGAGTTTCCTCCTGCGTGAACCTTCTTGCATGCGTGATCTCCTAAGTGCCAGTCCAAAGAATCCCCCTATGCTGCGTCGTTTCTTTTTTTCCTGCGTGAATTTCCAGCCCAACGCACTTCCTACTGCTGCTGACGTTGGGTGCGTGAATTTCCAGTCCCTTGCGTGGCTGCTCTCCTTGGCTACCGTCTCCACGCTCTTTTCCTTTGTGGGCGTGCGTCTCCCTGGTCACCGCCCAAAGGAATCTCCTCCTTTTTAACTCTTGTTCCACGTCAGCCCTTTTGTCTTATGCGTATTGCGTTAATTTCTCTTTTTCCAGTCCAAAAGAATTCCTCCTGTTGGCTCCTTGTTACTGCTACACGTGTATGCTTCTGCTTACTATTTGCTCCATGTAAAACGACACTGTGTTGGCTTGCTATTCTCCTGAGTTTTCCACTGTTCTGCGTGTTTTGCTAATTAAAAGGCTAGTCCACGTCTGTCTCCTTTAGCTGATTCAAGTCCTCAAAATGACGCCTCCACTGTTGCGTCTTATGCGTGCGTTGCATTCTTCATTTGAGTTGATTTTTAATTGCTGATTTCCTTCTTAATTTCCCATATCATGCACAATATATAATTCCCTACAAAAGAAATATTAAACCAAATTAAGTTCCAACAATTTAATCAATAAGAGGAGTAAAAAGGGATAATTAAAATATAAATATTGGACAAATATGCACTTATCACTTATGTGTTTTATTTCCTCTGTCTTTTTGCTTCTTCTACTTTTTTGCTATCTTCTGGTTTATTTTTGGCCCTTCAAAAGATAGAATCTGTCCTTGAGGTCTGCATGAAAGTTGTAGCTCTTGAAGTTCTCTTTCAAATCATCTAAAGAACACTCAAATCTGATGTCTGTAGAGAAAGTTATGACAATTGTAAAACATCTTATGTGTTACTGTTCATAGACTTCTTCTGGGTTATTGTTAATCTTACATCGTCTGATCAATTTTGACCCTTCAGATGATAAAACTCTGACCTCAAGGTCTTCTTTAAAGATGTAGAAGTGATGCTGGATTAAGATCATCTTAGAATGATTTCAAATTTATCTTTGAAATCATTCTGAGATGATCTTAATCCAACATCACTAGTGAGAGTTATGCCATTTGTCCGGAGACAAGTTTAATATGAGTGAGGAGCAAATCTTGTTTGCTTCGTTCGCCCATAATTTGTTTGTCCGACCTCCAAATGAATTTATTCTTGAACCCTTATATTCCTAACACTTTTATTTTTACATCTCCATGAAAGGTTATAGATTTTGGTATTGATGTGAAAATGATGTATAAAATCAAGTAAGGGTATTAATTGGAAGAGTAGGAATTGGATGTTTTACTGAACATGCTTCAGTATTTTGATGATTTCTGGATCATTAGAGCTTAGAATAAGACGATTCTTATTTCAAGATAAACTAGAGACTTGGAGCTACAAATGGTATGAAGAAGTTGAAGTCAAATTCAGTTTTTAAGAGGTTTAAATTTCTGATAGGAGTTGTGTATAGTGTGCTGAGTTGGACAAGAGCAGTCCAAAAATGTTTGAAGTGTATCTTTCGAATCACTGACCCGAATTGAATGATTTTGGTGTCATTGGAAATGTAAGACAATAGAGAAGATTCTTCTAGAATAAAGTGTTATGTCAAAATGTTCAAGGTTACTTTTGACAAGACACTTACGTGTAAAGCACTTAAGGCATAAATAGAAGGGCAAATGAGACAATTCTCAATTATTAAGGACATAATTGGAAGAAGAAGTGTTGTCCTGCTTATAAATGAAGAAGAAAAAAGTAAATGGAAGGAAACAAAAGAGAATAAGGAAATGAGAAAGAAAGAGAAAGAGAGAGTGTCATGAAAAAGAGAGAGAAATACAAAGAGAAGAAGAGAATGAGAGAGAGAAAAGAAACCAAGCTAGGGTTTCAATTTCTTTAGCCTATAAGAGAGATTTTGGGGTTGTCCAAGAAGAGAAAAAGGTAGAGGAAGAGAGGAGCTTTCATTTGAGCTAAGGATCTCTTCAATTGGTGAAGAACCAAAAGGATCGAAGAGACCTATTTCAGTTAGATCAACTCACGGAGCACACATTAAAGATACAATAGGAAAGGACTTTAGAGACCTCAGGTTGTTTGCAAAGAGAAGAGACATTCTGAATAAAGCCTATAAGCAAGGAAATCAGGTAGGTATATGTTTATAATAGAGTAAATAAGACACTACTGCTTTTTTTTAAAGCAAAGAAGTTTACTGATTTCAATTGCATCATAAGTGTTGCATCTTTTTCTTTTGCATGATTTGTGAAATCTGCTATATGTTTGCTACATGAACTATGTAATAGTTTATAAAGAGATTTTTCAAGTAATTTTTGAAAAGAATAGCAAGTTTATGAAATCAAGTTTTGAAAGTGCATATGAAATATTGTATGGTCATGAAAATCAAGTTTTCAAGAAGTGCTATTTTGGGCAACACAAATTTACAAGTCATGATATATGTGTTATATGGGTTTGTGGTGATCCCTTAAGTTAAGTCACATGCATGTTGACCAAGTTAAAGGCTTCTTCTGCCTACCCGCTAGTGGCATGGAGCTCCTTCATAGACTCCCACAAGTTCAGGGGTACACAAGACCCTTATGGAAATTGTGTAGTACGTTCTGTTTTGGATTCACCTGAACCATTTTGATATGCTTATGTGCTCATGACAAGTTTGATGCTTTCATGTTTTGCAACTTGTGGATTTTGGCTAAAAGCCTAGGAAGCATGTACTTTATAAACTCACTGAAAATTTATTATGATAAGTAAAATGGTTTAAAAAGTTTTTGCTTATCTTTTTATTATAAACTGTTACCCACGAGTTTTCAAGCTCACCCCATTCCTGTCCTCACCTCCAAGTGACAAGCAAGAGATGGAGTGAAAGAGAGTCAAGGCATCACTCCAAATTTGCTTATTTTGTTTTTTGCGTTTTCGGATTATGTTGTAAGGTGGCTTGAAAGGCCATTATAGCATTTTAAAACCCTTTTGTTTTGAGTGTACTAAAATGTAAATGATGAAAATTATTTGTATGTAATGTATTAAAGAGCTTGATGTAGTAAAGATATGCTCAAGTCTTATGATATTCGCAAGAGGTTGGGTTCCAGAAATGATGCCTAACAATATCAGATGGACAATCCCAAAATTATGAAAATTAAAACTAAAAAATTGTATTACTTGTGGAAGTACCAAACTCCACTTTCTCACTTATATTATGCGTTTATATTGTGAACATTGAGGGAATTGTACAATTTTAAATGTGGGGAAGGTGATTATGCTTTTCTTAAGCTTATTATAATAATTTTTATTAAATTTTATCAACTAATAACTTGATTTAGTTTAAATCTATCTAAATAATTTATTTTATAATTAGTATGCAAAAAGATGATAGTTAGAATAAATGTGCTTTTATAAGTCATATTTTTAGTAATCATTGAAATAGTCAATATGAATGGAAAAGTTGTGTATTATTTACATATAATATAAATATTTTTTGTGTGAGCTTTTGAGCCTAAGGGCAAAATTCATGAATTTTTAGGCTCTTTTATTCTTTCATATATATTATCATACATAGTTGATAATTCTATAACTTTATTTTATTATGCATATTGAGATAATAAATTGTTAAATTAGAAACATTAAAATGATAAAGCCACTTAGATTCAATACTTATTTAAGGCTATTTCTTTGACAATTACCTTACCATAGTTTATCTTTAGGAATAACCAATTTTGAACCTTAGCCTTTTTCATTAATTATAACCCAATTATTAACTTTTATTCTATTTTTCTTTAAAGCCTTTTCATTATTTTGAACCTTGAAGGTTATTTACATTACTTGAATGTTTGAAACTTGAAAATTTAAAAGGTCCAATATTTCTTTAACTATGGTACAAGATGAATGCTTGAAATTATATTGATTGAAAAAAAATTGTGAGCATAGAAAAAGAAGAAAAAATATAGTACTAATGGATTTATAATGAAGGGACCTATACATTCTGAACAAGATTCTTGTAATGTTTCTTTACTAAATTTCCTTTAAATTTATCACATTTTTATTATCCCAATCATACCTTACCTAAGTCCCATTATAGCCTTAAAAAGACATTTTGGTTTTTGTTTCTAGTTTACATACAAGTGGTAGAGATGTGATAATATTACAAGCTTATGGTTAAAAGTTTTGTTATGAATTGATTTGAGAGTTTGATACTTTTCACCCTAAATACTTGAGTGCATTGGGTGAAACCTTGGTGAGGGTTTACGGATTTATACTTTTGATTTCAATAAGATTATTGACATGATTATTATTAATATTGACTTATGAAGTTAGTTTTAGGATAACTTGATTCTATGTGGATGATAATTTGATTAATATGACATGATGATTTAAAGCATGGATGGATAGGTGGAGATTAATTGACAACACATATCGAGTGCACAACAAAATTTAGCTAACTCTGCATACTAAAATCTTGTATGATGAGTTAGGATTATATCCCCAGGGAATATTTGGTTAATTCTCGTAATGAAAATAATTGATACAAAGTAAATAAAAATGAGAGGTTTAGGATTTATGTAATTGAGAAAATAAAGTTAAATTAAACTAGCAAAAAAAATTATAGAAAGCAATCAAAAATGATAAAGGTGTCAGATATATGTAAAATATGGATCTAGGATCAATCTTGGCCTAGACACAATTAAACATATCTCATCGTTCTAATGTCTTCACATCTCTCCTTGAACTATTCATCGTAGACTAACAATAAGCTTTGCCAATCCTAGTTTTTTTTAAGTTGTATAGATGCTAGTTAATTAAACCTAGCCACCGAATAACCTAGCATATGATCTCTAGATTCAATTTGGCAATTGCATTACAAAGTGGAAAAAATATTAATATAGACAATATCCTCACACATTCAGGTTGTCTAACTTAAGTTATGTTGTTTCTAACAATTAAAGATCATTAGTGGCTACTAACGAACGTCAAATATAATGATTACGGATTATATTCAAAATTATGGTAATAGGTTTGTAATATTCAAAATTCTAGCAATAGGTTTGTAATAGAGTAATCCAATAAATGTATCAAGATTATCTTTTAAAAATCTGATTCAATCAACTCATAACAATGATAACAATCTAAAAAGAGATTTAATATTAACAAGGTGAGATAAGCTTGACCATGACTCGGGAAGTTATTCTTCCATCTTTGCCATTAATATCTAATAAGAATGGCTACTATTGCCTCTCTCCATTTTGAAAACTGAAGAGGAATATTAAAGAAGAAGTTGTTGTTCGGTTGTTCCTTCGGTTGCTCACTTGCAACTGTCACATATATTCCAAGTTATTCTCCATTTTGTCTCAGTTTTACTCTCTTTTATCTTAACTGTCAATCATATTCTAGTTTTGTTTTAATAATAGAAGCTTGGTTAAAAGGAATGGGATAGGTGGTCTAAACTGAAGAGAACTTGATGAAGAAGTCTTTGCCCATTCTTGCTTGGTTGTTCCCCCTTTTCATCCGTCACAACATGTTCATTTTATATTCCAAAACTACGTTAAATGGGAAAGCTAGCATAAAATGGGATAGTTGGCACAAAATTCACATTGGTAAGTGATTTATCACAAGTATGAGTGTTTTGCTATACTTTTAATGTATGAAACATTTTAATTGTTATAGTCGTGAGACAACATGCAACATTCTCCACTTTTACGCTCTGTCTCTTTTTCTTTTAATCTTTTTCTTCTTCTTGGTTCGTGAAGACAATAGAGTATGAAAAATGAGAAGATGGCTCAACAAGTATGCTTTCGAGTCACTTTAGCTCTTTCATATATGAAATGTACCTAAAATCAAGTATGAGATAAAATGAGTATCCTAAGCATTTTAAGGCATTAATCACTAAGTGTAATGGATTAAATGTATCAAAAATTAAGCACATATCAAGTTTCCCACACTTAACTTTTAACCTTCCTTGGGAAAATCCCCAAAATCAAAGTCACAAACCAAAACACTTGTTTTCCATACTTCCTAAGAATAGATAATCATATGTAAAAATGAATGACTTTCAAAAATCATAACAATAACTCAACATTCAAAGCTTCTACTCATGATTAATCAACATTCATTACCTTTAAAAACTGAACAATCTAGAGGTGGACTTGGAAAATGTGTTTAAATAGATTCATAGGTGCACTCAAATACCATTCATAATTAAGACATTCCGTAAATCTGCAAATCATTTCATTTCTCCACCAATAAAGGTCATATGAAAAATCGTGAATCAAAGGACTTTTTAAGGTTTCAATGTGCACAAAGGTAAAGTGAGATGTATTTGGGTAATGTAGTGTAAAAGCCATCAAAACTAGTGAAACATGAAAAACATTCAATATAACATCAAGGGAAAAAATCAACATTCACTCACACTTGTGTACATCAACTATGATGAATGGAAATACTAATGAAAAACATTCAATATAACATCAAAAGCAAAAATCAACATTCACTCACACTTATGTACTTCAACTATGATGAATGAAAAAAATATGTTTCCTAGCATAAATTCAAGCTCTCACGTCATAAACCACATCAAACATATATCACTCACAAAAGTTGATAATAAATGAGACTTCGTAACCATAGGGAGTGATCCTTAAGAACTACATCTCCCTCATTCACTTTATACTTAACTAACCCTTTCATTACAACTTTAAGAGGACACACTAATAATGAGTAACTTTGCGAAACATATGCACTTCCTCCTTGATACTTTTATTTAAACTTTTATTTTATTATTTTATTTTTTTTCTTTTTTCTTTTTTTTTTATATATAAAAAATTAAAAGAAGCTACACTAATAATGAAATTCATAACATAAAATTGAAACAATTATTTGATCAACATAAAACAACAATAACAATCCAAAAAAAGATTTAACAACAAGATGAGATAAGCTTAATCGTAACTTGGGCATCAATTTCACCTTCGAACTGGTGTCAGGAAGTTAGCCTTCTGTCTTCTTCATTAATCTCTAAGAAGAATGGTTGTTGTCGCCTCTTTCCATCTTGAATATCGAAGAGGAATAATGAAAAAAAACTGTTGTTTGGTTATTCCCTCGCTTGCTCACTTTCAGTCATCACACATATTCTAGGTTAGTCTCCTTTTTTGTCTCACTTTTACTCTCTTTTTTCCTGATCGTCACACATATTCCAATTTATTCTCTTTATAATAAAAGGTAGGTTAAAAGGAATGGGACAGATGGCCTAAACCAAAGAGAAGTTAATGAAGAAGTTGTTGTCCAGTCTCTTGATTATTCCCCCTTTCCAGCCGTCATAACATGTTCATTATATATTCCAAAGCTAGGTTAAATAGGACAACTAGCACAAAATGGGACAACTAGTATAAAATTCATGTTGGTGAGTGATTTCTCATAAGTGTGAGTGGTCTGCTTGCTTTTAATTCATGAACATTTTAATTGTTATAGCTATGAGATAATAAGCAACATTCTCTACTTTTATGATCAATCTTCTCTCTTTTTCTTTTAATCTTTTTCTTCATCTTGCTCTGTGAAGACAATAAAGTATGAACATTGAGAAGATGCTTCAATAAGTATGCTTTTCGACCACTTTAGCTCCTTCACTTTTGAAATGTACCTAAAATAAAATATAAGTTAAAGTGAGTGTCCTAAGCATTTTAAGGCTTTAGTCACTAAGTGTAATGGATTAAATGTATCAACAATTAAGCACATATCAATAGTAAAGGATATGTGTTATGAAGTTTGTAATTTAGATTATGATTTGTTTGAGACAATCAAAAGCTTAAGCATGGGGATGTTTGATAGATGTATAATTGGCTATAATTATACACCTATATTTCATTTTTTTGGCTTGATATTTTATAGTTTTGTTGTATATTTGGTACTTAATTTGCTCCAAGTAAATTTATAGATGATAATTTTCTTCATAGACAAAAAGGAGAAGATTTTGAATGAATCGTGGCATAAAATGAAGATTCGAAGCAACTTAAACTTACCTAGCCGTGTATGTGCCTGTGTAAGTCTTTATGAAAGTGTAAAGTCATGATTTTAAGTGTTTTTGATCTACAAGGAAACTTATGTAATCTTGTAAATGATTGTGAATCTCAATAGAAATCCTACATTTTATTATAAAAGGATGTGAGCAAAATTATTAAGCAGTTTTGATACGTAAGACACCTATAAAGGCAACGATTTTAATTAAGGGATGAGGAAAACACGAAGGATACATTAAGAGGTCCAGTAGATAGCTACATCAAATCCAAACTTGCAAGAAGATTTAATAAAAGAGAAAGGGAGATTTAAAATTATGATTTCTTTATTTTCTATTAGATTTTTTACATGTTTATCAAATCGTTTTCTATGATTAGTAACTAAACGTGTATAGTGTCTAGGTGTGACAAACCTTAGTTAAGACAGTCGTATGCTTTAATCTTTTATTTAATACAATTATATTGATTGATTTATTGCAATTCAATTATGAATTTTATTCTTATTCTAATATATTCAAAATGTTAGTGCATAATTTGATTTCATATGATTAAGATTGACAAATCCTCTTTTATAAATAGATCTACAATAATTGGAAGTAGATGCATACAAACCTAGAGATAGGCCAACATAAATCCTCATAATTAGAGCCAAACCTAATAATGGAATTCATAAATTGATAAAGCAATCAAAAGGGTTTTAATTAAGAGTTCTATTAATCAATTGATGGATTAGTTGTTAATAGACTAAAAAGAGTTATTAACATAAGATAGGGATTTTCGTGGTCCAATAATCAATAATATGATTGCATGATAATAGGCTAATAATTCAAGGACTTTTAGGGGATTCATTACTTAAACTACTATTTGATATTGATTTTTCTTCATATTCTACTTATCCTGAGTTCAATATTGTTTACTCTTAATTTAGTTTATTTGTTTAGTTTTAGTTTTAATTAAAAACCAAAAATACAACTCTTAGGGTAGATAATAAAAAAGGATATCTACTAGTAATTACCGTCTTTGTGAGATTGACATGTACTTGCCTGTACTAATTACAGCTACGTCATGTGCTTATGGAAAAATTAATATTGACCTTAACCCTAGATTCAATCAAAGTTTCTGTTAAAGGGAATCATTATTCATAAGTTACAGTGACTAAGTAGCCTAATCAAATCAAAAAGGTTTATCTCCCCCCATCCCAAATCTATAGGAAGAGAGCTGATATCAAGACCATTAATTGAAGGAGTAGGGATGAGAATCTCACATCAAGATCATTAATCGAATAAGTGGGGATGAGAATCTCATATGGTGCACCTCTCTCTATCTAACCCCTTACACATGTTATTCACATAGGTGACATCTTACATTCTTCTTTCAATGATGTATTCAATCAAGAAAGATACGTTGTAATAAAATCAGGTTACATAATGGGTCTATAAGGGAACACCAAGAAAGAGGATCAGATCACGCTTAATTTCAAACACTTCTTCTGCCTTTCTGTCCATTATGTAATAAGAATTGTTTCCATTGCAAGTTTTCTTCCTCTTTCTTTTTAGGTACCTTTTATCCATTGGTAGTTCTCCACCATCTAGATCTATAAAATGGCCAGTGTCTTAAAAAATAACAAATCAGTTTAATAATAATAAAGATAGATCTATTAAGATAGTTAGTAGGACAGTCAAAAGCAATTTGGCCAGATAGTAATAATCAGTCTTTCTTTTTCTTAAAGATATTTTGAACTCAGTTGATTTCATTCAGCCTTCATCAAGGATCTTTTTTCAATAGCTTCTTCTCTCAAGTAAGGCCATCCATTATAAAGGATAAAGTAACAAGTAAGGAAGTTTGAAGCCTTTATTATAGCCAATCCTAATCTTTGTCAACCATTTCCCTTCCTGCCTTTGCTTTGGTACCCTATGACCTTCTTTTTTTACTTACCAATTAGAGCTAGCTACTAGAACTTTCCAATAGCATTACCTTCTCATGCCATTTTATGAATAGTTCATGTCCAATTTCAACCTGATGTTTTGTTCATGGGGTAAGATCAGTGCCTTTTTTATTATTAGAATGCAGGAATATGGGTTATGCTTCGTCCTTTCCTTATCTTGCCAAGTGTTATTATATCATACAGATCCCTTAAAGAAAAGAGCTTTGATATCAAATATAGATTTAAAAAAAAAATAGAAAGAGAGATGTAATTGTAGAAAGGAACATACAATTTTTATTATTTCTCACCGCTTTTATAGCTGAAGGAATAAAACAAAAAATACTAGAAATATGGGATACTATTCTCCCACTAAACATGATATGAAAAAACCTTCAGATTATTAGGAACAATAAACAACAACTTCCTAAAGTCTAGAGATATGAAGCTAACAGAAAAATCAAAACAAACAGAAAAAAATGAGACAAAGTCAATGTATAGTTCTTTAAGCAAACTTTCAACAATTATTGAGGAAACTGAAAAGGAAATGCTCCAATGATATTGTATAGATAAATATCAAGAGAGAATGAAGACTTTTATACAACATGGTACAGACAGAGGTAACATATACAAGTCATTTGCATGGAGCAACTTGAAGGATCGCAATACGCAGTGGAAATTAAAATTGTGATCACATATTCATCTAATGCGTTTAACAAACATACTAATAATAAGAATAGGCAAAAATAAATACCTAGAATTCGTGAGGATTAACCGATACTGAACTTCAAAAACACGAAGTCTCTATATGCTCTACATCGAAAAATATATCCCACTTTCAATACTTGATATGGCTGTAGTTTAAATTTGAAGAACCCTTTCTTCAAGAACAGAGAAACTAATTTTCCCTATACTCTCTTGTTTTATTTTCAAGTACCGAAAAAGAAGAAGGAAACAAACCATTATCTTTTTCTCATCTTTTCGGTTTTGTCAAAGTAAACGAAAAATACAAAAACAGCTTTTTGTATACTCTCACGTATAAGAAAAACGAACCAGAAAAGAGTCACAATTCCTCTTCTTATCAATGTACATAAAACGAAAAACCAAGTCCATTTTTCTTCACTCACACACGGACTACATAAAAATCACCGATTACATAACCACTACTTTCATGCATGTTAGTCATTAATGAAACATCACAATGCTTCATTCATAAACGACACCTCCTTTTATAACCTTTACAACGTTTATTGTTTTGGTTAACGATAAAACCAAAACAATAAATCACCTAGCGTCATTTTTTTAATTAATAAATAATTATTTTATTTTATTATTATTTATAAAATAAAATAAAACTATTTTAATTTATTCTATTTATTTTGTACAAGAGAATTACTAATATTAATTATATTTTTTGTGCTAGCAAAAATATAATAATATGTCATATGAATTATTTAATAAATTATCTCATAATAAATTAAATAATCATAAACGGTAAATATTACACTCGTAAGTGTGTGACCACATAGGTTCATCACTGGCCAAGGTCTTGAAACAACCATTAAGATTATTGACAGCATAGAGTTCAAACTCATTACCTAGAGTTGATGGATCCCATCTTGACTCACCACTAATCAGATAGGTTCTTAATTATATCCAATGATCATTGAACTAGCATTTTTATACACTAGGTGTCCGACATCAAAACGTAATAAGTAACCTATTGATTACCATGATGATCTCAGATCAAAGGAAAATTATACATTTAAATCCTTATGAGAATATCCCATTTGACAGTTCATAGGTAATATTAATCATTGGGAATTCTCAGTTTGGTCAGTTCAATGTCCATATCTCTATATGCATCATCTATATATGTAACTTAGTAAATGAGATCTACTAATATCTATCCAATAGATACTATTACATATATATTGATCTAACCGGATCATTAAAGTCCTTATTTAATGATCCTATGATCAAGAACATTTTAGATTTAATCCTAAAGACTTGACTCTCATCATCATAATCTTCATTATGATGGTAAATGTATAAATTTAATCAAGAACTGATCATATTAGGATAAAAACAATAAATATAATATGATAAAAATAATTGTCATGTTATTAAACAAAGTTAATGAATACAAAACTAAATTGTTCAATCTATTACATAACGATTGAGTCATGGGTATAATTCCAACACAACCATATTTTCGTGGTCTAGGTAAGTGTGGAGTCAGTATATATGTCTTGTTTGTGGTTGTTTGATATAGAAGAACATCCTTATCCCGACATTTGTTGATGAGTTGATCGTCTATATTAATGGGTAAATTTTTTAGGAACTTGTCTTCATTGAGAAAATTTGTGAAAATTATAGTTCACAGAAAGGGACGAAATACCAAAGATCAATGTCACAATACTTTCTGGATCATTTACTCCAATTTTGTGCCCTTATGACGAAATCCAGTTGCCATATATGGCAGATGACTTACAGGCCTGTTTCTCCGGTTGCTGGCCAAAATCTGCACGCTCTTTTATATGGCCTGGAGAGATTGTACTTTTGAGCAAAATTTTCAAGCATTCATGGTTCCATATGGGCTTTTTGCGGTTGCTCTTTGGGTTGTGCTGTCAAAACATCATTTTGGAGCCACACCTATTTTTGTCTGCGGAGTCTTTGTTTGGTTCGAGTGTGTCGTTATGTTGGAAAATCATGGTATGGGGTTGGTGCTTTACCATGACTTGACAGCTTCTTCTCACATGGAATTCATGTACTTGTCTCGAACTTAGACTCGCTGCTTTGACCATTTCATTTGTTATGGAACAATATCACCACAAATCTCGACGGAAGTAGTTGCTAATTAGCTTCCATCTTTCTCTTTCCAAAGGAAGATAGAACGAAAAAGAGAAATGGGATCACCCCAACAGTTTAAGAGTAGATGTTTTAATCATTGTGTGGATGAAATGAAGAGTATAACAACGCTTATTTTAAGACAATTCGGTTCGGTTAAAAGTGCTGGAACAAAATATGGAAAGGACAGTCATCACAAGATTTCCCACAAAGGTTTCGGAATGTTTTGAAAAGCACAAAAAGGTCAAATTCATTTCTTAAATAAAATTAGTAACCACAAAATCAACTAAATCGTGTTAGGTAAGCTACATTTTCCTGGTCAAGTAAGGATCCAACAAAGATCTCTGAAGGGAGCGACTATGATAAAAAGAATCCAAGAAAGCTTTTATATATTCAGTCAATATGTAAAAGCTACGTTAGGCCAATAAACTGTCTTGGATTGGAGTGCAACCTCACACCAGAAACACTTTTTGTGGCAGGTAGGGAGGTTGATCCCATAGTCCACTATATTTTTTATTCATAACAACTACCTACCTTATCTTAACACCAACCGCCTCAATTAGTGCCTTAATTGGTTAGGAAACTTCTACGTATTGCGGAACTCAGGTTAATTTCTATCAATAAAAATAAATTCATCTTGAGCACTATTATCTAGATAATAGAGTGTAAACGATTGTACTAAAAAATTACACTAGTTAAATTCTCATGAAAGACTAGAGGGGTCACAAACGATCCCACTTAAAACCTAACTTCCAAAACAGAATTTTCCTAGACATGTCATTTAACAGCATAATAATTTATTACAACTATACCCGACAATTATTATTAAATAGATAAATAAAGAACATCATAATTTAACGAGATTTAGTCAATTATGCCTACTTCTTTGAACACTACTAAATTAATATTTCACTATTTTCAAGAAATAATACAAGTGAAATATTACAAAAGGAAAGAAGGGATTTTTGTTTTAAGGAAAGACAATTTTAGGATGATCAAAAAACTAAAAGGAGGTTATTTTATAAGTAAAACAACCTCCCACAAATCTATATTTCTCAATGTAGGATTGTGGGATGAGCCACAATATTTGACTACTCAACAAATCTCCATCTTGGCGAATTCCACTTTTTCAAATCTCTCATAAAACTCGTCTTTAGTAGTGGCTTCAAATGTGCTTTATAACGCCCATCTTCAATTTTTAACAATATTGATCAAGTTCAAACAATTTTGAAACTTGAATGCAGTCACCACCTTTTGTCAACATATCAATAGGATTCTCAATGATCTTAATCTTCTGGATTGCTACTCCACCTTCTTCCAGAAGCTTTCGTACAAAGTGATAATGAACATTGACGTGCATTGTTCTAGCATGGTAAACTTGGTTCTTTACTAAAAGAATAGCACTCTAACTATCACAATGCACTTTGACGTGTTTTTGTCAAACTCCTAATTCACTAAGCAATCCTTAAAGACAAATTAGCTCCTTCATAGCCTAGCTATTATATACTCTGCCTCTGTAGTCGACAAAGAAACTGTTGACTGTAAGGTAGACCTCCAACTAACAGGTTCCTTTGCAAAAGTAAACATATAGCTAATTATTGGACCCCGAACTTTTGATGAAAATTAGAAATATTAAAATGAATTTAAGTGAAAATTAGAAATATTAAAATGAATTTAAGTGAGAAAGAAATTGGTGAGAAAATTTTGAATTTAAGGAAATTTGATGAAATTAAAAAAAATTATGAGAAAAGAATTGTTTAATTTTGAGGACTTTGAAATTTGAGTGAACTTATATGGATTATGAGAAGAAAATGGATGAGTTGACTGAAATGAAGTTAAACAGCAAGAATTAAAAAGAAAAAGTGTGAAACTTTGAAGAATTTAGAAAGTTTGACTTTTGGAAAAAAATGCTTGACTTGAGAGTTGACTTTTTGATTTTGGGAGAATTTGAGAAAATGATCTTCTGGAAATTTATAGTTTATGTCAAGAGCTTTCTGTAGCCATAAAGTTTGATATTTTTCGATATCGGAAGTGAGTATTATGATAAGTTAAAGTTAGCTTGGACGTTTGACTTTTTGAAGAAAAAGTTGACTTTTTTATTTAGGCAAAATTCGAGAAAATGATCAACATGGAAATTGTAGCCTCTGTTGAGAGTTTTTTGTAGGCATAAAGTTTGCAACTTTTCGATGTCAGGATTGAGAGATATGATTTTTCGAAGATATGCTTTGTTTTGAAAATGCTATTAAGCATAGATTTGTGTGTTCTATGCTTCGAGGCCACTCGTCGTACGAATTTAGTTTGAATTAGAGTAAGTGGTTTGTATGAAAATTTTAGATGATGTTTTTATCTTTCCATTGATAAAAAGTTTGAAATTTTTCAATATCGGGGCTAGGAGTTATGAGCGATTAAAAATTGGAAGTCGTTTAGGAAAAGCTATTTTGAACGGAATCTTTGATTGAGTTTTTTTGACCTCTTTTAAGACTTAATTTGATTTTGAATACTTCAGGGAAGTTGTAGAGCTTCCTTTGATCTTTATATTGACACCAAATTTGTCAAATTCCGAATTCGGGATCAAGAGATATGATTTTTGAAAAGTTCGGTTTTGAAGTTCCATTACTTTGTTTTTTAATCCTATCTCTTTTGTAATCTTTTGCTTATAATTCCTTCGTTCGACATCCTAATGATTTGAT
>JANJEY010000234.1:46558030-46570028 GCA_024703695.1 Erythroxylum cataractarum | reverse complement strand
TCCAAAGATTAATGTGCTTTGTTTGTGAAAATGCCTATAAGTGTAGGTTTTGTGGATACTGTGTTTTGAGGCAAATTGTGGACTGTTATGGTTTGAATTGGAGCAAGTAGCCTTATTGAAAGTTGTAGAGGAATGTCATAGCTTTTTAATGATGTATAATATGCCATCTTTGGATGTAGGAAGTGAAAGTTGTGAATGTTTGAAGTATGGATATGGTTGAGGTGATATTTTATTTAACAATCTTTAACAGGGCAGCCACAATCATGTGAAAATTTGACCTAGTTAGAGGTAGAATTTGCTTCTAAGTTCTTCATGAGAATTGTATAATGTGTTCTGATCTTTTCATTGATATAAATCTTAGAATTTTTGGACAATGGGATAGGAAGTTATGATTTTTTAGAAGATTGTGGTATTGTTAGGATGACATGTGTTGGGAAGAAAGTTTGTTTGAGATTTTGATCTTTTTAAAGGTTAAATTTGCTTCCAAATTATTCATGAAAGTTGTAGTATGTGTTCTGATCTTTTCATTGATATAAAGCTTGAAATTTTTGGACAATGGGATAGGAAGTTCTGATTTTTAGAAAATTGTGGTAATGTTAGGATGACATGTGTTGGGCAAAAAATTTGTTTGAGGTTTTGACCTTTTTAAAGGTTGAATTTGCTTCCAAGTTGTTCATGAAAGTTGTAGTATGTATTCTGATCTTTTCATTGATATAAAGCTTGGAATTTTTGGCCAATGGAATAGGAAATTATGAGTTTTATAGATGTGTTTTGTTTAGGATGACATTTGTAGGACAGATATTTTGAAGTGCATTTTGGCTCCTTTAGAGTTGGAATTTGTATGTGAGTCCTTCATGGAAGTTTTAGGTCTTCCTTTTAACTTTCCATTGATACTAAATTTGTAACTTTTGTAGTTCTGGGTCAAAATTTATGAGTTGTGAAAGTTAGGATGTTGGAAGAAAAAAGACCAAGAGTTTCTAATTGGTCTGATAGTATAGGCTAGTCGACTAATAATCTTTGACCAGTTGACTATTGTTATGTTTTTACTTACATTAGTCGACTAATAATCTTCGACTAGTCGACTATTATCATGTATCCCCTGACCCGACCTCTCTCCACTCTTTTGCTTATAATTTTTTCATCCGACCTCTGATTGACCTAATTTTTGAGGCGTTGGATTCGTAAGACATTACCTATGATGGATTAAATCAAAGGGAGAGGACTGATTGATTTATTTTTTTTAGACAGTGTTTCAGCAATTTCCGAACCTATAGAGATCCGAATTGAGTAATTTTGGTTTCTAAGGATTTCGAAGATATAGGGGAACATTTTTTTATTACTAAAGAGAGGTTACCTAGGTTATCTGATGTTGACGATCTCATTGATCGAGAATGGTAGACCCGAAAGTGTGTGTTTTAGAAAAATTGACATAGCATAAATTGCAAGGTTAATGACTTTAGTGAGGCTTAAACCTAGGAATAAGTGAGTTTGGATATAGGAATAGGTTTGTGATGATATTTATGGAATAATACTGGGATTATCATGAACATGCATTGCACATATATGTGCATGAATGAACGCTTATAATTGTGCAAAATTATTAATGTGCGTGCAACGTATTGCATAAATGGGTTGTACAGGTTAAAAGTTCGCAGTTAGGCGTTTTCAAAATTTTGAAGCAATTGCTAATCTAGAGTGTACTGTGAGTAGACCGAGATGGACTCATTTTATTCTTTGTTCTGTTTTGTTTCATTTTGTATAAATTGATTACTGAATGTGATTGATTATTGGGTTCCAGACAGGAGGTCCGATAATTGTAATACTGAGTTGTGATATTGAAGTGCTACTTGAATGTGAATTGGATGACCTATGTGTATTTTAATGTGATTGACAAATGTGTTTTGAATGCACTTTATATGTGATAAGTGTCGGACCACGGTCCGATGACAAATGGGCTTTGAATGTGAAATTGCATATGTATGAGATATGTTTCTCAACTCTACTGTTGAGTGTCAAACTACGGTCCGATAACATGTGAAAGTGAGTGTATGGGATTGATTCATTTCATTGCATAAGTGTATGAAATTTAATGGCTGTTGTGACCAGAGTAGCCACCGATCATAGCTTTAAGCTCAACGAGTGAAAATGAGCTTCGAGCTCATAAGTGATTCAGAGCCTCAGGATTCGAAGAATACCCCGTTAGGTAAACAGGAGTATAATTACTGCAAACAAGGGAAAACTAAAAGTCAGGATCAATTCGCATCTGTCTTGTGTCTTTTTCTTTTCACACCGAATTGTATTTTCCGCAAAGTATTGTATTTAGTGTATTTAAATATATTTGGTGTGTATGACTTACCAATTGGAAAAAAGTTTGCAAAAGAGATTGATTATAGTTTGCAAAAGAGATTGATTATAGTGTAATGTGATTTTTTTTTTTTTGGAATGTGCAAATTGAAATTTTAGCTTAAGAAAAAAAATTATACTGAGTTTTTGACTAAGTGATGTAGCACGCCACTCTCGCGGGGCACAGACTCGGATATCACCATCGATGTTGGGTTCGGGTCATGCGAGAGTGGGGTGTTACAGTAACATCAAAGCTAGATCTTCATCTTCAAATGTCACATCCAAATTCATTAAATCAGTAACTAACTGATTAAAACAGGTGATGTGATCATTTATAGTGGTACCTAGAGCATAAGAGAAACGAAACAATATTTTCTTCATAAGGAGCTTATTCTGACTAATTTTCTTCAAGAATTTTTTGTCCAACTCATTCTACAATTTAGATGCAAAATTTTCTTTCGAGAAAGTATACTTTTGCTCTCTGGAAATACAAGATTAAATTGTACCACATGCTAAACGATTTATGGTCTTCCAATCTTTCTCCTCAACATCATTTGGTTTCTTTTCTTCAATGGCAATCTCAAGACCTTGCTGAAAAGAGCGTCTTGAACCTCACTTTTCCACATGCTAAAGTGACCTGTACCATCAAAAATCTCCACCATGAATCTTACATTTGCCACAGTAGTCCTTGTAAAAATAAATGGGGTAAAATCTATTAATGCAATCTTATCTTTAATTTTTGTCATTTCTACTAAAATTCTATTCAATAGATGTCAATGAAGAATGTCAATAGCCCAAGGAAAAATCTTTTTTGATGTGGAAGATTAGACCACGCTGTAACCACAGAGCATACTAAGAAAAAACCTTGACTCTGATACTAATTGTTGTGAAACATGGGTTAATTTCTACCAATAATAACAAATTCAACTTGATCACTATTGTCTAGGTGAATAGAGTGTGAATAATTATATGAAAAAATCACACCAAGTAAATTCCCAAGAAAGATTCGAGGGGTCACAAACTATCCTACTTAAAACCTAACCTCCTAGACATGAAATTTAATAGCAAAATAATTCAATATAACTATACCCGACAATAGTTATTAAATAGACAAATAAAGAACATCATAATTTAACGAGGTTCAGTCAATTATACCTACTTCCTCGAACACTAAATTAATATTTCACTATTTTCAATAAATAATACAAGTGAAATATTACAAAAAGAGAGAAAGAATTTTTATCTTAAGGAAAGACAATTTTAGAATGATAAAAAACTAAAAGGAAGAGGGTTGTTTTATAAGGAAAACAACCTCCCACAAATCTGTAATTTCACAATGTGGGATTGTGGGATGAGCTACAGTATTTGATTACTCAACACTCTACTAACTTAAAATGATTTATTTTTTACATGTACTTCTACAGCCCATATTCAATATTACTTGCCCTTAAGACTAAAGAATTATATAATCAACAATGAAATAAACTTCATTAGCTTCAAGACAATATATAAAGATAATAAGTATTTTAAATTATAGATTGCATTATAATTGTATTCATATTTCTTAATTATTATAATTCTTAATACAATATGTAAATTTACAATTTAAAAACATTGTGTAAAACTCTTAACAATCATTTAACTCTGGTGTAGGATGTTGGTTTAGTAATTAGTTCTGTGTTGATCAAAAATAAAGAATTTTGTAATAGCACAAAGTTCCTTATGGATTGAACCAAATTCCCCTTGTTGCATCATGGAGAGTTACACATGATCAGCCATGTAATTGTTTGTTTGTTGCCAAAACCAGAGGACTCTAGGCTGATCAGACGAACCATTTCAATCGGCACACTTGTTAAAAATAGCAAGAAAGCATACAATGAATGGATCATTATTGTTGGATGCACCAAGCTCTTTTACAATGCATGGATACCTATGATCACATGAACATAATTTAAGTCCATTATCTAATTTATTTTATGTATATATTTATACATATTACATTTAACGTACTAATAAAATGAATACAGACAAACATATGGAAAGTCACAACGTTAGTAATGTGATAAGAACTTCTACAAATGGATGACTGTGGAAGAGTAAATAGATAAATGAACCAGGTAAAGAATGCTAGTAGTTAGGATTTTATTGATAAGGGAAATAGATATCAGATGAATAAAGGTCACATTTGAGAGGTCACCAACTCTTTCACTCTTACAATTGTTAAGTCAAAATGACTTCACGTCTAAATAATTTTGATGAAAATCAAATAATAATAAAATTAGAAAGTGATGAAGCTGAAGCGGAAGTGAGGAAGCAGAAGCAAAACTAAGACGGAAGAGGAAGCAAAACTAAAACGAAAGCAAAAACAAAACTAAGATAGAAGCAGAAGCAAAAATAAGACAGAAGCGGAAACAAAACAAAGACGAAAAAGGAAGCAAAACTAAGACAGAAGCAGAAACAAAACTAAGACGGAAGCAAAAGTAAGATGGAAGTTGAAGCAAAAGTAAGACAGAAGAAACTAAGATGGAAGAAACTAAGACGAAAGCAAAGTAAGACGGAAGCAATATAAGACGAAGACCCGATACTATGTTAGATAGTTAATCAGTTTGAGTTAGTTACAGAACTAAACTGAATAACTATTTCTTCAAAGATCAAGAAACAAGAAGAAAGAAGCAATTATAAAGAAGCAATTGAAGATGAAGGCTATAAATACAAGTCAGAGTCAAAGATTCAAAAGTTAGAGATTTTAAAAAGTTTTTGATCTTTAGCAAACACTATATTCATTGTGTGAAACACGAGAGCTATCATTTCTGTAACAAAGCTCGCAATATCTTTCTGTAAGGAAGAAGAAAAGCTGAGAGCCTGAAGAGGCTAATTCAGAAAAAAAAAAACAATACTTGGTGTAAGAGACCTGAAGAGGGTTTGTGAAAAGAATACTTGTACAGTGTGAAAAGAATAGTAAAATCTCATAAAGGATTCTGAGGACTAGACGTAGCCCACGGTCTGGGGTGAACCAGGATAAAATCGTTGTGTCAACTTCTGAACTCTTTACTTTTAATTTCTATTGTTTTATACAAGTATATAGAAGTTAACTGTAATATATCATGATTCTTACTCAATAAGTTTTTAAAAAAGCAAGTTTTCAAAGAAATTTGAAAGGGGATTGTATTCACGCAAAAGGATACAGAATTCAACTCCCCCTTCTTGAGCATTTTGTCTATTGAATATAAAGTCTATACTAACGCGTGATTTACTTCAATTGGTATCAGAGTTCGGTGTCCAAGAACTACCGTTACAAAGTGTGGATAAAGATCCATGGCAGAATCACACGTTTATATAGCTGAAGACACCTCCGTCACTAGACCTCCTACGTTCAATAGTGAAGACTACCACTATTGTAAAGACAGGATGCGGCTCTTCATTTAATCTACACATGTTGATCTTGGGTAGATTATAGAGAATGGACCGTATACACTGATGGATGATGAAGGGAATGCCATTCCATGTACCAGATGGTCAGTTGATCAAAAAGCAAGTTCTAATTAAATTTAAAGGCCATGTTCTTTCTAAGTTGTGCCCTAAGCAGAAGTGAATACGATAAAGTTCATGGATGCGTGACTAAAAAGGAGATGTGGAATACTCTATCCATCGCACATGAAGGCACAACTAAGTGAAGGAATCCAAGATAAGCATTCTTGTACACTAATATGAGCTGCTCAAAATGAAGGAAGATGAGTCTATCGATCAGATGTTTGGACGATTTCAAACTATCGTCAATAAACTCAAAGCTCTTGGAAGAATCTATGATAATCAAGATCATGTTCGAAAGATTCTCATAAATCTATCGAAAATATGGAGACCTAAAGTCACCGCGGTATAAGAAGCTAAGGACTTGAGTGTATTAAAGATTGATGAATTGCTTGGATCCTTGAAGATACATGAAGTGAAGCTCGATGCAGAAGATAAACTCAGACGGGATAAATCTATAGCATTGAAGGCTGGACAAAAGAATCACAAGATTCAAAGAAAAAAAGTTCATCGTCAAAAGCATTGAAGATCAAAGAAGTCAAGGATGACAACTCCAGTGAATCTGAACAAGATTCAACAGAAGAAGATGATGAATTATCTTTTATCTCAAGGAAGATTAGACGCATGTAGAAGAAGAAATCAAGAGGAAACAAAGAGTTTTCTTTCAAGAAGAATAGCAAAGATGAAGGCAAGAACGAAAAAACATCTGTCATCTACTACGAATGCAATAAACCTGGACGCTACAAGTCTGAATGTTCATTGATGAAAAGAAAACCCAAGAAAAATAGAGAAAACAAGAAGAGCATGATGGCAACATGGGAAGATTTGGATTCGTCCAAATCTGACATTAATTCAGAGGCATCAATTCAAACAAACATTTGCTTGGTAGTCGAAAGAGAAAGTGACGAGGAGGTAACCTCTAATTTTAAAGAATTACAAGATGCATATTCAGAATTATTAGAAGATTCTCATGCTATACTTAAGTAGTATAGATTATTAAAGAAAAAGTTTGTAGAAAACTTGAAGAATAAACAAGAGTTAGAGAGAGAAAATGTCTGCCTGAAAAAAATAAGTAGACGACATGATGAAAAAGGTAGCTAAAGATAGATCTGAGGAGATCAGTCAGCTGAAACAAAGGATCAATAATCTTTCAGTTGATTTATCAACATTCACTAAGAGTACAAGAAAGATGAATGTGTTAGGAAGATACAGACACCCAAATGATAAGAGTGGATTAGGGTTTGCTAAAAGCAATACTCAGCATAAAAAGAACTTTGTTTCTAATAGGAAGAAATTTCATCAGTCGCATTATCATCATTTCATGAATCATTTTAAGACTAACCCCAAAGGACCCAAGAAAATCTAGGTACCTAAGAAAAATATAATATCTACTGCAGATCTCCTTCCTTGGAAAAAGCAACTAGCACCAATGGTATTTGGACAGTGGATGCTTGCGACATATGAAGGGAAGAAGGTTTATGTTCCTAGATCTTGAAAATAGGAAGGGAGGATCAGTAACTTTTGGAGACAACCAGTAGGACAAAATTATTGGAATCGGTAAAATTGATAAAGATTCCTTTGCATCTATTGATAATGTGATGGTTTAAAAGATAATTTAAATAGTGTCAGTCAATTATGTGATTCTGATTTTGAAGTATTCTTTAATCAAAAATAAGGATGGTTCCATATTCTTTTCTGCCAAAAGACGAAACAATCTTTACAAAATCAATTTAGAAGATTTAAAAAGTCAAAATATTTATTATTTTATATCAACAGATGAAGAAAAACTGATTTGGCATAAAAAGCTAAGTCATGTTAGTTTTAAACACATTTCCAAGTTGATTAAACATGATTTGGTAAGAGGATTACCAAAAATGAGTTTTAACAAAGATTTATTTTGTGAAAGTTGTCATAAAGAAAAATAGGTTCAAACAACTTTTTATTCTAAAAATATTGTAACTTCATCTAGACCTCTAGAGTTATTATATATGGATTTATTTGGTCCAACTAGGACATTGAGTCTTGGAGAAAAGAAGTATGGTCTCGTAATTATTGATGACTTCACTAGATTTTGTTGGATATTATTCTTATCACATAAGGATGAGTCTTTTAAGTGTTTTAAAGTGCTTTCCAAAAAGTTACAGAATGAAAAAGTAATTTCTATTGCTAGTATTAGAAGTGATCATGGTGGTGAGTTTGAGAATGAGAAATTCAGAATATTTTGTTAGGAGAATGGAATTTTTCATAATTTCTCTGCTCCTAGAACTCCACAACAAAATGGAATTGTAGAAAAGAAGAACAGGACGATTCAGGAAATGATAAGGACTATGCTGTGTAAATTGAATCTTCCTAAGTATTTTTAGGCAGAAGCTGTGAATACAGCTTGTTATATTCAAAATAGAATACTTATGCGACCTTTGTTGAAGAAAACTCCATATAAGTTATGGAAAGGAAGAAAGCCTAATATATCTTACTTCCATCCATTTGGTTGCAAGTGTACTATATTGAATACAAAGGAAATTTTGGATAAATTTTATTTAAAGACTTATTTAGGAATTTTTCTAGGCTATTCTTTATCTTCGAAAGCTTATAGGTTTTGCAATCTTATTTCTAAGACTGTTGAAGAAACTATTCATGTCAAATTTGATGACAGTTTTCAACTAAATAAGAGAGATGATACTGATAATGAAACCCTATCAGTACCCTTGGTTGATAGTGAAGATGTGTCACCATCAAATACTCCTTTAGACAAAGTAGAAGATATTCTTGAAATGCTTGATCTGAAAAGGGATTGGAGATATAAAATTTCTCATCAAGAAGATTTGATTATAGGAGAGACCTCAGAAGGTGTGAGAACTAGGTCCAAATTCAGAAGAGAAGCAAATGTAGTTTTGATTTCTGAAATTGAGCCTAAGAAAATTGATGAAGCTCTTCAAGATGAAGCTTAGATTTTAGTTATGCAAGAGGAGCTGAACCAGTTTACTAGGAATAAAGTGTTATCTTTATTTTCCAGACCCTCTTAAAAGTCTATCATAGGAACTAGATGGGTTTTTAAGAATAAACTAGACGAATCAGGTAGAGTGAGTCGTAACAAAGCGAGATTAGTTGCACAAGGCTATAATCAACAGGAAGGAATAGACTATAATGAGACTTAAGCTCCTGTAGCAAGATTAAAAGCTATTAGGATTTTGTTTGCATACATTGTCTGTCATGATATAAAGTTATTTCAAATGGATGTGAAAAGTACATTTTTGAATGGTTTTATAGATGAAGAAGTTTTTGTAAAGCAACCTCCTAGTTTCGAAGATGCCAAGACACCAGATCATGTCTATAGACTTTATAAAGCTTTGTATGGATTGAAATAAGCTCCTCGAGCTTGGTATGATCGCCTGGGTTCTTTTCTTATTGAGTATGATTTCATTAGAGGTCATATAGATAAGTTATTATTTAAGAAATGCATTAAGAATGATTTCATCATAGTTCAAATTTATTTTGATGATATTATCTTTGGTGCAACATCTAAAAAGTTATGTACTAGTTTTGAGAAGTTGATGAAGAATGAATTTGAGATGAGCATGATGGGTGAGTTAAAATAATTTCTTGAGTTGCAAGTCAAGCAAACCAAAGAAAAGATTTTTATTCATCAATAGAAATATATCAAAGAACTGTTGATTAAGTATAGGATAGAAAAAATGAAACCAATGTCAACTCCTATGCATCCTTCAAACCTTTTGTCTAAGGATGAAGTTGGTAAGAAAGTTGATCAAACCCTATATAGAAGAATTATTGGTTCTTTACTTTACCTTACAGCAAACAGACCTGATATTTTGTTTAGTGTTTTTTAGTGTACGAGATTTCAAGCAAATTCTAAAGAGTCTCATTATATTGCTGTTAAAAGAATTTTGAGATATCTATCAGGTTCTACTGATCTTTTCTTAATGTATAAAAAAGGTAAAGATTTCAGGTTAATTGGCTACTGTGATGTTGATTACGCTGGAGACAGGATTGATAGAAAGAGTATGAGTGAAGGATGTAACTTGCTTAACCACGACCTAGTTTCTTGGTCAAGTAAGAGACAAAGCTCAATTGCTCTATCCACTGCAGAAACTGAATATATGTCAGCCACAAGTTGTTGCTCACAGACGTTGTGGATTAAATACTAGTTAGAAGATTATTCAATACAAGAAGAACAAATTCCAATCTTCTATGAAAATACAAGTGCTATCAACCTTTCAAAGAATCCAATACAACACTCAAGGGTAAAGCATATCGAAGTTAGACATAATTTCTTACGAGACTACACACAAAGGAATATCGTAATTCTACAGTTTGTTGAGACAAATTATCAATGGGTAGACATCTTCACTAAACCATTAAGTGAAGAAAGACATCTTCACTATCCAACACGTCATGAACCAGATGACCTTCTTGGTTAAGAAGATAAAAAGTCGTAAGAGTTTAAGGTAATAGTAACAGTAAGTTACAGACGGTAATTTCTGTCATGAGAAAGTTTTAGAGGGAAAGCTTCTCAAAGCCTTGAGATTACCACCTACTCTAAAACATTCTTGAAATACCCTGACATCGGATTTTAAAGAACTCTCAACAAAACATTTCATTACTTTGTTTGGATATCAAACACTCCTTGCTCACACTTTCACACTTTCAATTTCAGATACTAACATCACTTCTTTGAGAAATACATTTGTGCGTTTAGTTCTTTGTTAACTACAGATACAGATGGAGCAATCAATGACTAGTGGAAGACACGTTGATTTCGAGCCCTTGAAGAAGGATCAGATGGATATCAAACCAGAGATTATGGAAGCTGGATGGAAGAACTTTTCTCAGGTTCATAAGACAGTTTACCTGAATGAAGTATATGATTTTTGGAAGATTTAGAAGTAGTTGACGATACTTTAGTATCAGTGGTGGATAGCTTGTCAGTTATAGTAACACTAAAGTCAATCGAGAAGGTTACTGAGTGTCCATGCATTGGAGTAAAACTCGCTCATAAAGCAAGATGGATGACTCAAGCCAGTGTAGAGAAGGTACAGATCAATCGACAACTATATGGATGTAATGACCCAAAAGAGAAGAAGGCCTCAAGTCTTGTGTCGAAGGCTAGGGTTCTACATTCACTACTCTTCCATTGTGTTCTACCAAGAATAGGATCCAGGAATCTGGTAACGATGTTAGATGAGCAATGTTTATTTCATCTACTCAATCGCCAGCACATAGATCTTCCATACCTAATTCTCAATTACATGGTAAAGTCGAAGAAAGACTTGATTACCCTACCATATGGTATGATGCTGACAACAATCTTCAGAGATTCTGGAATTCTTCTAGAGAGAGGAAATAGAAAGAAGATGAACATCAAAAGCGTCACAGTAAAATGGGCTTGAAGAATTAAGAAAAAGAAGATACAGATTCTATGACGAAAACAAGGATTGAGGGGGAGCATGTTGTCAAACATAGTTTGAGTGAAAAAGTAACTCCCACAAAAAAAAAGAAAAATCTCAAGTCACTGGAAGAATGCCTACAGAAGGATTGAAGAAATCGTCAAATGATGCAATGAAAGTTAAGATGATTTCTTAAAAAGAAGAAAGTCAGGTGCGACAGATAGAGAAACAAGTTTCCTTAAAAATAAAAGGGGAAACACTTTTTTCGAAGAAACCCAAACAAGCAAAAAGATCACCTAGACTATGGACTCTGGGTCAACAAGAGCAGAAAAAGGATAAAGAGTTGTGTTGGGCCCCAAATTTTCTTTTATTGATGTTATTAAGTATGAATTATGTTAATTGTTCGAGTTATTGTATAGTTTGATTTAATTGGAGGTGTTAGAGGAAAATTAAGATCAATTTGAGATTAGTGTGGAATAAGTGGTTAAGAAAGAGTAAAAGTGTATAAGGGCAAAATGGGCAAGTCACTTAAGTTGGGATGGTTAAGGCTTAACCAAGAGGGGCATTCTAGTCTTTGTGTTTCATTTAAGCTTAAAGAGTTAGAATTAGAAGAAAAGAAAGAAGGAAAGGGAGAAAGAAGAGAAGAGAGTTACGGTGGAAGAGGAGAAGAAGAAGAGAAAGGAGGAAAGCTAGGTTCGGAGGATTTTCGCTCGGATTGGAGTAAT
>JANJEY010000234.1:46511396-46534373 GCA_024703695.1 Erythroxylum cataractarum | reverse complement strand
AGATCTGTGCTTTCGGAGCCCGGAGATAAGCTCTGAACTACATTTCTTGGGTGTGTTATCTAATCCAAGTATGTAGATAGTTGTTGGTTTACCTTCTTTAGCCATCATATAAATTGGAAAGATAGCACTGTTGTCATATGCTAGTAATGGATGACTGACTGGTATCAGTGAAATAGTAATTATCATCTTATTACAATTTTAACTGCAACAACTTCAGTACTAATGCTTTTTGTTTGAAGTAGCTTCAAGATGAAATTATCAACTTTAACTACCTCCTATAATACTATACTACCTTTGAGTCAACTCGTAATGGCCTCAACTGTGAACTCTAAATAACTACTAAAGTCAATGCAGGAGATGACCATCTTACTGGAAAGTCGGGGATGCCTGGAAGCTACAATCTATATGAAGAAGCAGAAGACTACGGCATGCAAGGGTGATGCTCAGGTCATCCTAATTTAATTCATAAATTTACAGAGAACTCATGGGCTTTGCAGTATAAAGACTGTTAAGCTAGTGAAAATGAGAAAAGAGATGACTTGCTCTAATTGTTGTTCAGCTGTACCACTACTTTACCATGCCTGGCATATCATTATTTACAATGGCTTCATCACGATTCTGAGTTGGAAATCTCGTAAGCTTTTTGGTTGGTTTGTGCTTATTGGACTTTTATTTCATCGTTCATTATGATGTATCCACAAAAAGGACTTCAATCATTAGGATCTTTGTACTTGTGAAAACAAGAAATGTCACCGATATGCTTACTCACAGTCCATAGTTGCTCTATATAACTACAAAAGGACGTCTCCATGATCCCACCAATTCCACCATTAAGTTTAATGGCGTATCAATGGTGGGAATGGTAGAATCATGTGCTCCCCCATGCAATTCCTGCTAAAGGGGAGGGAAAAAATAAAAAACAAGCCTTTACGAAATTTTAAAATTAACAACATAGTATAGGAGTACGGCAACTATCATAAGGACAGGAAGAAATCGCTTTAGGCGTGATAGTTGCTTATCAGTTCTCCAATTTTGTGGAACGCTCTTCTATTTCTCATTCTTGCAGAGGAGAACCATGAAAGCACAGGAACCAGACAGCGTTTAAAGATGAAGCTGGTGCTTTTCATGGAAGAGAAAATCTTGTGAACGTATGTTAATTTAATAAAAGTGAAATTTTTATTATCCATTACATTCAAATAAATTGCAGAATTATACACAAAATACAAGCAAAGTAGTATTCGATTATTACAAGTGAGCTATACAACAGATTGCTAACAATGAACTACAAATGTCTCAGTGGGTCAAGTCTAGAGAATTTAAAATGATTAATCATGCTGAAACTTTTTAACTTCTAGCAGCATTCAAACGCTTTATGGCTCGTTCTAAATTGAGCTCCTGTCTGCGTAACTCATGGCAACACTTACTTGAATCGTTATCTAAAACTCCAAGCTTGGCTATTTGTCCGTGTAACGTCTCCAAGTCAACGAGTGGGATAGCCGTCGGTCGCCCATGAGCACACTGCATGAAAAAGCTTGTTCAGTTATTCGAAGCATGTTATCTCTCTTAAAAATTGACACTCCCATGGATGATAAAATTTTCAAGCTACTATTTACTTGAAAACAAAGTGAGGTCCGCCTAAGCTCTTCAACAATGAGTGCACATTCTGATGGTAGCAAAGCATCTCCAAACATGATGGCACCTAGCAGAAGATAGCAAGAAAACAAGGACAATTTCATCAACACAAGTTCTAACGACCAGAACAAAATACCATGTTCAGAAATGGGAGAAGGAAAAGAGTGACAAAATCTGTAAATGGAGGGTGAAACGTACCTCTGCATGCTTTAAAATTGAGGACTCGAAGAACAGCTGGTGGCATAGATGAAGAACCATCTGTATCGGCAAGCTAAAGATTGGAATAGAATCAGAATTGGAAACTCAAAACACTTAAAGGAGAAAGTGGACAAAAAGAGGGCAGGAAATAGAAACCACCCATATCAACATGGGACCAGACTGTGCGGTGGGGGTGAAGGTTCCATCTTACCTGCTGAAGAAATTCCAGAAGGTCTCGGTCTGATAAATTGACTCCTAAAATGCAGGGAACCTGCATGCAAACAGCTCCTTACAGAAGGGTAACATGAAACAGAAACGTACATTTTATGTAAAAGTGAACATGCAAAATAAACTATTCATTTTTGTACAACAGGATATTCAAACATAAAGAAAGCAGTGCTTTACCGCAATTAGTGTGACAGCAATTGGTTGCTGGTGAAGCAGATTCAGATTCCTGTAGAGTGATTACATTAGTAAAACCATAATATCAAAAACAAAGATAATAACTTATTGAGAAAATAGTGGTCAAATCACATATGGTGATGCAAAGAACAAAGATAACTATTTGACAATCTCCCAGTATATGGACACATGCACATTATCCCAGTTCATTCCAATCAATCTCAAACTCCTGAAAGAGTTAATAACAACTCTGCAGCATGAAGGCAGATGTTAATGTTGGTGCAGATATAAGTGAAATGATTAATGGAGAAAGAGATTACTTTGTGAAGGTTGCAGCACTTTGAGCTTCAGTATTGCAAATCCAACCCCAACCTCTTACTTGTTCAGCATAATTATGCAACAGTTGAAAACCCATTTCAGGAAGTACCTGTTGAAGTTAACAAACTCTTAAATAAAACCAGTTAATAGCAGTGCACAACAAAACCTCACATGTTATAGGAAAGAAGTATACCAGCTCTTCTTCAGCATCCAGATAGGTAATTGTCTTTTCTTGACCAGATAGTACCTAAAAATTCATTGGCCTTTGAGTTGTAGCACACATCATTCTACAAGATCATATACAAAATCATGCTTACCTTTTGACGAAGTTCTTCTAATCGAATTCTTTCATCTGCAGCATGCTGTAGGATGAGGCCCATAGTGTAAGTTATTAATGCTGCCAAAACTAACTTAAGGACACTTCTCTATCCTCTTTGTGCATATGTTTCATGCCTATGGACTCAATCATATGTACACAAATAAAGTCATTTGGATGTGTACGATTTTGCAACTTAAACTGTACTGAATTGCCAGTAAGGATTTTTTTTCCTTCCTGGGACAAAATTTCCAATGGCGAAGTAAATGTAATACATTGATTCACTAAAAATTCTCAAGATCATAATGTCTGCTTTCATAGGAGGTATATTTCCGATGGAATGAAGTGAATCACTTTTAGATGAAGAAAACTTGTTATTGATAAAGGAAACTAGAGCAAAGGAAATCGATGTCAACAAGAAGCAAAACACTGCTAATTTACCTGATCTATAAGAGAAAGTGTCTTGCCAGCCACAATTGGGATGAATTTCTTGTCCACCTGCTGAAGAACCTTGGCATCATCTAGGTAGTTTCTATGGATTGACCCTGGAACTAATGAATTGCCAGCAAGATGCAAGAATCCTGAAGAGATGTCAAGTATATCATGCTGACTATCCATGTTACGTGATGCATTGTTATCCTGCACAAATAGGGTCAGGAATATATCAATTATTGATAAAAACAAGTTGACAAGGCATTGAAAATTTTACACATAATCATAACACGAAGCAGAAAGTCATCAAATTTGTGAGAATACTCAACTGCAATTTGTTGGAAGTTATTCCGCCATTTGGAGCCAGCAGTTATTGTCTCCTTAGTAATCCCTGACACAAAGTATGAAACATGGAATTAGTAGTGAATTTAAATACCCATGTACACCAGTTCACTACAGGCACATTTATCCATAATGTATATACCCTTGCAACTTGACACGTGCCCAAGCACTGTTCCCATAACATGACCAATGCAACCCTCAAATCTTAATTCTTGATCCAAATAGCAATTCTTAAAAGGTGGTAGAATTACCTTCGCCCGGACAATCACTATCCTGGGTGAATCGAATCTGCTGAAATTTTTTGTTGCTTTGAATATTCTCCATGTCTGCTACAATGCCTGTAAAGTTATTTGTACAGGGTCTGAAAAGTGTCCCAGGGACAGATTGATTAGCATTTTGCATGTGTCGAAAGAGCTTGATCAAGGGAAATAAAGAACATTCAAGTACCTGGAGTTGAACTCTGGATCCTCATGATATGGCTGCAATTGCAGTTTCAATTCCTTAGCATCTGTAGCGCAAGCAGCTATACAAGTTGGATTATACCTATGTGTCATGACATGACACCCAATTTCGGAAACATCATCAGGAGAAGTAAAGCCATCATGAAACAGTTGAGTCAGCTCTTTTCCGAATTCCGTTATTGAATAGTGGTTTAAGGAGATAAGCCTCCTCTTTTTACAGTAAAATGGTGGAGCTGAATGGCTTCTTTTCCGTTGATCTGTGTGAGCATGATCTTGTACTGAACAATGATCTCTTGATTGATTTCTTTTGCTTCCTTGCATTTCATTACTTTTCTGTACTTTGGAATATGGCTCCAACAAAGAATATTCTGCCTTACTTAAATCAAGAGATAAATGAGAATGCTCCAAAGAGAGCTCATCTAAGATGGGCCTTTGATGAGATTCACAACCCTTTTGATTGTGAGCATTATACTTGGAACCAAAGACATCATCTCTCCAACTTAAGTCATTTTCTTTGTTAGGACTCTCTGACAGAATATCATAACTAGATTCATGCTCATTTTCTTCACTGTCAAAAAAGTTCCAATATTCTTGCCTGATTCCCGATCTTGAACTCCCTTTGAACGATTTTCCAAGTGGATTGTCTTCAATACCCCAGGCTGTCTCTTCAAATAAGCCTTCAATAGGTACTAGATGTTTGGCATATGGTTTCTCATGCAATGATAATGATTTATCTGAAGAACCAGAAGGAATGAAATCTGAAGTTATATCAATATCCATTAAGTTTGTGGGATACCATTGAGCACAGGATGCTGTATCCTGTTTCAAAATCCTACGAAGTTCAACAAAACTTGTATTACAGGAATCAATTTCAACCAAGTATTCATCTTCATCAGTAAAAAAACGCCTTCTTTTGGTATTAAAGCTATCAACCTGAGATTTAAAACCCTCCTTGCTTCTAATCAGATCCCTATTCAAAGGAAAGCTTCCCTGGGATGAGCAACTTTCTAAGAAAGATGTTTTATCATTCCTTGTAGCCTCTCCATCATTAATGTCAATGTGACCTAAAGAGTATGAATAACTAACAGATTTGGCACCAGATTCAATGTTTGGGGATCCTTCCTCCCACTCTGATCTTAAAAGGGGGGCCTCTGTAGTGTCACGGAATCTTTGCCTGGTAGTAAACATGTCTTCCAAAAAGTAGCCATCTTCATCTAATGTTTTGTTATCAGATATCAAAAGATTTCTATTACTCCTTTTGGTCAATCTGGGCATGGTATCGCAACGGGGACCATTCAATGATGGCAAAGAAAGATCACTTTGGCAAGCCCATCCCATTTCAGATTGTTGTCCTTTGGGCCCTGAAAGGTCATGTTGAAATTCGTCATATGAAACTTCACCATAACCCCTGTTGAGTTTTTGCTCAAAACCCATGGTAGAAGAGGAGGAAGCAAGGAGAGAAGAGGACAGATCATTCTGAATGCTGCACTTCCTTGCAGCAAATTCCAAGTTCTCAGCTGTTTCTGCATGAGAATGTTAATAAAATAGAAGGGCAATTCAGCTGTCATAGAAACCAAACAATTCTTAGTTGTTCATATATTATGAATCACAAGCATATCTAACATTATTGTCAGCACAGTTTGTAGAGAATTTAAAACATATCAAAACTGGACAGCATGAAGATGTCATTGTATCAACTTCTTCACAGAATTCAGTGAGTAGCTTGCAATGCATTGGACATTTTTCCAATGCAATACCATCAACTTCTTTACACATTTCGTCTTCCATGACTGTATCAGTTAAATGACTTGATAAATCCCGTAATTTTAAAAGGTAAAGCATAACTAAATATCAGAAACCAATGGAGATAGATTAGCCAGTGACATAGAGGAACATAAAGATGTCATACCTTGAGTAATGCTGTTCTTCCAATGATTCTGAATCGCCTTCTCAATGAAGTTAAGGATAGGAACCCAGTCCTGCTAAAAAATGTTATAAGAAAGCTGACGGTAGTAAAAAAAGGAAAACAACCCATTCCTCAACACTTAATAATTGTGTACTGATGATGCAGAGGGCCAAAATTTTGAAGAAAGAACATGAAAATTGGAATTTCTCAAACATTCCAAAGTTTAGTGTGCAGTTAAGCAGGAGCTGGTTACTGCTTAAAAGAATTGAGACCCTAAAAACTTGATAGAAGCTTCATCTGTTTTATTGTTTTCTTTTCTTAGGTGATACTGGCTAAAGATGTGGAGGAAGACTGAGATAAGCACATATCATATCATATCAAGTCACACAAAAAAGATTCAACAAGAAATTACTATTATTAGGAATTAAAATTGGCAGCCAAACAAGCAGAATATTACCTTGAATTCAACATATGTCTTTGATGGCTCAAAGATTAAATCATACAGAGACGAAGGGCAACATAGATTTACGATATATGATGGAAACGCATGAGGTCTACTTCTCTTTCCTTTTTGTGATAAGCTTCTACACTTATCCAGATGCTCAAACCTAGCAGCCAATTCATTTAGCAACTTGTGTATTGGACCTTTGCAGACAAATCGTGAGTTGATATCTGACAGCATTAAGGTTAAGCTACAAGGTTTAAACAAAAAAACTCTCCAATATGTATTCAATAAGTGAAGCATTGAGTAGATTGTTGAAGGTTATTCAAGGAAGGATACAGATGTATTGAAATGCCTGCAAAAATGAACGCTATACAAATTAGAATCAGCAAACAGAAAAATAAATGTACAAAAAACACCATAGAAATGACTCAATGACAACCAAAAATAGGAAATTATATGTAGAAACAGAAAAAGAGAGGAGAACTAAAATAGAACTCAGACCTTGTCTGCAGAACCATCAAGAGGACCCCATATATAGCCTGAAAGCTTCAGCACACCATGCCTAACATTCAATTCATGAGAAGGGCTAGAACTCTCAATCCCAAAGCCACTTTTCAGTAATGTCAGTGTAGAAGAAGGAAGTGTTGAGAGAAGTTCTTCCTCACTATATCAGGTAGTGGAAAGAGTAAAACAACAATCACAATTACTAAAGCTCCTCTGCACAGAAATGTTACCAACACTCACCTATCAAAATCAACAACTTTGAAGGAAATGTGGGGATGTACAAGAGCAATCTGAAATACACACTGTTTGACCAAGTGCAAGACCTTCTTAGGACTTTTAATTCCCAAATGTAAATGGCAAGAGCAAAAAGTTAGTCCAAATCAATGATATGAGAACATAAAACATTGAAAAAGTTGAACAAGGAACCCAAATGACTGAACAGAGAAGAGGTCAAAAAGAAAAACCTGGATTGCAAAATCTTCCTTCGAACTGGTTGGTTGTAAAATAAATCATAAACAATTACTGCCAAAATACGTGTAAGTTAAGTTGAAGAGAGGGGAAGCGGTAAGAAAGAGAGATATGAATCAATTACTTGTTGTGCCAAAATCTTTCTTTTCATCATCAATTCCAAGATACAAGCATTTAGATCCCTGCAAAGTGCAGAGGGGAATAACTCACGAGAATATGAACTCAAACTACCGATAAAGAATAATTAATAAGAATGAAATACAAGTCACCCAAACCTTTATTGTCTTGCGATATCCATTTGGCCTCCCACTAGCTTTTGTTACAATTTCTAATAGTGAGATATCTGAAATAGAAGCCAGTGCTTCTCCTCTAAATCCAAAGCTCCAGTTAACAGTATCCGTGTCAGCCAAGTGATGAAATTTTGATGTCACTGCTCAAAAACTAAACATCCTAGCCTTATCCAAAGGTTTACAAAGAAATAAAGTTCATGCAAAATGCAACTTGCGGTTATGCACTTAAAGTCCTCCTGCTAGATGTTTGTTTTGCCAATTCCTTGTATTACTCTTAGGTTGATCCAATAAGTCCATAGCCTTCACATTAATTTAAATTCCTTTTGCTAGTAATAAGTTCACAGCATTCAAATTCAAACGCCTTCCAATCTCCTTCTAACCTTTTCTAGATGAAACCTCACTATCTAGTGATCAATATATAACCTCCATCATATTCTGCACGTTGACATTTAGAACAATACAATTTACTCTACTCTGATCATTGCTCATGATGGTACAAACAAAATTTGATATGCTTTCACATTTTTAGCAATTTTTCACAAGCCACAGAGCTTGTCAAAAAGCTTTAGACAGGTAAGTTGCTAAAGATTAGTAATAGTATTTCCAAGCTGGCAACATGCACAAAACAAAAAGCTTGCACAATTAACATGGCTTTGAAAGCTCACTAAATTTAGTGTCGCTTCTTCAAATTGCATCAAATAAAAGGAATTCCACGAGCCATACAAAGTGATTGATTTAGTTACCGTATCTTTCTCCGAGCAATTCCAACCCATCACGAGAGATACCAGATCCTGCACAGGCAACAATTCTAACGTAATTAACAATGATCAAGAAAACCATAGAGCTATATAACTTCAAGAGTATCACTACTGACCATCATCAACGACTTTAACATAGCAGGTCCGAAGACCCACATAGACAGACACCTGAAACAAAGAACCGTCATTTCCCTGATATTAGAAGCTACATAAGCACCAGCACTTTCAACAAAATAGTAGCTAGGAAAAATCACATCGTCGTGGCATGGGCGCCAGCAATTAGAAGAACTAGATTTCATGCCATGCAAGCCCGAAATTGATTACCTTAGTAGCGCCAGCGTCCAAGCTGTTTAAAACAAGTTCCTCCACAACTCTCACTAAGTCGAATACTATAACCCCAGAACGTATTGAACTACGGGAAGCCTCCGGCAATGGCCGAATATCACCCATCTCGAAACCTAACTGTCGTGGAAACAGGCAACCACTGTCAGCCAACTGCCAACTTTTGTTTCAATCAGAAACCCCATAGCCAGAAAGATATGTTTTAGAGTTAATAGAAAGCCTCCATGAAGATAGAACTTCACGGCTACAATCATTCGAGTAATTATGGAGTAAAAGTATCACCTTTTCTCTCTTCTGGGGTCAAAACGAGAAGCTTTAGATACGATCAAATGGACAGCAATACGGCAAAGTACCAAAAACTAGGGATTATGTAAGGATTTGCAGAGAAAGTCGAAGTTTCCTAGTCTCCCTGCAATCTGCAAAGCTCCGACTTTCGGCTCTTCCAAGAGCCGGTATGGAAAAACTACTATTCACATGCGCGAACTAGCTGTTCTAACTTGCGCCGGGAGGGAAGGATTGCGCTAAAATGCAAAAACTAAACCTCGACTATGGTACTAAAACAATGGATTGACGCTTATTTGGGTTACAGGTGACTGACAAGTGGGACTGCGACCCGATGACTCCCGCAAAGGTTAAACGGAAAAGCAACTGCCCAGTACCCACCGGGTAAAAATCAAAGTCGCTGTCTTTGGATTTACTAACTTCTATGAATCAAACCTTGCCCGTGTTAAACTCACAACTTCATCCGTTTCCTCGTGTCTCGTGTTCCTATGCCCTTTTTCGTGTATGTAGTTAACTAATAAGGGAATGTAATCTTAGCCAGCCTGCTCGTACACTTGCCAAGCTCAAATTCTTGAAGGAAAATTTAACTCAGATCATTTTGATCAGAACCCATTAGTAATTGTCATCGAAGTTTTAAACTTTGAACGAAGCAGAAGCAATTCAATTGATTAATAGGCCAAAAAAGGACCAAGAGAAGATGAAATTGAAAAGAGTCAAGAATGTGGGGGTGAACTTGAAGGGGGTAGATGCGACACTGGGACATGAATTGCAAAATAGGAGAAAATGAAGCACATCACTCATAATCACCTAACATGTAAGAAAAACGTTTAATGTTTGTAAGAGTCAAATTATTAATTTTTATTTTATATTCTAATTATTTAATTAAACCCTAAATTCTTCAAATTTCTTTCTTTAATTTTATTTTAGGTTCTTAAATATTATTATATACTCATTTTATAATAATATTAAGCTTTTAAATTTTTATTTTGTCAATTTAATTTTTTAAAACTAATTTTAAAACATTAAAAAAAAGGCATAAGCTTGTTTAGACTGTCTCTGTTCTTTTTCTACATTCATATCTAACACTTGGCTTGAATATTATACATATATGTATATATATGTGCACATGAGGCATGGTTTGATTTCCCTAGAGAACTGAATGTCTACCTCTCCTACCACCTCTCGTCCTCTCTTTCTTTCTAACCCTAAAATATTCACTCGCCGTTTCTCTCTCTGTTTCTTGCCCCAAACCGACGTAGGAAACAAGTGATCAGGTACCCTTCTATTGAAATTCAACTCATTTATGCGTTTCGCTGCGTATATTTTTTTTAGGTGGCTTTCTTGAATTCATGTGAAAGCCATAGACACTCTGTCAGATTTGTATAATTAAAACGAATCCAACTTCTTGCATTATAGGATTGGTCCTCTGTTTTGCTTGGATTATCCGGTTTGCTTGATCGAGATTGTAGTGTCAATAAGGAGAATTCAAAGGCATGTTCAACTGTGGACAATTTAATTGACTTAGTTTCATGCTATGAAGTTTTGAGCTTTATTTCGGTTTTGATCTTTTTCGGTTGCTGGTGGCTATATTTCCACCCGTAACTTTGGTTTCGTTGTCAGAGAATGCTGAATTGCAAGAGTTGTACAGTTTTTTTCATCTAACTTTGAAAATTTGTGAGATGACGCTTGAATTCTTGTTTAGTTAGTTAATTGACTCTGTAGTACCAATCAAAGTCGCAAACTTGAAACTATCTCGTTTTACGATCGATGAAATGACAGAGGATACAGGGGTTTTGACAGATTTGGCTTGTGGAGTTGTTTCTGGTTGATAAATAAATGCTAAATTGATGAATTGTCAATCCGTTTCTCATAGTTGTGGAACCGATTTTCAGTTTAAGAAGAAAATGGTTTGGATTCTTCATTTTTATCTGAACTAGGGTTTGGCTAGAAGTTTCATGTTGGATTGTGATGCCCTTTCATCATTTCTGCAGAATGTAGCTGAAGCAGTGGCATTAACCCTTTGAGAGTTTGAATTGCTTGATCTCAAAAGATAGAAGAGCAGTAATGGAAGCTAACTTATGTGATGTAAATCACCTGGGCGCCGATGTTCTTTTGCCTCCACGAAAGCGGCTGCTTGCTGGATTCAAGAGACAGACTACTGATGGTGGTGCTGCGTTGCATTCTCCTGTAGTTGTGTCATCTTCATTCTCAGCATCATCCTCTTCTCTATCTCTTCATTCACAATCTCCACGTCCTCCTTCTCCAACCCCTTGCTCCCCGTCTTCCGTTGAGTTTCAGAACCGTCTTAAGAATCTGCTAAGTTCTCATTTTAGTAACAGTCATAATCTTTCCCCTGAGCAGATTGTGGAGGCCTCAAAATTAGCTGCAAATGCTGCGACCAAGGCTGCAGAGGCTGCAAGAGCTGCAGCTCAGGAGAAAGCTATTTTTGCGGCAGAAGCTGTGACAGCTGCTAAAAGTGCTTTAGCCTTAGTTGCTTCTTTTCCTGAAGAGACAACTGCAAAGGAGAAGTACCTGAAGAAAAATAAACTTAAGAAGCATGTCCAGGTTCAGGTTTTGTACGAAAAGCACCAACCAGTTGAGAATTACAGAGATGATGAAGAATTTGCCAGAAAGTTGCACCAAGTCATTAACAGTTCCCCTAGAATTTCAAAGAATTCCTCAAGTTCTGACTTGAAGGGGCGGAAAGTTAAAAAGCCTAAAACTTCCTCAACTTCTGAGAGAACTAGGGTTTCAAATGGAAGTACAGTGTTTGGAGCAAACCCATCTTCAGTTTGCAATGGGCTTGCTGTAACTGGTGAAATGGAATCTGAGGATTCTATCCGTGAGGTGTACACAAGTAGAGCTGATGGAAAAGATTCAAAGTATGAAAACTGCAGTCAACAAGACATGGATAACGGAGAAGCAGAATCAAGTCACCTGAAAGAGAGAACTTTGGGAGAGTCAGGCTCACCCGGTAAAAAGAGGGGAAGACTTAAAATGAAGAAGTTGCCATTAAGCGATTGTAACCATAGGGATCAGGCAAACCCCAAGGAAGATAGTTTTCCTAGAAGCCATTCATTGACAGATAAGGACATGAATAATTCAACCACTGGTAATAAGCCTTTGTTCCTTACAGAGCCTTCTGGTGATAATCTGATGCCAATTGATGCTGCACCAATGCGGAAGTGCCAGGAGTTCAAGGCACCTGCATGCGTCAATCAAAATAAACTCACGCATTCATAAATGCCCCTGGGAACGGCTGTTGTTTGTGATAGTAGTTTTGTTAGGATCCCTTTTTTTTTGTTTTGATTCATCTCGCTGATCTTTGGTTTTGTAATGAAGTTGAACTAATTAAATTGTATATTTCGAAAGTTTTACTGCTTTGCTTCCATCCCCATACACCATCAATTCCTCCATGTCTGGAATTATAATAAAGAAAGGCATTTGTCGAAACTTAAAACACTATTTCGGTTTGTTCTTTGTCTCTTCAGCTTTTCATCTTTATGATAATTTGGATTTAGACAAAGTTTTATCATATTCATATTTATTTAATTAATAAATTTCAGATGATATCTATATGTTTTTCTTAAATCGTGATTAAATAAATGATTCTTAGGTTTGAAATCTCAAAAAATTGTTATACTTTGATAATATTTAGGATATATCATAATTAATTGTATTTCGAATAACAAACCTGCACCCTAAGCCCTTAAAACTCCAAAAATGGTTGAGTAATTAATATAAGAATTAAATATAGCTGAATATTTAATTTAAAATTTATCATAATAAAGTAATTAGAAAGAATTATTTATTATTTTCAATTAAAATTAATTTAATAAATTCTCAATCAATTTTGGATGACACTCAAAAATAATAATTTATTATCATTATTAAAGAGTTAAAATGATTGGGTTCAAGTAGATTAAATAGGAAATCTTTATTTTATGTATAACAAAAAGTTAGTGCAAATAACTTTGAATTTAAAGTGATTACTACGTATTATTATAAATAAATTTTAATTTATAGAAATGAATTATTTTATTATCAAAATATTTAAGAACTTAATGATCTCATATAATAAATGGTTAGATAAAAAAATAAAAGATAATCTAATTAAGTTAGACTCAGTGGTAAAATTAATTTAGAGTAAAATATTTAATTGAATATTAAAATTTAATTAGAATTATAAAGATTAAGTTATGAATCCAAACTTATAATAGGTGTAAGATTTAACGAAACTAATAATTCTGACATAAAAGAACAAGGGTATGTGTTAGAAAATACCCAAATTGCCCCAGCAACACCCGTTTGTATGCAAAGGTTGCTTTGTATAAATTCCTTTGGGTAGCTCGACGACTTCCACAGAAAAGACGTTTACTTGGAACAGAAAAGGGACATGTAGACAAAGGGCAACTCCTGGGCATGATTGGTAGCGTTTGGAGTTTACACGAAACATGGTAACGTAGTAGTTAGGTTTCACATAGCAAATTCTGCAGCTAGTTGCTCACACTACACCACCAAATCTTTTCCTGTGTCATACTCCTTGCGTGATGGATGCAAGAGACTTTAACTTGTTTGATGGATCAGTGCATATAAAGGAGATTTGTTGTAATGGTGGCTGTTTTTTTCCTGTAAAACCTAGTGGATGGTAGTTAAGAAACTTTCCAGGATGAAAGCAATTTTTTTCCTTTTCAATAAAAATTATCGAGTCTTGAACAAAATCGTCTTTACAGGCTCACAAGGGAGGCATTTCACAAAGCTGATAAAGAAAAAACCAAAATGAGCATCAATGTCCAAACAAGAAGAATTCATTGATTTTTTTGGGATTCTAAGAAAGAACACTCATTCTCTTGTCCATTGAATAGGTCCTTAGAATCTATGCAGACGCCCAAAAGTTGTAAATTTTGAGGGGATTTGGAGATTTGCTGATTTTGGATTTGTCCTTTTATGGCCTGGAGAAATTATGATACAACAGATGGAGATCATCTCTTTTTCCTTTTGTAGATTGAATAGGATTGTATTAAAAACAAGAAGTCATTTGATACAACAGATGGAGATCATCTCTTTTTCCTCTTGTAGATTGAATAGGATTGTATTAAAAACAAGAAGTCATTTGTCATAAATGATATTGGGGTATCCATTTGGTGCAGATGTAATCTAATTGGTAATTTCAGGGGAATTATTTGATTAGTAACAAGAAGATTGCTTGTTATGTCCCCCACCGGGTAGTCCTCTTCCTTCTCTCGTGTCTGAATACATTCTGCAAACAGTATCCATCAGTAGGATGCATATGATTCATCTTTTTAATGTAACCCCAGTGTAGATGCAGCTAAGCTCTGTACTGTACATCGGCCATCCATAGTCACAGTTACATAAGAAACACCTGCAAAGAAGACAGTCAGCCTCTCTCTCTCTATATATATCTCTATCTCTCGTAGCTACTGATATTGCCCAAAGTTACAAGTAATTAATCCCACTCCAGCTTTATAGGTGACCTTCCTAAAACCAATTTTGAAGGGCATTTTGTGTAGTTAGCCAAACAACATAAGTGTTGGCATATACCTTCGAGCATTCAGTTTAGTTGTAATTGAGTGATAAAATAATTTATAGGCCAAACAACACATTACATTAATTGTTAATTAGAGATGTCAAAAAAGCCCTAACCTGCCCGATCTGGACCGATTTTAGCCCAAGTTGATTGGGTTATAGGCTGAGGTCGGGCGTGCCACAGCCGGGCCCGACCATGACCTGACCATACTTCCAAAATGACATTATTTTGGAATTTTTCTTTAAAAAAAAATATGCTAGGTCGAGTTGGCCAGACCTAGCTACGAATCGATTCATCCTGGCTTGCGGGGACACCATGGCCCTGGCCCAGTTCAGCCCATTGACATCTCTATTATTGGCTAATTTTACGAGTGGTTACTTAATAACTAATTATATCAGTTGATTTGACCAGCGGATAATATCAACTGTTTATTAAAAATGTTTGATAAAATCAGTTGTTTAATATTAATTGTTAATATGTAAAATAACTTATGAGGACATGATTTTAAAAAGAATTATAAAGGCATAAATATTATATTTCTTAGTATTTCGTTAAATATTTTTATAAGAACTTAAATTTTAGATATTTAATTTTATAAAAATTAAGTTTATAACTTTAATAAAAAAAACATAATAATAATAATAAATCAATATTAAATCTTTTATTAATACGAATGATGCAGCGAGATATATCATATAAATATTTTTTATATAATATGTAAAAATTTTATTATTTAATAAATTAAAAATATATGTAACTATATTATGGCACAGATACGATATATAATAGTTATATACTAAAAATATGAATTTGATGTGACTCTTTATAGTCAAAAATTTAATATTATAGTATTTTTAAATGTAAACTAATATTATAAAATTAAATAAAGATTAAAAAATTTTAATTAGCCCCTTTATTATATTCTTCTAAACTTCATGATAAAATTGTACAATAAAAAAAAAAGTCAACTTTGAAATCACACAGAGCAAAAGTAAAGAGTAAAGTGGGGAGTAATATTGTCATTAGGGAAACAGTTAACCTCAAATGTTACACTTAAAGAGCTTTTAAAAAATTAATTGGTTGAGCTGAAGCAGTCAACTCTACCAGCTCATAACTAAACAAATAAATATCTTTTTAACATCGGTCAAACAGTTAATTTAGGTCAAATAGCTAAAAAATAGCTTATTAGTTGTTTACTAAACACGCCAATTGTCATTCTTTATTTTGTAAATATTTAGACGTACATGTAAAGTTCATTAGATAATCATACATTGCAAATAAATTTATGATGAGATTACACTTGTGAAATTCATATTACATTTATATATTATCATTCCTAATCATTATTATATTAAGACTGTACATTAATAGAACGTAAAAAGACAAACATATTTTATGTTTTTTCTTTTGAAAAAAGTAGTCAATCTCACAGACTAAAGTATGGAGATACTTAAACAAACGTGTGAGTGCTTGTTAGAGAATAAATTCATTGAACTAACCTCATATGAGAAATCCATTTGAAATATTTCATATATCTCTATGCAAATTCTCGTTATGATAATTGTATAAGTGATCATGTTATAAAAATATTAGCACATGTGCTAAAAAGACTAACACATGTTATGCCTTTTCTTTTGAAGGAAGTAATCGATATCATAGACTAAAGTATGAAGATACTTAAACAAACATTGTGAGTGTTTGTTATGTTTTTCTTTTTGAAGGAAATAATCGATCTTGTAGACTAAAGTATAGAGATACTTAATCAAATATGGGTATTTATTAGATAAAAAGGTCATTATATTGACTTTATATAATAAATCTATTTGAAACATTACTTGTATGTCTATGAAAATTTTTATTATTATGATTATATAAGTGATCATTTGACTTGAGGTCTTCAAAGTTATCTTGCATAGGGATTACTATGTTTTGATAATATTTATGATATATTCTAGTCCTACGTAGTTTAGTTGATAATTATTGGAGTATGGACTATATGAAAGTAGTTGTGTAATCAATATAGGATTTATCACTCTAAAGTAATTAGAAAAAAATGTTCTATTGTTCTCGATTAGTTTTGATTCCAAAATTCTTGACCAAGGTAGGATGACACTTTATAAAAATAATTTATAAATGTTACTAATTGAATCAATAGTTAATAATAGATAACTAATATAATTGGATTCATAATAAAGTAAACATTTATTTCAAGTTCTATGTCTAATCGAAACATTGTATGATAAAATGATTGAATTATACAGATAAATCATGCACATAAAGATTAGTCAATATCACTTTAACATACTTAAATATTTGAGTAGTCACGTACTAGACGTCAATCTTGATCTATAGATATAAATTATTTAATTAGAGAATTAAAGATAAATTAAAAGAGTTTAATTTATCTAATATTAAATAAGATTTAGTTTTGTAATTTGTATATATTGTTTTTTTTTGGTACAATTTGTATATATTGTTAACATAATTGAAAACTTAATATGTCATATGTATAGAATGAGTTGAAGATAACAAAGATATTTTAATCAAGTTGAAACTGATAATAAAATTTGAGAAACTTTATAATTAAATTTGAGATATTTAATAAATAAAGAACAATACGAGATATTGGATCTTATTTAGGCATAATTGATATTTAACTAAAATTAATTATAATTATAATTAAAATTCAATTTAAATTAGAATTTAATTTCAATTAAATTAGTAAAATATCCATAATTTATTATAAATAAGTTTAAGCTCTAAGGGAGCTTGTACTCCCTGCTTACCTTCTCTGTAACAGTTATAGAGTTCTCTCAACCTGTACTGTAAATACTGTTAGAGACTGAACATTTGTGCGATTACGATGATTAAAATGAGATACTTTTAAAATCAGTTCAATATATGACAATAATATAATCAATTTTTAAAATAATGTATAAATTTAAATTTAAATTTTATTATGATTTATATGTTAATTATTTTATAAAATTTTAGTAATTTTAACTTCGAAAAATTAAATGCAAAAAGGGGTTATGCTTATTCACCCGATCAAATCTCGTCCTAATTTCTAAACAAGTAGCTGGTACTGTTCGGCGGTGACTGATTTTATGATGACTTCTGGAACGATATGTGTATGTTGCTCTGCTTGTGATAGAAACTTATTCAAGTTGATACAATCCTGGATGTGTCGTAATTGCTGCCATTGATGACGCAGAGTGAGAAATCTATTAAATGAGGAGCTGTTTCCGTAACCTTTTCATATATTCAATGTATCGTTTTTTCAATCAACATCACAGATGACAGACCCCTTTCCCAAACCAATTTCGGCTTCCTGAAGAAGCCGCATACAACTATTAATTCTGCTGATATACTATAAATCAGAACCTTATAAGTTGACTTTATAGGTGACAGAACTTATTCAACCTTCTAACAAAACGTGCAAAAAGAAGAAGCTTGCTGCTCCAATCAGAGGAAAATAACAACCAAATAAAAGAATCTTAAAAGCAGAAACCGAAAATATATAATTCTGCTCTCAGGTCGTCAATAAGCCAATGTCAAGATCAGTTACATGTGATGAACGTAGATGTGTGGTATTCTGGTTGGTGGTTAGGTCACGACGCACCAGTGCAACGTCAGTATCCACTTCTCACAATATCAATCGCTAACAATATACATCTTTGTTAAAGGTTAATAAAAAATAATCTTATTTATGAACGTAATAAACCCAAAGGAAAATGAATATCACAATCCATATCCTTCCAGAAGGAGGGAGGGAGTAAAAATGGTGTGGATCTCCCTTTTATCCCTTCTTCACTTGCCCACCTAAACGTGTAGTTTGCTCATTCCAGCATCCAAATCGGCTTCATTTGTCATCTTTTTTCCAGTAGAACTGCTGAGATTGAGCCATGGATGTTGCAAGCACTGCTGAGCAGTGGGCCTCTTCTCTGGTGTAAAATCAAGAAGAGGAGAAAGAAATTCTGCAAACTCCTTGGCATCAGTCTCAGCGAACTTGAACCTGTCAACCAACAAGCGATCAAGAGACCAAAACTTCAGCCTTCGAATTCTTTTTAGATCCCCATGCCTATCAAAGAACTCCTTGGATTGAGCTCCTCCAATGGCAATCTGCTAAATAAGAATTAAGAGATAAATTAAAACTAATAACTCTAGGAGATCATTGCAAAAACGTGTTCATACCTTTCGAGGCATCTTCCCAAGGAGCTCCATCATTAGGGCAAGGTGATCCTGAAACCAACATGACAAACACAGTTCATTACCATCTAGACCAAATTTCCCTTGAATTCAGTTACAATTCAGTCATCAAACCAGCTATAAGTCTTGTATTATCTAATCCTATGTCCTGATCGATGTCATACAAATTGGCCAGCACTTAAACACATGTATATAGTATCAAATTTCCAATTGCTGAGGACACAAAACCATAGGCAAGATCCATCATACCTCATCTTCACCAAAGCCTTGTCCATCCTTGGGAGCAAACATCATTTCACCAGTAGCAAGCTCAAATGCAGTGCAAGCAAATGACCACATATCAACAGAAAATGAGTAACCAGAACGCAATATTACTTCAGGAGCTCTATACTGCCTTGTTTGAATTTCTTCTGCGAACTGCTTATCAGCCCAGCATGCATTTCCAAAATCAACAACCTTGCATCTCATGTCAATCCCATCCAGGCATCTCTCAGAGTTTTGCAAAGCCCCTCCCATCGAAGCTCTCCGACCTGAAATCTTAGCAACTGCATTCCTAGCCCTCCTTTTCAACTTCTTCTCAATGATGCTCATTGTTGATCCACCATTAAGATTGCACTCGGGCCTTTCAATAATCGGTTTGAGCCCAGAACGAATAGGATCCTTGGCAGGGTCTATAGTGGAAACAAGAAGAATATTCTCTGGCTTTAGGTCAGTGTGAATTATACCCAATTCTCTATGCAAATAATCCAAACCAGTCAAAATGCATTTGCAAATCTCTCTAACTTTATTCAATTTGAGACCTTTATAACGATTATATCTGATTAGCCGGAGCAAGCTGTCACCAAGAAATTCAAGAACCATACACTGGTGCTGCCCATTTGGCCCTGAGTGCTTAAACTGATCAATCAGTTGCACTACACAATTGGAATTAGAAGGGTCTCCATTGGTTATAACTGAAAGGACTTCAATCTCATGTAGTGCAGCTTGAGTAAATTGGGCTGCACTTTTCTGGATCTTAAGAGCAACAAACTTCTGGTGGGACAAAAGGACGCGAAATGAAAATGATATTTTTTGAAAAATTCGTACTCAAAGAAAAATGAACATCTGAAAAATCTAGAGAATTGCTGAATCTTCCTTTTACTAAGGCATTTAAGTACCACCGACCAATTCCAATTATGCATGAATAAGCACACGAGAAATTCTTCTGTCAAATCAGAAAAAGAAAAGGAAATGGCAAATCGATTTTGTCGAACACTACAAGTAAACTCTCACATTGATCTTATCAAACAAAAGGAAAAAAAAAATAGTAATTATTAAAGAAAGCAAAAGGGATATGGAAATTAGACCTCTAGTTCATTAAAGACTAAAGGCCCACCAAAAATGGGCAAACATAATAAAACCTGAAAGATCTTCTCATCAGAAACAGAGCTGATCAAACAAAGGACGTGCGCGAAAATGAAAGCAAATAATTAGAGAAAAATAGAGGAAGAGATCAGACTTCAGAGTGGTGTTAAGAAAAGCGTACGGAAGAGTGAGTGTCGTAAGCGAGCCAGACGGTGGAGAACTGGCCCCAGCCCAGCTTCCTTTGAGCAATATAACGGCCGGAGTTAAAGGGATCACCGACTCTGACGGCGTGGTAACCACCTTTCCGGTACGAGTCGATTCCCTCATCGTCCTCCTCCGATCCTGACGACGACGACGAACAAGACATGGGGGCTTGTCGTTTGGCTAGCTTTATCTGTGCTTTTATTTGTGTCTTTCTCTGCAATCTTTTCTCGCCCAGCAACCGTATGATTCGAATACTTCTTCTTCAGAAGCAGTGAGAATTGAAATTGATCTGACCCATTTGGTGGCTGTAAATCTCTCCCTCTCTGTTTATATATATATATGTGTGTTTGTGTAAAATGGAGAGAAGTGTTTGGAAATTATTTGTGCTTTATTTTGGGTGAGTGCGTCTTCTTTGCGGCCTCTGATACACAAGTGTCTCTCCGCCTTTTTCTCGTCAAGTCTTCATTTCTTATTTCCTACCTTTTAAAGCTTCTCCTCCTGTAATTAATTTACTCTTTTGCCCATCTCGCAATCTCCCGGGTCGGAGTGGGTTCATTTTTATCATTTATGTATTATTTTGAGTTACCTTGGGGGATTCAAGCTCAACTTTGGAATTCCAACACAAAATTTACATGTTTACGTTCTTTATAAAAATATAACGTGGCATATTGATACTGTAAAATTCTGTACTTTTTTGTATTTAGTTGCTGATTTAATTTTTTTGTTCTAATTTTATATCACAAAAATATACATTTTTTATTCTTTCAACAATGGTGAGACCAGATTCCTTGTTATTGTGATATAAATAAAATATATAAGTAACTTTTAAAAATATCTTTCTTTTCACATAAGCAATTATTATTATTATTATTAACTTTATTATTCTCATTATTAATAAATATTGTTATAAATTTTGTACTTATTATTAAATTTATCAATTTTTATTCTTAATTATATTATTAAACTCATTATAATAAATTATTTTTATTATTTTTTATTTTTTATTCTTATTTATTATTATTATTATTTATTTATTATTGCTATTATTATTATTAATTATTATTATAAATTTTGTATTATTATTATTGTTGTTGTTGTAGTAGTAATAATTATTATTATTATACAAAATTAATTTTCTTATTATTATTTTATTATCATTATTATATATAATTAATTTTCTTATTGTCATTGCGATTATTAAATTTCTTCTTATTATTAATATTTCTCCTCTTTTTCTTCTTCTTCTTCTATTATTATTATTATTATTATTATACGAAATTAATTTCTTATTGTTATTGCTATCATTAATATTATTTATTAACTTTTTTACTAATACAAATCATTTGTTTTAAAATAATCAATAAATTACATATTTATAATCATACTATATTGTAGGTATACTTTAGTCATTGATACTATTTTTATGTTCTGTCAACTATAATCAGATACATTTCTATTATCGAGACGAACACAATTTTATCTGTTTTGTCCATCATAATCAAGGACCTCAGTCTCTAACTTTTATTCTATTTTGTCTCCAAATTTTTATTTCATTCTATTTCAATATATGAATCACATTAAGAATAAGCAATATAAGAGGTATGTCACCTACTCTCGCAAAATAGCGACTCTTGGTTACATGACTTAAATTATTTATTCTCTCCGCTTTCAATATGAAACGAAGAAATGCAATTATGCAAATAAGGGAGACAGACTATCGCGAATAGATGAAATGCTTTATTTTAGCTTCTTCTTGGCATTTTAAAATTTGCAACTGTCCAAATCATTGATCAAATTGGAAACTTTACATTATATACCATGAAGAGTCAATCTAGCACGTTGGTTGGATTATGTAACGTTGTAGGTGTTTAAACTTGAAACGAAGTTCTACGGAGGTAGCTTTGTTCCGTGGAGGAGGCGTCAACCAGTTGTCCCGTGTCAAAGACAGGACATGGATTAGTTATCCTTTCTTCCATAAACGACGATGTTCTTGGGATCTGTACCTAAATTTATGTACCAACTCTATTTTATTATATCCAAGTTATTTATTTATATAGATTTATACTTGTTTAGTGGGTATGAGAAGAGAGGAATGAGAATGGAATGAAAAATAAAACTTGATAAGAGATGATGATTATTTTGCTTCTACTTTCATTCCTTATTTTGGAGCATCGCTCCATTCCTTTCCATTATGAGATGAATAAGAGTAATTCCTAACTTTGCTTAATATTTAAGGGGCGGTTGGTTCATACAGGGGAATAGTAATAGGAATGAAAATAAATATAATGAAGAATGGAGATGGATATTATCATTATAATTATGATGATTGGTTAAAAGAAAGGAATGATTATCATTATCATTGATAGTGGTTAGTTTGTAAAAAATATTGAGAAATAAAAATTAATTATATTTTAATTAATTAATTACACTATTTTAATTAATTAATATATTATACTTAAAATTAATTATATTGTAATTAATTAATTAATTATAATATTCTAATTAATTATTCTATCAAATAGGAAGGGTTGTTGCACAAAATGTATATTATAATTAATTAATTATAATATGTTAAT
>JANJEY010000234.1:46494803-46505360 GCA_024703695.1 Erythroxylum cataractarum | reverse complement strand
TGGGTCGTTGGTTACGGTGCTGCTCCGGCGATGAGCAGATCCCGTCGTGTGAGAAGGAAAATCTGGTCGATGGATTGGAAGAGTAGAGAGAAAACGATAGCCGACTGTTCTAGATTGGAAGAGTAGAGGAAAAAAAAGAGGTGAAATTGTGGGTATTTTCGTATTTTGGGTTTGGGGTAATCAGCTGATTACCCCAAACGCTGGTAACACCAGTTGATTGATTTTTAGCTGATTACCCCAAACGCTGGTAACACCAGTTGATTGATTTTTAGTTGGTTGGGTTGAATCAACCAACTCAATCAGCTAATTACCAAACAAGTTTGATAGCTATTTGACTAAGTCAAACAGCTAATTTTTGGTCAATTAGCTAAATTTTGGCTGATCAGCTATCCTCCAAACGCAGCCATAAGTTGGATGGGAAAGTCACACTTAAATTAAGAAGCATTGTCTAAATTGGATTAACGATATTTAATTTAATTTAATTTTGTATATAACTATTAATATTCTGGTTTAATTTAAAAAATAAGTGCATCATGATTTCAAAATTTTAATTTTTAAATTAATATTTTATATGAAACATAAAATATTAATTTAAACCATGTCTTGAAACATGGCTATATCTCCAATTATGGTCTTCGTATTTTCTCAAAATACTCAAATGCCTGTGCCATGGGCATGTCCTTGATTGAGCTATTTATTTAACAAATATGCCTTAAGAGATGACCGCTTCATATTTTCTCAAAAACTCAAAACAAAAGTTTTAAACTGCTTCTTAAACTTTTTATAGAATCTTCTATTATCTTAATTAGAGGTTACTATTTTTAATTTTTTGCTTTCGTTTTTAAATTTTGAAAAAAATTTATCTATTTGAATTATTAGTTTTAGTTTTTTCCAATTTTCAAAATCTATGAAAACCACAAAAGATAGTTTTATTTTCTGTTTTTTCTAATATGATTTACTGTCAACTAAATATATTATTTAATTATTAAAAATAATTACGAATATTTTAATTTTATATTATATATTTAATTAACAAAAATTAATTATTAACACCATTTTAAATAATTATATAATTTTTATAAATATTAATTGATATAATTAAAATATCTTCAAAATATATAAATTTTAAATAAAATTTTATTCAATACTTAAAATTTATTTAAAATAAATATTGAATTATTTATTTTAATAAAATAAAGTAATTTTTGTTGATAATTTATTAATAAAATATCATATAAGAGATTAAAATAAATTTAATTAATTAACAATAATTTATCTTTAAGTTTAATCTAATATGCAATTATCATTAATAATAAAAATACAATGGCATTATCAATTAAACATGTTTTTATTTTTATTTAAAAGAAAAAATAAAAAAACCCTAAATAACCCCACAAAAGTGAAATTGAAATTCCGTCGTCGTATTGTAGCATGCCGGATATTGACGAATTAGAGATTAAAAAGATAAGAAAAAGAATAAGGATGTGAGGTGACTTGACAAAGGTCCACTCAAAAGTAGCCACATATTAAAAAGGCTGGCCGTTTGTGGGCTTCTCATTCAGTGGGCTTTTGGTTCGATATTATTCGTCTCTCACACTTTCTCTCTCTAAGCTGGGAAATTATTGGTTTGGATAATTTCCAGTTAATTTGACTGGGGTTGTTGACCGAAAATGGCAGAGCAGCTGAGCGCGACTAGCGATATGTTTGACGCATATTTTAGGAGAGCAGATTTGGACGATGACAGTCATATCAGTGGAGCTGAAGGCGTCGGTTTCTTTCAAGGCTATGGTTTATCCAAGCAAGTTCATGCTCAGGTATTGCTTTGTATTTGAAGGCTTTTGCTTGGAAGATTTCATGTAAGTTAGGGTCACTGGAATAGTTCTTCTCTATTTGGTTAATTACTAGATACATTTCACAATCTCCTTGTTGAAAGTCTTCATAATCATCTGCTCATGAGGCATAGAAACTTGCGTACGCTGTTGCATGTTTGAAAACATGTGCGCTTACTTCACTGTGATCCGACTCAGCCACGTTCTTTGTTTTCTTCAACATAATTGTGCATATCTCTTTGCACTTAACTGTAAAATCCTTTCCTAATTGATGATTTATTCTTGTTACAGCAACCTGACAGTTTGTTCCTGTTCGGTTCTATGCAGGTATGGATGCATGTTGATCAGAAGGGAGCTGGCTTCCTTGGTCGACAAGAATTCTATAATACCCTTAAGCTTGTAACTGTGGCACAAGGTAAGAAAGAGTTGACTCTGGAGATCGTGAGAGCAGCACTGTATAGTCCTGCTTCAGCTAAAATTCCTGCTCCATAGGTAAACCTTGCAGCAACACCTGCCTCTAGAGTAGGACCACCTGTTGCGTAGTTGATTGCCAGCACATTTGCAATACCACAAATTGTTGGCATCAGACCACAACAGGCACTGGAACTGTGAGCACAAACCACCAGTTTTCTCAAACGCAGCCAAATCAGTACCCCAGACCAACCCAAGTTGTGCTCCCTATCCCTATGTCCCGTCCACAACAACTTCCTGCAGGCCAAATGTTGTCCAGGGGGAGTAACATAGGTGCTCCTCATCCTCCAAGTTCATCAGTCTCAACCAACTTGCTTGCTGGAAATACAAGTGGGTCTGCTACTCTAATTCCCGGCAGAGGGATTGTTCTTCATACGAGTCAGGATGGATTTGGGATGGCAATGCCAGGGTTTGCACCTACTGGCTAATCAAAACCACAGATGACAGTTGATTTGATGCCTTCTGATGTTCCAAAAGCTCAAAATGTGTCCTTAATATCAAATCAACATGTAACAAAGGACTCAAAAAAATCATCACAAAATGTATTTCCGTCTGACTCACTTTTTGGAGATGTACGTGCTGCAACTCCCATACAATTGAATCAAAGATCCTCACCAACTGCATCTTCTATAGGCAACATATCTTACTCATCGACAATTGTTCCATCATCAGGAGGCTTCCAAGCTTCTTCAAAACCAAGATCCCATGACTCTTCACAGATTATATATTCCTAACAACCTAGATCTGGTCCACCAATTGGAAGAAAAAATGAGCTGGCTAATGTCCAAACTATTGCCACTCCTGGTTTTTCTGTTGGAGCTGGAAGTGCAGTGTCTAATCAATCCCAGCCTCAATGGCCAAGGATGACTCAATCTGACATTCAGAAGTATACGAGGGTATTTATTCAAGTTGACACTGATAGAGATGGGAAACTTACTGGTGAACAAGCTCGAAGTCTCTTCTTAAGTTGGAGGCTAACAAGAGGTAGATTGATAAACTCAGTTTGTTTTAGCTATTGGTATTTGTTTAATTTGCACAGCTTCCTTGAAACTCATTCAGGTTAAAAGGTTATTTAACACAATTGAATCATAATCAGAAACATACCAGGAATCGGAGTGGGCATACTTGTTGCTTGCAACATCTCATTAACATAGTATAATCATTAGAATCTTTCTTGGTGTTTATGTGCATTGGCGATATTTTTATGAGAATTCATATTGGAGCTTTTTCCTTACTATTTACAGTTATAAAAGCTTTGAGTTTGAAGATTTCCTTTAAGGAATACATCTTTATTGATACACAGTACTGATCTTCTAATTAGTTAGTCTTGGTGATTCAGAGATCTTAAAAAAGTTATGGGACTTATTGATTAGGATAATGACGACATGCTTTCTTTGAGGGAGTTCTGTACTACTCTCTATTTGATGGAACGTTAGAGAGGTCTTCCTCTTCCTACAACACTTCCAAGCAGCCTGATGTTAGACGAAACTCTGCTATCCATGACAAGTCACCCTGTTGCATCACATGGTTTTGGAACTTTTAAATAAGCTTCTGGTATGGTATAATTTTTACAATATTAGTTTTATATCTACACTGTGGATTCACTTTTAAGTGAGAAGCTAATGAATATCCTCAGGTTTGAGACATCCACATACTATGCATGTTCCTCGACTGCCGTCTGCTGCTGCACCAAGACCACCAAGGCCACCTTCTGTTGCTCAAGCTGATGTAAAGCAACCTCCTCAGCCAAAGCCCAAGGCTCCTGCACTGGAAAAGCTTCTAGTGGATCAGCTGAGCCAAGAAGAGCAGGACTCACTAAATTCAATGTTCCAAGAGGCATCACAAGCTCATAAGAAGGCACTTGTTCTTTCTGCTATCTTGTCATGGAATTGCTCAATTTTGTATAATAGAAGTTTCTGTATGTATGTCTAGAAAGCATTTGTAGTTGGTTTTACTTTTTAAAGTTTGAGCTGCATCAGTAAAATGATTGATGTCATACTCCATTTTGAATTGAAATACCTTGATTTTATTCTTAAACATATATATGTATATCTACACCCTCTCTCTCTCTCTCACACACACACATGTATGCATATGTGGGGATGCTTGAATATTTTGTTCCTTCTATAATTGAAGGCTGAAGAGTTGGAGAAGGAAATGTTGGATTCTAGACAGAAGGTTGAGTGCTATCGTACTAAGATGCAGGAACTTGTAAGTGGGTCCTGACTTCTTTTGTTTATTTCAGTTGAAGGGGTTCTTTTTGTCGTGATAGTCAAGATGTAGGAACTTATAAGTGGGTCCTGACTTCTTTTGTTTATTTCAGTTGAAAGGATTCTTTTTGTTATGATAGTCATAATATGTTTTAATTTTCTTCTATTGAAATATTTGCCTATATGTGCCTACAAGCTTCGAGTTCCAGATGCAATCTTTTATCACGATTGTATTCTCATTTGATGGATGAAAGTGTATGCTTGAGTCCTATAGAAACTTTCCTTGCATCATCGACTCCAATATGATAATCAAATTGCTTAATTCATACCTTGTTGATATCATGGATTGTGTTAAGATTACATATAAGAATTGTTAAAGTTTGTAATAAGTAGGGTTGGTATAAAAAAGGCAGGTGTAATTGACTTAAGAAATTCCAACTGTGATCTACATGGTGAAAACTCAAGTAATGAATGATTTGATTCATTCAATTTTTGTAAACTTACCAACATTTTGCTTTGATAATGTTAAATATAATGGAATGGCATGCTCAAAACTGTATCCCATGGTAAATTTTTTTTGATTATTTGAATGAAAAAAAGCTTGTCATTGTTTAATTTTCCTTTTCTTAGTCAGTCTACTTGATGATTGCTTATTATCTGATTGTTAATGTTTTCAAATTTCAGATTTTATATAAAAGTCGTCGTGATAATCAACTCAATGAAGTCACTGCATGGGTTGCTGGTGACCGGTGTGAGGTATCTTTTACCCACATGATGATTGACATATGTTTTCCATGGCTGCATATTTCTACTTGAACTAATCTGCTAAAGTTCTGATTAGGTTGATGCTTTGGAGAGGAAATATATAGAGAAATACAAGCAGTCTGGAGATGTTGCATCTAGATTAACCATTGAGGAAACAACATTTCATGATATTCAAGTATATGCATTTTCTTCTTTTCTTGCTCACTTGTTTGGATGTAGCGGATCACTTTTGGCGAGTTCTACCTCCAGTACTTGTTGAACCAATAATTTCTTATTACATTCAGGAGAGAAAAATGGAACTATACAAGGCAATTGTTAAAATGGAAGGAGGCACTGCCGCTGATGTCCTTAAGGTGATTCATGGTTATAGTTCACTGTCTGTGATTGTCTAGAAACCAACTTTAAGTCCTGGTCCACCATTTTTTCAGGAACGGGGAGAGCATATCCAATTGAGCATGGAAGAATTAGTGAAAAGTGTGAATGAACGTTGCAAGCAATATGGCTTGCGTGCTAAACCGACCTCACTGTTTGAGCTTCCCTTTGGTATCTTCATGACGCATCCCATTTTTAGCTCCTGTAGATATTGGTATGTTTGTACTGTTGGCAATTATACAAGAAAGCTCCCTTTTGAACAATATTGCTGTGATTCAGTATTCTGATATATTGTTCAGCTGAATTTATCATTTAATTTGTCTATTTGAATGCTACAGGCTTTAAAGATGATTTGTTGTGTGAGAGATGAATTTTGATCATGTCCTATTAACTTATTTCCTCTGACTGATTCTTGGATTTTGAACAATATTGTTGTGATTCAATACTCTGATATATTTTTCGGTTGAATTTATCATTTAATTTGTCTATTTGAATGCTGCAGGCTTTAAAGATGATTTGTTGTGTGAGAGATGAATTTTATTCATGACCTATTAACTTATTTTCTCTGACTGATTCTTGGAATTTGGGTTTGTCTTTCCAATAGTAGTATTCTTTTGTGATTTCCTTCATATACTGTTATGCTACAGGATGAAACACCGCTGTTTTAAGGATTGATAAACTGCATTAATTTTCAGTTGATAACTGAAAAATGCAACTATCTTTTTAAAAGATGCTTTTGTTGATATTATTTTCTATTTAACTACATTAGTTAGAACATGTTTGTTACTAAACATAACTGATATGGAATCATCTTACATTCGAGGCACTACTTGCATTAATGTGCCCTACAATCTTGTAGCTGATCAAGATATTTAAATTGAGAGATAAAGTGCATGTTTTTTGTGTCTTTCTTTTGCGCATATATTTGTGTGTAGTCTGTGTATTCCGTTTTGATGCTAAATTGCTTGGAAAATATATTTTTCTTCTTTTTGATTAAAAATAGTTTAAATAGTCATCTTTTTTTTCTGTTGATTTTCTTTTATTATTATCTTTCTTGGGGCTGGCAACCTGGAATACAGGAAGGAGCTGCTGATTGGGATGAATACTGGGATAAGTTTGAAGATGAAGGTATACTGAACAGTTTCCTACTGCATGATGATTTTATTGCTTTTTTTGATATAGTAACCTAGTTAAATTTGTCCAGCCATAAATTTTACCTTATTGAAGAATCTATATACTTTTCACTTGGAGTGTAGACCATTTCTTCTTTAGTTTTGACTCTAAACTTCATCAATGGGAAAACTATTTTTTGACCATGTTCAGGGTACACATTTGTTAAGGAGCTTACTTTGGATGTCCAAAATGTTGTAGCCCCTTCAAAACAAAAATCATCTTCAGTTGGGAAGGAAACAACTTCCACTAAAGGTGATGCCAAGGAGTCACGCTTAAATGCAGACTTGAAGTCAGAGGAGGTTCCAAGCTCAGGCGAACTAAATTCTGAGAAAGAATCAACACATAATCAAAATCCAAATGATACGATAGGAAGTCCTACAAAAAGTCAAGAAATCCAAAATTTTGCATTTAAAGAGAGTGCTGGTGCGAAAAATTCACCTCATTATAAATATTTCAGAAGGTGTGGTTTAGTTTATGATTTTTCTATAGCTGTTGCATTACTTTGATTTGTGTGTGCACTGACACAATCTTTGCATCTCTTGGTTGCAAAGATGAGACTGACTTTTTTATTCGGAGCTTTAAATGGATAACTGAAGTTTGTTCATACACTTTGTGCAGTGAGGGAGGGGGTGCTGAGTCTGTTCTTTCCAGTGACAGAAGTGTTGATGACTCTCATTGGGGTGCATTTGGCTCCCATTATGATAAAGAATAAGTTTGGGGCTTTGGTAGTGGCAAGGTTAGTGAACTTTCTAAGGTTTGATGTTGGCAGATGGGAGTCATTTGTAGTGCATTCCAGAATTATGCACATTGTTTTACGCTTATTTAAAACTTGTACATATTCACATGTTTAAACAAATGTGCAGAGTTACACGTGACCATAACTTATGCATAAATTCTGAGAATGAACTTCTTTGGTGATTATTCTGGACTTCCTGGCAAAAAATTGGAACTTTAAGTTCTTATTCTGGTGATTATTTTGGACTTCTTATAATTGAAAAAAAAATTGTAACTTTAAGTTCTTATTCTTGAGGAAGTAGTGATTTGATTGATACAACAGCCCTTTCATATGCCTATAATTATTTCTTCTTCCTTTTCACCCCTATTTGTTCTATAGGAAATTTTGATTTATCCTTCTTTTTCATATTTTTGGCAGGGCAAGGATCATGACATTGAGGAGAGGTCCTTATTTGGTATTAGTTGGTTTGGTCTAAGCCCAATAAAAACAAGGTTCTCACAGGAGAAGAGCCCCTTTATCTTTGCGGATTCCGTCCCGAGTACACCTGCCTATGACCAGGATAAAAGCTCTTATGTGTTTGATTCTACGCCAAGTACCCCTGCATTAAACCAGGGGCGGAGCTCATCTATCTTTGATTCTGTTCCAAGCACCCCTGTTTATAACCAGGGAAAGTTTGATTATGCTACAAGTATCCCCGCCTATAACCAAGGGATTAGTGCATATGTGCTTGATTCTGTTCCAAGCACCCCTGCCTATAATCAGGTGAAGAGCACATCGATATTTGCAGATTTTGTTCCCAGCACCCCTGTATATAGTTTTGGTGAAGGGTCAGACTACTGCTCCTTTGATAGTTTCTCTAGGATTGATTAGTTTAACTTGCATGATGGTGGGTTATTTCAATCGTCAAACTTTTATCTTTCAAGGTTTGATTCTATCCGTAGTACTGGAGAATCTGATCAAACTTATAACTGTCCATTAAGATTTGTTTTGTTTAGAGAATCCAGTTATCCAAAGCAAATTCCAAGTTTCTCAAGGCTTGATTCATACAGGGACTCTGATCAGAGGGTTCTCAAGATTTGATCGATTTCGAGACTCATATCCTGGGCAAGAGTTTCCGCAAAGCTTTGATTCATTTGGTGAATCTCAAGATTCTGATCATAGCCAAGGGTTCTCTAGGTTTAATTCATTTAATAATCATGAGAGTGTATCCTCATGGTTTGGCAATTCTATGGCAAGATTCGATTCTTTTCGGGTGACTAAAAACACTAATAGTAGCCATGGGTTCTTATGCTTTGATGAGAGTGACCCTTTTGGCTCAATTGGACTGTTCAAGTCATCATTGGAGGGTGAAACTCCAAAGAAGAATTCTCATAGCTGGAGAGCATTTTAGTCAGGGTATGGATATTAATACTAAATGGTTTCTTTTGTACACCCTTATGAGATTTGTTCCCATAGGTCTTGCAGCCTGGTTCTACCTTTTCCAGTACGTAGTGTGTGATATTACATTATTAGTTTTCCATGTGGCCTTTAAGCCTGCTTTGTTTTGGCTGCTATAAAATTTTCTCATCTTTATTTTTTCAATTTGTTAAAGTTGTATGAAGGCATTTTTGTTGTCTTTTTCTTTTCTTTTCTGAATCAGAGAACTTTGAGATTTATGTAATCTTTTTTTTTTTTGGAATTAACCATTCCTTTATCTTGTGGCGGAACCTAAATTGGATTGTTGGGTTACTTTAATTCTAAAATTCACTGCAAAATCTCCAATTTTGATTTGTCAACCATTTATATCAATATGATAAAAAATTCAAGTAAATTGTAAGGTAAAAGCAACTTCCATCGGACGTGAAGTAACGTTATGAGTATCATATTGTTATAGGTATTGGATTTAGTGTATTGGTAAATATCATTTTAGGTAATTTTTAAAATTATAAAATAGTTGATGATTTTTTTCTAAAATTTGCAATATAGTTTTTTAATATATTGTGTCATATAATTTATAATTTTATTTTAAATGTCTTCAAAAGTTATAATAATAGAAATTTGAAATAATAATCTATTTATTTTTATTAATATTATTTTTCACACATTTCACATATACACAATAACTTTAATTAATATAAAAATCTGTTTAATTATCATACAAATATAAAATTAAGGATAATTTAAAATACTTAAAATGTTATGATTTTATAGTATAATAAAGAATAATTACATATCATCAAATAGAAAGAATAATAAAGTTGCAAAACTTCATAACTGTTACAACAATAATTCGTATTGAGGAATACAACTTACCATAAGCAAAACCTGAAACAAAATACTTATAGTTAAAAGTTTTATATTTATATTGCATATATAGAATTTAACGTGCGAATCAAATATAAGTGAAATTAAAAGAAGAGAATAAATAAAAACCAAGAACTTCATTTATTCGAATATTTGCTCAAATTGCATTGACTTCAATTATCATTTGTAAAAAGAGTCTCATTATCACCATGTTTACAATTACATGATACCAGTCTTTCTAAAGTTTGGAATGAAAGTAAGTAATATAAATATGGATCAATTGCAAGACTTCATATGTTTTTGCTTATTTTATTAATTCTTAACACTACATTGCTTATTAGCTGAAAATTTTGGTGGCTTGTATATTGATGTGGTTCCGCAAGTTCATGGGTCTCAAGTAGTACAGTATAATATTGTCCTACATGGAGTAATTGTGTAAGTACTAGGCTTGGATCACTCAATTAATTGGACTAGCGATTGTGTAAGAAAAGGGAATTAAAATAAGAAATTTAACTAACAAAAATAACAAAATCAAAGGTAAAGAAAAAAATGCGAAAATCTCTAGGGGTTTAATTCGAATGGAATGTGGTAAGCTTCACGGATGGTTCCACTTTTAGCGTTTTCTATGGACTTTACCTGGGTCAATTTATTAGGCGAATTTTTGGTTGATAGAAGGTTGAGCCTAGAGTTTCTTAGATCCTTTTTCAAGGTATCAAAG
>JANJEY010000234.1:46320402-46334462 GCA_024703695.1 Erythroxylum cataractarum | reverse complement strand
AATTAAACAAAACAAGATTCTTAATTAACATAGTCTAATTAACAAAGGAAAGAAGAAAAACTAAGAAAATCTTCCTCTCTAATTGCAGCCAACGTTGTCCAGCCTTTTCTCCTATGTTGCGTGCGTGCGTAACCCTTCAAAATTCAGTCCCCAAAATTTCTCTCTTGCTGCGCAACCGCCACCAGCGTTTTTCATTCACTTTTGTCTTTTGTTAATTCACTTCTCCCCAGCCTCCACGTCAGCCCTGTGTCCTTCCTTTTTTTCTTCTTCTTATGGCTCTTTTCTTGCTTCCAGCCTTATACGTTGTCGTTCCCTCTTTGGCTTGTTGTGCCTCACGTGTTGCCTCCCTTGCTCCTTGTTACCGTCGCTACTATTGTTCTTTAAAACCTACTTGTTTTTATTTTTCTCCGCGTGCTAGTGCTGCGTGCCTCCTTCTGCCACGTCATGCTCCTCTCATTTTCTATCTTTTTAATTGTTGATTAATCTGCCCATTTTACCGTCAATTGCTGTCTGCTTTTTTTTTTCAATTTGTGTCACATACGTTGAGTCTGTTTTGCTTCTTGATTTTAATTCTCCAGCCCTTTGTCCAGTGCACTGGCCCTATACTGCTGATCTGTAGCGTCCCCTGTTTAATGTGTGCTCCTCCCAAAATCGACGCCACCTGGTCCTCTCTTTCTTTCTGCTCCTATTGCGTGAACTTCATTAATTTTTGCCCTGTTGTGTTGATTTAATATTTGCGACGTCGTCCTCTTGAATTTATGCTCTTGTATAATTCCCTACAAGACAGTATTAAATCAAATTAAGTCCTAATAATTGCATCAACAAGAGAAATAAAAAGGGATAATTAAAACATAAATATTGAACAAATATGCACTTATCAAAGATCCAATAGTATGGTAGAAAGAAATGTATATTTCTTTCTATCAATTTGAAATTTTTTTTAATGAATATTAATTTAATTTAAAATTTAATTAATATTAATTAAAGTACAATCAATTATAGATTTTCTTACCTTTTTTACATGGTGGTGAAATGGTAGACACGCGAGACTCAAAATCTCGTGCTAAAGAGCGTGGAGGTTCGAATCCTCTTACATATTAAAACTTTCTGCATAGTATAGATAGAAACAATCCCCAGGCCACCATACTTCTTTGGAATAATAACCTCACTCCATTTAACCTTAGCGTTAAGTGAGTTCTTAGATTTACCAGTCCATAAGAATGCTTTTAGGATTCTATCAACTCCTTTAAGGGCTTTTTGAGGCAAGGCAATATGAGCAGTCTAATAAATATGTAAGTTGCTTAAGATAAATTTAATGAGGGTTATTCGAGCAATATGAGAAAGAAACCTGTATTGCTAGGCATTCACTTGAGCCTTAATTCTTTCAAGAAGAGGAAGACAATCATTAGACTTGGGTTTGCACATTAAAGCCCAACTAGTCTCTGAACTTTTGTAAGATTTCTCACATCAGTAAAGATATACAAACAACTCTTCTTAGAGTTATGTTTTAAACTTGACCAATCAGCAAATAGTTCTAGTGCATGTATCATCATGTAATCAAATGAGGATCAGTACCACAAAGGATCAGAAGATGATCAACATACTTAAGGTGAGTGAGAATGAGACCTTTAAATTTGTAATGCAATTAAAAGTTCATGTTATAAGATATCACCTTACTAGTTAGTTTAGAAAAGCCTTCCATCACAAGAATGAGTAAATAAAGAGACAAAGGATCTCCTTAGTGAATGCCTGTAGCAATCTTTAAAGGCTAGGTAGGAACCTCATTCACCAAAATACTCAGAGAAGAAGTTTAGATGCATGTTATAATCTAATCAATAAATTTAAATGGAAACTGTAAGGCTTTACGACAAACCCCATATAAACCGCCAATTCACAGTATCAAAAGCTTTTAAAAAATCAACTTTAATTAAATAACTTTGGAGATTCCTGCCTAAATTATACTTGGCTAAACATTTCCTGAATCATTACTAATTGATAACAATAAAACATTATCTCTAATTACTTTAGAGTGATGAATCCTACCTTTATCACTCAACTACCTCCATATATTTCATATGACATCCAATGACCATCGACCGAATAACCTATGATTAGAATAGGTCATAAGTAGTATCAAAACATATCAATACCTATATAAAATAACTTTGGATACCTTAAGTCAAATGATCACTTATACAGTCATCACAATGAGAATTTTCATAGACATACAAGTAATGCTCCAAATGAATTTTTCATATCAGGTGAGTTCAGTTAACTTGTTTTTTAACAAACCCCCATATGTTTGTTTAAGTATCTCCATGCTTTAGTCTATGAGATCGACTTCTTCCTTCATAAGGAAAAACATAATGTGTGCTAGCCTTTTTATGTTCTATTAATATCCAATCTTAATAGAACAATGACTAGGAATAATTTAGGGATAATACATAAATGCAATATGATTCTCAAATTATAATCTCATTATAATTTCATATGCAGTTTATAATTATCCTATGGACTTTATTATAAACATCTAAATGTGTACAAGATATAGAATGCCTTTAAATTATTTTGTGGCTAAACTACAACTAATCGATTAACTATAGGGCGTAAACCAATAATCTCCCACTTTCACTAAGCCAATCATTTAAGTATCTTATACTATATCACTATATGAAGATCATACTACTGTTATGATAATGGCTTAATGGGATAATTCTAAAAGATTCTTTATAGTGAGTACTTGCTTAAATCTTACAACTTCCGTCGTAATTATCATCATAATTAAGAAAAAATGTCCTAAATACTTCCTTGGATTTTTTATGAGACCTTAGCTCCTTTTACATGTCTAATGATTCTGACTATCTTATAAAATGCAAGGAATTGTATCAAGCTCTCTCGCGAACTTATTGATCTAATTAATCATTTCTACTAAATAAAAAATGTATTATGGGTTAATTAGCAACAATTTCTACGTTGGAACCTTTCTAGTATTGAATGATATTGTTTTAAGTAAATATAACTTAATTAGGATTTACATCTAAAGTTATATCCTTATCTCCTTAAACTGAATTATCAACTCATACATTAAATAATGGATATCTTTAATTCTTTAAATGTATCTGATATCTCAAATGTTAAACATATTTAGTACATTATTTATATACTTGGACTTAGAATGGGTGAACAACTTCTAATATATCTCTATAGATCTAATTCTCAAAATTAAGTTGCTTTTTTTATCCAACAAGAGTTATTCCTAAACAATTATGTTTTCAACTATTGAATTAGAATTATTGTTCTCTGTGAGCAGGATGCCTTTATGTAAACCCACTAAAGAGGATAATTATAATCTCACTAACCTTTTTGTAGACATGATAAATTCAAAATCATCTCTAAAACAAACTCTTTGAATTCATCATAAAAGTGAATCTTTCAATGTCTCTTAGCCTTTCAACTATACATCAAATGCATCAACAAAGGCATTAGTTCTAATTGGATGTATTGTCATAAGATTTGAATATTTCAAATTTTATCTCTCTCATTACTTGTCTTGAGAACTATTCTTTTATAAATATGTATTGAAACAAACAATTAGTTCAACAAGTCTGTAAGATTATATCTAACCTTTTAGATATCTCATAACCTTTTATTACCCAATTTATTTATAAACTTGATGGATAATGTTTGCTTCAACTAAGCATTATATCCTTAAATCATTAACCTTGACTCTTTTAAAGACTTAGCATTTCATATCATTGTATAAAATTCCGAAGATGAGTTGAGAACATCTTCAACATTTAGATCATACCATCAACTATTCAATCCAATTTTATACAATGATAAAACTAAAAATAAACAGGAAATATAATTGAAAAGGAGGATAGGAGGCAATGGCATCGGAAAACCTCATAATCCGGGAAGTACATCGAGTTAGCTTCTTCTCCTCTTCTCTTTTCCTTCTTCTCTTCCTCAATCTCTCGATGAATTCTCTCTAGGGTTTCTCAAGATGGCTTATGCAAAAGCTCCTCCTCTACCTCCTTGTCTTGTTCTTTAAATATCCCCTGTGTTCTGAGCAACCCTAGGGTTTTTTGGGATCTGAATGGTCTAAAAAATCTCTCAAAACTTGACGTCTCTGAGTGTCTGCACGTCTGCCCGATGTAAGCCACGATTGTGGGCTACATCCAAACCTTTTGTCATGATTATGGCATACAGACCATAATCATAGAGAGTTCCTTACACTTCTGTATGATCGTGGCAAGCAAGCCACGATCGTAGCCTAGCTCTGGTGCTTTTGTCACGATCGTGGTTTGTTGTGCTTCTATCACGATCGTGGTCTGTTGTGCTTCTGTCACGATCGTGGGTTGTTGTTTCAACCCAAATGTCTTCGAAACTTCTCTATTATTTGATGTTGACCTTAAAACACTAACAAACACATCAAGGTACCTTAAAAAAAATAAGCTCAAAGACTTGTACTAACTCATAAAACACAAATAATTGACAACTAACACAATTATAACCTAAACAGATACTAAATAATTGAATCAATAGCTAAATACATACCAAAATAAGCCCTAAAACACGATGCAATTACACATATCAGTAATACTTTTTCCTCAGATTACATAATTGATGAAGATGTAACTAAGTGACTATGTTATGAATGTTTAAATTACGTACTTTTGTTTTAATTAGAAACTATTGTTTCAATATTCATAATACTTTTAGTATATTTTAACTAAGATTTTTGGATTATTACTGGTTCATCAACATGGTCAAACCTAGCTAATCATTCCAGATATGTTGTAAATTTTTGTAATCTCAACATTTATAATTTGTAAACTAATCTCTTTATTTATTATTTTGTCTATAAGAATTGTTAAAGTTGTAATTAAAATCTTGTATATAAAGAATACTCTTTTATGGGTATAATTTGATGATATTTTACTTTTTACATACAATACTTCAAATTATCAATTATTTGTGTACAATTTTTTGTATAATAAATCTATAATAAAAAATATCAAAACATTATTTACAATAATATGGATTAAAAATGTAACCAATAACTTATTCCAAACTTTTGGTTAAAACTTAGCTAGAAACATTTGACAACTTTTATAAAATGTACCTAAAAAAAATTGTCTTCATATTTAGAATTGTAGCTAAAAATATTTGTCTATGTTTTTAGAAATGTAGCTAAAAACATTTGTTTTAATTTTAAAAACATAGCTAAAAATAGTTGGCTATGTTTTAAAAAACGTAACTAAAAATATTTACCTACAATTTTAGAAATGTACTTAAAAATATTTGACTACGTTTCTGAAAATATAGTTAAAAAGTTTGCGCTATGTTAAAAAAAACGTAGCTAAAAGCTTTAGGTTACGGTTCTAGAAACTTAGCTAATAGTTTGTAGCTATGAAAAAGAATCGTAGTCAAAACTATTAGTGACCATTCTTCATAATGCCGCTAATAGTTTTTGGCTACCAAAATAAAACACAGTCAGAATATATTAGTGACGATTACGAAAAACATCATACGAGAAAGAGGCGTAGCCCAAACTATTAACAACCATTCCTCAAAATGTTACTAATAGTTTTTCATCACTAAAATAAAGTGTAGCAAAAAAATATTATTGACAACTGCCAAAAAAATCGCCTATAGTTTTTAACTACAAAGATTTGGTGACGTTTTGGGTGACGAAACAGAAATGTTGCTAGAAACTATAGGCGATGTTTTTTACAACTTTAGCTCTGAATTTTTTTTTTTTTTTTTTGTAGCCAAAGTCAAATTTGTTTTAGTGAATAAGATCAGTTTATGTAAAAAGAATATTAATAGGAAGGTTGTTCTTCATTTATATTACATTGGGCTTTATGCCCAATATAATAAATTTTCATGCATCTCAAACTAACAAGAGGCATCAAAGCCCACCAATTTTGAAACTAATGGGCCATGATACTTTATGTAGAGACTTCACTCAACCTTTGTCTTTATCTTTGGAATTAATCCTTTATAAGAATTATTTTATTGAAAGACTAAAGCAATAGTAGAAGTGTTGTTACTCCTATATCTATAAATTTCTCTCTTTTTCCTTTAATTTAATTAGTTGTTATTAAAAGTAAGTTAATTAAACCCAAACACAAATCTATGGAAGAGTGATCAAAGTATGTAACTTCAAAAATATAACATAGGTTGTATTATACAATTCATGATGATCAAGGGAACGTTCAATTATTACTTTCAACTATTAAGATGCCACTGCGTTAACGAATTATATTAACAGCTACAATGTAGTTTGTGACTTACAATTAATTTTAATTAAACGTGATGGCAATTTTAAAGGAACTATATAGATAATTAATTACAAATTCTTAACATTTAAAATGACTTTAAAAGTTTTGTTAAAATATATAGGTTCCATAACTATATAAATGCCTCTACAATTATTGTTGTTTCTTTATTTCTTTTTGGTGTTTCTTCTATTCAATAAATTTATTGACTTCTTCATGCCCTATTTCTTTATTTCTGGTTGTTGTTTCTATGTTAATTTTGATTACCTGTTATGTTATTTGCAACCTAAATTGTATTTACTAATTTAGTAAATGATTTATATAGATGGACAAAAGTTAAATAATTATATGGTCTCCTTAATACTTGGATGAAAATTTTAAAAGATTAAATGGGTTCAAAATGTGAAATTTGTTGTTAATACATAGATAGTTTAAATTTTAACACTAAAATAAAGTCATGGTATATAATCACTTACTAATTTGAGACAGAAAAATTTTATATTCAACGGATTTATCATAATGAATGTTTTTTTGTGATTTTTTTTTCTTTTTTACAGTATATAAACTCACTCCTATAATGAAAGTAAATGATAAGTATCATAAAAAGTAGGAAATAATTATGTAAATATAAAAGTTTGCTCAATTTTTTGTTCAACCATTTATATATTTATTAGATATTAATATAATAGTAATATGTTGATTTAATATTTTTTAAAAAAATTATTTTAGAATAAGATGTAAGAGATATTGAAAAGTCCAAATAAGAGAGTAATGAGCTCACTGCGGATAGGATTCGTGATATAGTACTTAGTACTCGTTCGGGTTATAACCCTAAATGAAATATTTCAACCTCTATTTAGAAAACAACCATTAAATAACTTCAAAAGGAAAACAAAAAGGATGAAGTAATTAAGGGAAAAGAAATTTGAGCTAGATTTGCAAAATATGATATGTTAGTCAAAAAGTTAATTAGCTCGGATTATAATGTAAATGAAGAGAAAAGTGAAGAGTATTGATTCTAATTCCTAGCCTTATTCTATCACTTCCTATATATACTATAATTTCACATTTAACTTTTTTTTTTTTCTCAAACTATAGAATGGATGAAGATGGAATTGAGTGACATCATACACATGGAATGATAAGTAACATTTTAACTAAATATGGTGTGAATCATAAAGTTATGTGGTATTTGCTTTAATTTAAAGCATATAATTAGTATATAAATTTTCTCATAGTAATTTTAGTTGACTTGAACCAAGCTTGTTATCTTTTTTACAGGGGTATTGAATTGGACAAGACTTTCTGGTACAATATTTAACATTATGCTTGATACATTTCAATTTATTCGTAGCCTATAGCCTAGTTTGTTGTAGTGTAAGTTTGGGCGGTTGATCCAAGACTCGACTTGACGGTCCATATAACTTATACCCTCCATTGCAAAATGATGTAGTTTTGGTCTTAAACTTTAAAATAACTTAAAGCCTATAGTGATGTAGTTTTGGGTAGCCTAAGCAAGCTTAGGTCCAAGCTCGGACTATTCGAAATCATCAAAGTAAGCTCGATCAAGTTAAACTTTTGGTCAGGTTCCAGCTTAAAGATCGGCTTGATACTTGATAGCCTGCCCTTCCCGCTACAGACGATATTGTTTTGGGAAAAGTCATTCACTCTAATCTTATGCTTTAAAAAATTAATAATAAAACAATGTTATTTTCAAATTTTTTCTTAAATGATACTCCCTCCTATTCAAAATAAAAATCGTTTTAGAGAGATGCATACTTATTAAGAAATCTAATGAAATGTTTGATATACCATTATTAATTGCACGTTGTATTGTCTTGAAAATGTAATATTAGGTTGTGAGAGATATTAAAGAGTAATTTCGGAAATAAAATTATAAACATACATAAAAAAATCATGAACGACATTTATTTTGAATAATTAAGATCCCTTTAAAACAACTTTTATTTTAAATAAGAGGGAGTAATATTTTGAGTAACTCGAGCAAACTCGGGTTACAGTATCCAAAATTGACCAAATTTTAGGCTGAAATTAAACTAGACTTTAGGATATCAAGCTAGGTCAGGTCAACTACAAACTCTAGTTGTACCCATCTCTAATCATATGTGAACTTTTAAACTAATTTATTTTCACATTAATTTGATCTCCAAAAGCTTTTAATCAATATGTTAGTTCAATTGAAGGCAATATTTGAAGATAAGGCCCCTTTGGGCCTCATCGACTTTAATTGAACCCTACAAGTAAAGAATTTGGACTAAACTTGTATAAAATGGAGAAATTGTAGAAAATTATTTGTTTTGCTATCCATTGCTAGATGAACAAATCGCTCAACTGCTGAATAAGCTACTAGTACCCTTGAGCAAGCTGATGAAACTTTCCATCAACCTTTACGAAAGTTGTATAACGTTATATTATTGATGCCTTTTTTTAATTTTGTAAGATTGAATCCAAATAAACTGAGTACATACAAGTTCTCAAATGAGATTTCATCCTAAAACTAATTGGTAATAGAAGGTGTAACTCACTAAGTTTATATATATGTTCAAGGTCATATATTCTTTTCACGTGGGATGAACTCCCACTTATATTTCAACACGCTCCTCTCATGTGTGGACTAATTTAAGGCCCAAAACATGATATAATTTATCATATGGAGGTGGTGATGACTGATCTAAAAGTAACATGTTCTAATACCAATTTAAATTTGATAAGATTGAGCCCAAATAAACTAATAACCTAAAAGTCAAAAAAAGATTTCATCCTCGTTAAGGCCATTTCTCGACTGGCAGTTGTTAGCTAGTAAATTGAGATTCGAAGATTCCATAAATGTAAACCGTTTTACATTACAAATCCTCCAATAAAAAAGTTGCCGACTTTTAGACTTTTGTAGTACTTAAATCAACAACCATCATTAATTCCTCGGAGTAAGAGTGATTCCTGGTTGTTGATTATCTGTCATGAAAATGATGTGACGGTGCTGTTACTGCTTACACTGCTTATCTTTGCTGAAGTTATCTTCTTTGTTTGCTTCGTTTGTAAACTATAATCTTGTAAAGTTGTCGATATATGGATCAAACAAGTTTTAGTTGGAGATTTGTAAGTTACTGAAATATACAACACAAGACGTGTGTACCAATCTATTTTAGTTTAACGTGCTCCATATATTCTGATGACATGCATCAAAAAACAAAAATGGAATCCTGCAGACTAATAGAAAGAGTTATTCTGTAATTCAGGCATAGAAAAGAAATTTTGATCTCGTTCATGTCAAGGATAGCATATTGACATGAAAACAGTTGGCCTTGGAGGCTAGACACAACCAATGTTGTCAAGTTTCCAACATTAATCGCGAACAAAGAGAACAGGCGTGGAGAACCATGAACCAAATGAGAACACAAGGCCACCATGTTTTGTTTATGAAGCCACGTGTCAACACCCCATCTCTTCTTCAACCCCTACAATGGTTACCGGAAAACTTGGAATCACCACTCACCCAACCACATGATACAAAGCTTCATTCGTCTTCTTCTTCTCTTTGCTCTCAATGGTTGTCCATTCCCTACAACTATGCTATGGTCTGAACTTGGTGGCTTTTTCTTCTCATCCATTCTCACTAAGTTACAAATTTTATTTTCTATCTTTTGAGTTCTTGTTCGTTTGGTGAAAATTTTATCCGGGTTTTGTCGTAAATATTGATCTAGGAAATGTTGAGACTAAGTCTCCAAAAGTGCTTCCGTTTTTGTACCAGAATCTACGAAATCGAAAGCTGTTATTTACCTGGTAGTTAGTAAACGGGCGGTTGTTGTCATCTTTATGTCGTTATTTATTTTAGCTTAAGAGTTCAATAAATTCTTGGATCTGGTGCTATCATTTCAACAGTTTGGAGACAGCTAGTTTCGCTGTATGGGCTTTGAGATTTATCTGACAATTGTTTGTCGCTGGAGCTATGGTTGAGTCCAGCCAAACGGTAATTGTTTTATGTTTAAAAAGTTTTTTGGTTTCTCTATTAGTGAGAATGGATTAGCCTTTGGAGAATGGCTCAAGGAACGCATATTTCACCTCAGATACCAAGATTGGATGGTGACTGTAATGCCAATAAGGGAGGTTTGTTTGTCATGGAGGATGCGAATGATGATAATTTGGAGAATCTGAACCAACTAAATCCTGGAAAGCCACCAAGAAACCACTCTGCTATGCGCCATTGCAGCAGCTCTCTGTTTCTGCCAGAACCAGTGAGTCAATTTTGTCATATTCTTACTGTTTGATTTACTTAACTAGCTAAGTTTGTTTGTTTACCGTGTCCCGAAATCTATACTAAGTCCGACACAAATCAAGGCCTGATATTAGACCAAATAATCCAAAAGGTTTCATTTCATGGATGAAGATAAAGACAACATGCGATCTCTGTACTTGCATGAGAATTAGCACATACTCATCCAAGGGGGTCTTTTTATAAGTCTTCAAGCTGTTAAAACGTTTCTTCTTTTAGTCTTCACAGAAACGATTCTGCTGATCACTTTACTTTAGCATCAGCATGTTAGTGAGAGCAGAGCACGGAAGTTTAGAATCACTATTCTCTTACTCGTGGTAGGAACTGCTGGTGGCTTGTTCAAAGCATGATGATGTTGTCATCCAGATGATAAGAACATAATTCCTATGTGAGAAATTGTACTTAGTCCATAGTTCATGTTTTAATGACATCTCATAATTTGTATATTGGCAAAACCGTTGCATAATTTCACTTCCCTTCGAAATAAATCAAGAAAAACACTTGTTGCCATTTGGAAGTTGTTCCTGTAATTTCTAGAGGACCAGCTGTGTGAAGTGACTGCAAATATTTTTCGCAGAGGGAACGACCAAGATCAAAGTCCCATAGAACGTTTTAAAAGTTCCAACTTCTAATTGCAATCGATGGGTGGTCTATTGTAAGAACATATCTTCTTGTAACGAATCTGCAAGTGTACTTCTATCTGTTTGTAACCTAAGATGAAGAGTCTTTAGTTTCTGCTGATATAATCTCTGGGGTTACTTTGGTACAAGAGTTTGATCAGATGATTTCGAATTTCGTACGTTATTTCAACTATGTAAATGAAAGGTGTCAACTTTTTTTATTCTTCTCGACCACTTTAGGAATCAACCGTTGGAGTTATTGGCCATAAATCACCATCTAAAGAGAGTCCTGGATATCAGCCCGTAGTTCGCTCCGGAAGCTACTGTGAGAAAGGACCGAAACAGTACATGGAAGATGAGCATATATGCGTGGATAACCTGCATGAACACTTTGCTGCAGTTTCAAAATTTCCTTCTCCAGGAGCGTTTTATGGGGTCTGTAAGTTATTTAAGTTGTTGGTACATTTAACCTCAATCATTGCACATAATCAGATTGATTGAAGAGTAATTTGCTTGCTGGTTTCTGTAGGTTTTTGATGGTCATGGTGGAACCGATGCTGCATCATTTACAAGGAAGAACATACTTAACTATATAGTTGAAGATTCCCTGTTCCCATCCGGCACAAAAAAGGCTGTGAAGAGTGCTTTTGCGAAGGCTGATCATGCACTAGCTGATGCTAAATCAGTTGATAGTTCATGTGGCACCACCGCTTTGACTGCCCTTATTCTGGGAAGGTGGGAAACAACGGTGGTTTTATTCAGATACGTTTTACCTGCTTCCTAATTAGTTTTTCTAGAATAAGTTCCCTTCACATTTGTAGGCATCGGATAAGTTTCTTTCAGTTTTGTGCACAAACCAGTTCGATGATCCTTTTCCGTAATTCTCGTATTTGTGCAGGACCATGCTCATTGCTAATGCTGGTGACTCGAGAGCTGTGCTAGGAAAACGAGGAAGAGCAATAGAGTTGTCAAAAGACCACAAGCCGAACTGCACCTCTGAAAGACTAAGAATCGAGAGACTGGGAGGTGTGATATGTGACGGCTACCTTAATGGACAGTTGTCCGTGGCTCGTGCACTGGGGGACTGGCATATCAAGGGCTCAAAAGGCTCCAAGGGTCCCTTGAGTGCGGAGCCAGAGTTGGAGGAGATGAAGTTGACAGAAGAAGACGAGTTCTTGATCATAGGGTGTGATGGGCTATGGGACGTGATGAGCAGCCAATGTGCAGTTACAATGGTGAGAAAGGAACTGATGATCCACAACGATCCAACAAGATGCTCAAGAGCACTTGTGAAGGAGGCACTTCGGCGCAACACTTGTGACAACCTCACAGTGGTTGTCGTATGTTTCTCTCCAGACCCACCTCCCAAGATCGAAATTCCAAGATCACATAGAAGGAGGAGCATATCAGCAGAAGGACTTGATCGTCTCAAGGGGGTACTGGGCAATGCCATATGATCAAACCATGGCCAATGCCTTCTGTACAAAGATATTGGAGTCTTAACAAACATGTGTGCTTCTTCCCAAAGATTATCATTGATTGGCCTAAACATCCTGTATATTTGTCTAATTCTTTGAATCATAATTATTGGATTGAAAAGCCATGTCTCTCGGAGTGCTAGCTAAAACTATTGCAATGAAGATAAAAGAAGAGATGAATAGGCTCTGCTAGAAGTTGTACCGATTCCTGATTTCATTAAGGTCCAAAAGATGGATGAAGATGAGAATCTGGTGTTGGCTGAGGTGTGTGTTTCCTACTTACCACCCTCCAAGCAACCAAAAAGGAAATTCTTGAAAGGAGATTTGGATGACTTAACGGGCTTTCCTACTTCTATTGATTTACCAACCATACCCTAACCATCAGGAGGACCTTACGAACCAAGTCTCTTTAGGAATCCAACTCTTTAAGGCAACAGGGGAAGCTCTAGTTATTCCTACATTTGACAAAGAGACGATGGATTGCTAATGCCTTTCTGATCTAGATCATGATGTGCTTTCACTTTTTGACCAGATTCATAGCCTAAGGAGGAAGAGACTAAGTTAGGGTAAACCACCTGCGACATTGCTTGTCTGGAATACTAGGGGCTTCAATTCCCCTGGCAAGCATTTTATCGTAAATAACCTTGTTCGTTCTATCCAACCATTTATTTTATGGTTTTTAATTTTAAAGGAATAGTTTGTTTTGTGTACTACAAGCTCAATCACTACCTTATTTGGTTGAGAGGTTAGGGATACAAGGAGATGAAACGTAATAAAACGGTATATGTTTTTAGGAAGAATGAATAATTAGTATTGATCAAATTGCTTTACTTTTATACAGATACAAATATGCTTGGGATGGAATACAGTATCTACAATTAATCCTAAATATCTTCAATTTTGTTGTAATGGCAGATACAATTTGATCATGAAGATTGGAAGAGAAATTTGTTGCCGATATGATGAGATATGCTTCGGCTTGGCAACTTGGGCTTGTGAGTGTGTGTCCTGGTACGATCCCTCAAGCTGTCTGTCACTGGCGAATGCTAAGCTTGAATTTAGACGCAAAAATGGGAGACGCGAGAGAGGTTTGGTGAGTGTATCGGTGTTCTGGTCATCGGAATTGACATGAGAAACATTAAGGGACCCAAACTGAACTTGTTCACGGATGAAATGGAAATCAATGGCGACGTATTTCATTCGCGAGTGGAAGATAGGATTCGAGCTCAGCTGAGTTGCACCGACATTGTCACAGTAGATGACGGGAGGATTTGGCAGATGGATTTGGAGCTCAGTGAGTAGATTAGCTGACGCAGAACGGAAGTTACGAACGAAACAAGAACGTTTAGACTCCGTTCAGGAGTTTAATCAATGTCGTTTGATT
>JANJEY010000234.1:46287662-46298277 GCA_024703695.1 Erythroxylum cataractarum | reverse complement strand
TTTCCAATAGCTTCCACCATCAACTTGAAACTTTTTGAGCGTACAACATTAAAAGCAATTCCATTTCTGCAAAGGAAATGTTCTATGTATTGAACTGTTCTTGCTCTTGCCTCCTTGTGAGGGCTTAACCGGCAGAATGAAATAGCGGCCACTATAATCCGCGATCTACCGCAAATCGTGGCCGCTTTAGCGCCGCTTTTACCGCGACACCAAACCGCTCCACTACAAGGGTTTCTGTAGCGGATAGGTGCCGCTCCTCCGCGATAGCGTCGCGATTGCCCGCTATTAACTACTCTGAGATAAACGTATCAAGAGTTTCACTTTTCAAATATACATGAGATGAGATAGAGAGATAAAGAAAAGAGCAATAAATAAATTAGATAGAATCTTTACATTACATGCCAAAATCAAAAGGCTTCAGCATTAGGAACAACAGATGTAAGTGCTTCACTGGGTTCCTTAATAACTCAATTCGCAGCCCTTTTCCTTAGACAACCACTTGATGGTTTGTTTAACACTTCCTCTTGAGTATCCTCTTTGCTCAACACTTCCCCATCAGAATTTAAGGCCACGAAATCATACATCATCAGTAAGAACTCCACTGTAGCAGAATATGCCAAAACCTCCACTACAACAGTTATCCTTTCTGTATAGATTGACCTAATATTACCACAAATGTACAATTGCCAGATTGTCATACAAAATGATACACATGGAAGGGAGCTTCTCTTAACTGGAAACAACAATCCGTAATTGGATTACTTAAATATTAAAAAGGAACTTCAGAAAACCTTGAATTTGATACGTGAATACATTTGAGAATTTTCATGAAGCAGAAGCCATTGATGCCGAACCCAACTCTTCATCAGAATCGATAGAATTTTCATAGTCATAATACGCATTTACCTGCAACAAAGAGGGATGCGTTTAAGAAGTAAACATGACAGATTTCATTTACTTGATACACCATCCGTAAGTAATTGACCATTAATTGAAAACTTTTCATACTCAAATAAACCACCATTTAGTCTTGAATCTGTTAACACAATTTAAGGCATACCTTTGGTCTTGGAACTGCTTCAAAAGTATGGAACTCTGGCTCATCAAAATTAGGGGATCTTAGAATGATATAAGCTCCTTTGTTTCTGAACCTCTCATCTGTTGCCTAAGCAGGACAAAAAATTAGTCAGCAACAATTCTATAGACATATCCTCACTTGAAACTATTTATCACAATGTGCCGATCTCATCTAGCTTTTTCTGAATATTGACCAATTAATTCAATTTGGAGCCAGAATTCGCAAACCAAACATGTGTTTGGATTTCGAAAACAAGATTAAGATGATGCATCACTCAAAATCGCAGAAGAAATGGTAAATAGGGAAAACAAACCTGAAATTGGGGATAGTCTGGAGCACTAAAAATTGTGATCAATTTTCCAGACTCAACTACATGATCTATCGTGTACCCTTCATCCATTCCTGTAAGATCAGGCCTTTTTTCCCTTGCATCCGGGCCTTCGTGAGATCTAATGATTAGCTAAGATAATCCAAGAATGAGATCAATATCAGTATATAAAACAACTTGCATAATCATCTTTTAACATCAACCAAACCAATATTTGAAAAACAAGACAATAATACTAAATAAATGTCTTCCATTTCAACTTTCAAGGAACTGTATGAAGAGGGTACTACGGTGGCATTTTGAGATAATTATTTTTTCTCATATTTGTGTCATGATTATAAGTTCTCTAGCATTAGAAGCTTAACAAATTGCCTATAATTTGCAGCCCAAATATCATCATTGCATAGACAATCAACATCAAGATTACAATAGCATAAACACTGCATTTGACACTACCTTCAGTTGATTTTTGTTCAAAAATTCTTCAGTACAATCAGGTCCCCATAGTAAACCAATGCCTCTCTGTTCATTTGGTGCAAGTCCACATTGCTTAGAAGGATCCGACCACAATACATCACCAGGAATCAAGTTTGATCCTTCCCATGGAGGGTCAAGAACTGATCTTCGTGCTTTCAATAGTTCTTCCATAGAACCAAGAGATAATGGAGTAGCTTCAAGATTGGATTTTTTTCTTCGATTCTTCTTTCCTTTCAACCCTTTTGCTTGAGGTATGCTGCGGAAAAGTCCTCCGTGAGCCGTGTAAACACATCCGGCTACAATGGAGACCAAAGGTAACCCTTCAAAGCATCCCAAACACTTCCGATAAACATGCTTACCTTTGTCACCATACTTTACCATAACTTCCCCCTCAAAACCATAGACAGAAGTGCAGTACTTGGATTCATGATTCCCCCGTAATAGATATACCCTCTCAGGTAGGAGCACCTGAGCAACATTTTATCGTCTTATTTATTGACTAAAAAATGAATACCCATGAAAACAGTCATTTGCAATAGACATAATTATATTAAAGAAAACTAAAGTAAACAGCATTACATTCCAACAAATTCAAATACATCCCAATTAGATCAATGGCCTGGACTTGTTACAATCCTAAAAAGAAAACATAAGTCCTTACTGAAAGGTCATTCAAATTAAGCCACAACATTGAAGAGTCAATTGGATGAGATAATAGAAATTAATATGGGGGTACTGAGTCAAAATACGGTGTCACTCTTGCTAAATTGTTCTAATTCTATCTGATAGTTATTGAGTCATAGCAACTGAAAGGTGGAAAAGAAGAGTTGATTACCTTCCAAGCCAGCAAGAGGAAGAAGGTCTCAAGCCCCCAAGCACCTCGATCAACATAGTCACCATTAAAGACAAAGAAGCGATCTTGTGAAGGTAAACCGGCATCTTGCAAAAGGAAAATCAGATCGTGAAATTGGCCATGGAGATCTCCAACAACAACAACTGTAGAATCTGTAGGGCAGTTTTCGATTCTAACAATATTTTGTTCTTTGTGAAAGAGTTTAGAAGCAGCGAGGATGAGAGAGTCGAAGACATGAACAGGTAAGACAGAGGAGAAGTTAGAAGCAGGAACATGTCTTGAAGACCAGTCAAAAGCACACATTAGATTGTGGATCCAATCGAAGCTGAGCAAGCCATCAGGCGGCCATGAGATAGGAATTTCTACAGGAGCACCCCCTCTTGATGTTGATGTTGCTAAAGAGAAAAAGAAGAGGAAGCATCAAAACATGCATAAAACACAAAAATCTTATGCCAAATACATTTTAGTAACAGTAACTACTCTTTGTCCTTTCAGGTTAAAAATACAACAAATTCCAGCATAAATTTGTTCTGCTTGAAAACTAATAGAAGGATTAGGATACATACTTTGAAGGTTGGCTTGCATGGAGCCAACTGAGGCCTCAGTATAGCCATCTGGCTTGCCTCCATTATACATATTCACTCGTAATTGTTTTAGTACAATTGAATCCACCTACATTACATATACCAATCGTCAACAAATAACCCAAACTCCAATACATATAAAATGTGTTAAGCTACTACAGCAGCAAGTAAGATATGAGAAGCACCATAGAAAAATTACAAGAGCAAGTTGAAAGAAGGGATGTAGATGACCATTTCCATATGATTTCTATGAGTTTCAAGGACAAACAATTGCAAAAAATTAACCACCATCTCCGCAAAATTAGTAAACGTCCAAATGCATGTTTCAATTATGTCAGGTAGGAGGAACAATAACCAGTTAAGCACAAATTCCTGTTACAACTCTAAGACGCTAGAAGTTTCTAAATAACAGCAGTTTCCTTCTTTTCAAATGGAGCATTTATGCAGGTTAAACTTGGTCAGAAAGTTTTGACAGCATAATTTGCAGCCATGAGTCCCAGGTCTGTGAATTTGTTTCTAAGAACTTGTTTCACATGATTCTGAATTGAAGACATGTCATGAATAAGAACACAAGATCACAAGCTCAAAATGTCACTAATCAATATTTTTCCTCGATGAAATTTTAATAAAGTTTCTTTTGCATTGAACTTGATATTGTAAGCAAAGTGTCGAATATGTTTGGCGCCTTGTCATTTCCATTCTTTCAATTTCATTCCAAAACATAGCAAAATCTCTCCAATATACAATCCCTCAAAAATAGAATTCCCCCAAACTTTGACTCCTAACGGTGTGCTTTATCAGATTTATTTCCAGCATTAACATGACATGTACTGAATTACTTCGCACCTGCCTGCTTACGTATATTAACAGAGGCAGCAGGTAATACTTGAACTAGATTTAATCAGTTGCAATTCTTTACAATCAAAGTATTAACGAAAGAAGAGGCAACATGTAAAGATCACTACTTTTATACGCTTCAGATTGAAAAAAGCTAAGTGGAGTCCAAAATCTAAAGCAATAAATAGTAAAGAAAAACATAAAAAAATACTGAAGAGAATTGAGTTGACCTCAAATCAAATCAAGAGCTTCTTGGCTGGCAGAGCTTGGTTTGATCGGGTGACTGGGTGGTGGCAACTGGCAAGGGTCTACGTGAGTTAGATGGGCATCTAATCTAACCAAAGCTCAAACCCGAAAGCCGTAATCTACGAGGGAGAAGAAGAAGACGAGTAACCCGAATTTGCTATTGGGCCAGGTCGCAAATCCAATTAGAAATTTGAAAGTGCAGGCTGGTCTGGGCTAATTTATATCATTTAAGCTTAGGTTCAATAACTGTACATTAATTTATATTATTTTCGTTTAAAAATAGATGTTATGTAAAAGTACTACATATGATGCAACTTTTTAGTCTGATTGATACAACTTCCAATTAATTAAATGTAAGTTTTCAATGATAAGAAGTGACTGAAAATTTGTAATTAAATATCTAAAAATTGTATTTATGTAATAGATTTTTTAACATAAAATTCACATGTAATAATTAATAAGGTCAATAACCCCTTTTAAAAATTAGAATTAGTTTCCCTTATAAATATTACATAGATAGGAATTATGTTTGGATATGAGTAACAAAAAAGAGAAGATGTTCGCAATACAACATTAGTGTAGGATAACATTGAATGGCAATTTACTCAAGAATGATCACTTAGTCTTATGTTAATGTAAATTGGAGAAACATTATTAAATCCCAGCACATTAAATATTTACCCCTAACCATCCAAACAACAAATATATCCAATCTCTGTGAGTATTCATTTCTCCAAAAGATTTCAAAAGCTAGCTAACATGTTTACCCATTCATAATAGGCATCAACAAATAAATTAAAAAAAACAAATAATAATGTAAAACAAAATAAAGACGCACCATTAGGCATAACTTTTGTTAGATTAATAAATTTTGGAACATCATCTAATTAATCAAACTATTTAACATGCTAGGTTTCTGATTAGCAATGCCTACTTGCTTTTCATTGATTTAACCACTTAAATGTTGAAGATTATTATAATAAGCTCTTGTGTAGTTTGACTGAGATATTGGTTGTAGTTTAGTAACAAAATAATTTAAAGAAAATCTTTATCTCATATGTATTCATATGTATATGATAAAGTTCATGAGATAAATATATATTGCAAATGAAATTATAACGAGATCATAATTATGAGATCCATGTTGCATTCCAATATTATCCCTAAATTATTTCTAGTCATTGTTATATAGAGACTGAATACTGACAGAGCATAAAAGGATCAGCGCACATTATGTTTTTCTTATGAAGGAAGTAGTGGATCTCATAGAGTAAATGTCACATTCCGCATATTTTGAAGCCCATAAGCTGAGGTTCGATCCAAAAAAGTCTTCTAAATCATGTTGAAATCTTATAGAAGACTTTAAAAGCTTCTGGAACATGGTAGAAGCTTATAGAAGATTTTGGAAGCTTCTGGAATATGGTAGAAGCTTATGGAAGGCCCTGAAAGCTTTTGGAACATAATAAAAGGCTATGAAAGCTTATGGAACATTGTGAAACATTATGGAAGCTCATAGAAGCTTGTAGATATGTACATAATGTATATGAAGTATGTAGAGTAGTGTATTCTAAAAGGTCAATGTAGACCATTGGATCAAGTAGATCTTAACCATCCATTCTAGGTAGAAGCAAGTATAAATACCCCTTAGGGGTTGCCTTATTTGCATAATAGAAGATCATAAAGAGCATTGTAAGCATTGTAACTTTATTGAGAAAGTTCTTTAATAGAAGTGTTCTTATATTCTCCAACATTCCTTCTTTTTTTTTAGCAAAGCGTTTCGTGTAGAAGGCTAACTTGAGAATGAGGGCGTACTCAAGTGTAGAATGAGTGTTGGTGAAAGTCCAAGCCCATTACAAGTGGTATCAGAGCAACATTAGAGATCCTTTGGGTGTTATCGAGATGGCTAGTTCAAGCTAAGTGACAACCCATGAACAAAGGAAGGTCGAGAGGGTTCCTCCTACCAATAAGGGAAAGAAAGAAAGGTCTACTATAAAGGAAGCCATGGTTGAAGTGATGGCTAGGCTCTTGAAATTAGAGATCACCGTAAGAGAAGATCAAGAGAAGATTGATAACTGGGACTAAAGAGTAAAGGAGATGGTGAAGGAGCAATCTCTACTCCAAGAAGAGATGAATGGGATTGTCAATATCGTTTCCTCGAATACTTTTGAAAAGGTGAGTTCCTTAGAATCTTATCATATTAATAAAATTATTATGCTAATAAGGAAGCACTTACTAGTTTGTTTGCCGAGTTGGATGAGGTAAAGGGAGAATGGAGTTTGTGTAAGATGGTAGTGACACAAGGAGTTTGTGGCATCTATTGCTTCCACCGTTTCTGCGAAAGTTAAGATCTTGGAGCCTAAGGCTTTTGGAGGAGCAAAGGATGCAAAGTTCATAGACAACTTCTTCTAGAGTATGGAGCAATACTTTAAAGCACTTGGCATTATGGATCATGTTAAGATGATCGATAGTGTTTCCCTCTACCTTGTAGACACAGCTATGTTGTGGTGGAGGAGAAGACACAATAACATTCAGAAGGGAAGCTGCACCATGAACACATAAGGTGGCTTTAAGGAGTTAAAGAAGCAATTATACCCTAAGAACATAGAAGAAGGAAGCCCGAGCCAAGTTGGGAAGGGTTTCACACTTGAAGAGCATTTGAGAATATGTTAGGGAGTTTCAAGAGGTGTTACCGGAAATTCTCGATTATCTGGACAAAGAAGCCTTCTTTACTATTTGTGATGGCTTACAACCATGGGCCAAAATGGAATTAGAGAGGAGAGGTGTGCAAAACCTTGCTAATGCCTTCATAGTAGCTGACTCTCTTTATGAAGTAAGAAGGGATGTCCAATACTATGAGTCCCGAAGGGGTGACTGGCAAGGGTGGGGGAGAGGAGAAGCAAGGCAAAGATGGAGCTTCAAAGAGTGGCACGCCAAAAGAGGGATCAAGCAAAGGCTACAAAGAAGACAAAAGTGGAGAACAACCCTCATTAAAGTGCTACCTTTGCGATGTATCTCATCGAATCAGAGATTGTCTGATGAAGAGCAAGCTTGTTGCACTTGAAGAAGAAACCTCAAAATCGACTAAAGGAAGGTGCAAATCCATAGAAGTCCTTTATGCCATCAAAGCCAAAGTGAAGATGCTAACCAAGAAGGAAAGGTAATTTTTTGTGGACATGAAGATTGGTGGATAAGGTACGAGAGCCTTGGTAGATATTGGTGTTACGAATAACTTTATGAAGGAAGAAGAAGCCAAACAGTTGGGCATCAAGTATACACCAATTGATGGGTGGATTAAGGCAATAACCTCATAGGCAAAAAGCATGTGTGGCTTAGCAAAGAATGTGGAAATCCGTATAGGTGGGTGGCATGGTTTTGTAGATTTTTCTATTGTTCATATGGATGATTTGCAAGTGGTGTCAGGTATGGAATTTATGGACAAAGTGAAAGTTATTCCTATTCCATTTGCGAATACCATGTGTATTATGGAGGAGGGTAATACGAACATGGTACCTTTGTCTCGACAGGTACCAACGAAGATAAAGACTATTTCAGTTATGCAATTTACCAAAGGAGTGAACAAGGTAGAACCAACGTTCTTGGTGGCACTCAAGGAGGAAAATGCCACTACTCTTGAAGAATTGCCTAAGGAGATTGCTTATGTCATTGAGGAGTATAAGGATGTCGTGCCACCTAAGTTGCCAAAGAAGTTACCACAAAGAAGAGAGGTGGATCATAAGGCTGAGTTGGAAACTATATCACATCCTAGTTTTCCTTTACATGATTAAATGAAAGAAGGATTGCAACATGACCACCAAGCCAATGAGATATTGAAGCAAGCTGAGGAGGAAAAGACTCACAACTTTTGGCTTGAGGATAGGTTGCTTATCACCAAAGGAAGCTAGATTTATATGCCCAAGAAGGATAGATTGAGGAAGGAATGTCCTAACTCCTCATGGGCTGATAAAAGGAGGCATAACTTGGAGTTTAGTGAAGGAGATTGTGATGGTCAATCTCATTTCTCAAAGACGTTCCTGAGGAGGTGTTCATAAGTGCTTGATTTGGAGGTACGAAGGATCTTTACTTGTGGAGAAAAGTAAAGATCCATAAAAGTAAATCATATAGTTGACAATCCATAAGAGCCTGTTTAAATCCCTCCATTAATGCTCTAGGATGTGAGTGATTACCTTGTTTCTCAGAAAAAAACATTATATCATTGAAATCGTCAATGATGCACTATGGTAACGAGCTAGGAGATTTAGCAAGTCCCAGCCTTGTCTCGGATTATTGCATTCTGGGAAGTTGTGAAAACTAGTTAAACGCCATTGTTTTATGCCTTCAATACAAACCTCTACGTCAATGTGGTTTCGTGAGTAGCTTATTAATTGGGCCATCTGCTTTTCTTTCCATAATAGTACCAAACCTCCTTTTATTCCAATTGGGTCAACAACAAAAATACCAGCAAAGCATAAAGTTGTTTTAATACGTAAAATCTTTTCTTTGCTAATTTTAGTTTCCATAAAGAAAATAAATTTGGATTTCTTTTCGAACACAATGTCCTTTAAGGCTCGAACTGTACATGGGTTCCCAAGCTCCCGATAGTTCCAAGTTAATGTACTCATGGATCGCGATGGGCCTGGAAACCAAAGCCCACCATATTCAAGTTTTTTGACTTAGTCTGGAGACTACTCAGAATGACCTCCTCTTCCATATTTTCAATTTCAGATTTCATTTCTTCTTGGAGACGTCTTCTTTTAGGGTTAATTATTGTGATTGTATCCATTATCGTATGTATCGAAGATGCAACCGTTGCACTTTTGCGATTATCAAATTATCTGCTTGCTGATGCTGTCCATCGTTACTCCGTGATCCACTATTTACCATATTATCAACATGTACAGTTGGAAATTAAATCCCTTGAACCTCAGATTCATTAGTGGTGTTTCCTATTTCAGTAGGAATCATCAGATTGTATTCATCCATTGTCGGAATATTTGAGGATCTATCATTCAACTCTGCCGTAATATCTTTTTCCTACCGCAGCTATTTAGCTCCAACTTGAGTTGTTTTCTTGGATTCAGCTTTTAACCACGATCCATAAGCAAACTTCTCTCTAGGAATTCGTGGATGTTCATGTAGGAGACGACAAAAACAGTCAGTATGACCCACTATGCCGCAAAAGTAACAGAATATATTTAGTCATTCATACTTAAAATCTAAACATACTCTCTCCTTGTGTTCTCTTCACGAAGAGTTTTCATTTTAATGGCTTGCGAATATCAATTGCCACTCGAATCTGCATAAAATCTTGCCATATATGTAAGAAGTTACGTGGGTCTGATTCAATATACTCTTCGATGTAGTTTTCAGTGTCGCCGACGATTCTTTCAGACATAAAACCTTTAGGAACATTATGAACCAAAACCCATAATTCCAATCTTACCAACTCTACTTGACGAGGGTTCTCATTGGGCTGTAGTTTGTGAAACAAAAGCAGGATTTGTTGATAATTCTATAGACCATACCTGAGCACTCGTTCCACGTTGAGGTGATGAAAGAGCCGAAAAATGAAGACGTTATGGCCTAGTTCTTTTATCATAAGACCTTTTACAGGATGCCACATGCTTGCCATAATCTGTTTAAAACTCATAAAGTTTATCATCTTCTCCGTTACTAGTCAGCTTATTATGCAGTGTTGCCACTCGGGCCCTGTTACACCCTGATCACCATCGTTTGCACCATCAGTGTATTCAAGTATACCCTCTTCCTCTTCCATAGTTAATCGGTGGTATATCTCATACACCAGGCTATCTTCTTCAGTTTCCGTAGCCATAAGAATAAATAAAATATATGTTGTGCGGAGGATAAAACAAAACGCAAGCACCAAGAAACAAACTGGTATTTAGTATATGAAGTGAGGATGAGACTTGTTATCTAGAAACAAGAGGGAGAGAGTCTCGACTGTAAGAAAACTATGAACATATCATATTGAAAAAGATCGAATACATATATGCGTGGAAAACAGAAACATACTTGATTTCGATGATTCTGTTAGATTCCACTAGTTAGAGAACCGAACAAAGATTGCTCTACAAATTTCCAAAATACGCACATGTATCTATTTTTCGTTCATAACCTTTCATTATATATTGATCATCTGGGAATAACTACCGGTAGTAGTTATTCATACCAGATGACCTTTGAACCCATTATGG
>JANJEY010000234.1:46247661-46261870 GCA_024703695.1 Erythroxylum cataractarum | reverse complement strand
GCTTGCGCGTGCATTCGTGTGTTCATGGTGATGATTATATAAGTAATTCTCAAACGTGAAAATTTAAATATATCTCATATAAGAGCTATATTTTAAACTTATCATAACCAATAAAAACTTAATTTATAGAATTTGAATATACTTATAAACTACACAAAAATAACTAAGTGACTATTATTGGTTTTATCACTTTAAAATTATTAAGGAAAGTTAAATCTTTGAACACCTTGCTTTTAATTTGGGTTATACACAATCCAAGACATGCCCGTGTATAAAGCTATGTATCTCTCAAAAACCTTAAAATTTACTATAAAAAGACGTGAGTAGAGGCAGATTAGGAGAGCAGACATTCAAAGGCAATTTTAGACGTAGAGATCACTCAAACGGGGCTATATTAATCCAGAGAAGTGAAAAAAACCAAGAACTCATCAAAAGTTCCAATAGGTTACAACATCAAACTTTAAACTTGCAAGAATATTCGATAGAAGAGAAAGGGAGATTTAGAATAATGAACTCTTTATTTTCTATTCATTTCTATTTCTATTTATTTTTGATTTTTTGTTTTATTATGAGTAAATAAACGTCTTTAGTGTCTAGGTGTGATGAACCCTAGTTGGCATAACAATATTTTTTATTCTTTTATTTAATACAATTGTTTTGATTGATCTATTGTGATTCAATTATGTGTTTAATATATATTCTAATAGATTCAAAATCGTAGTTTATAATATGATTTTATAATATAGAGATTGAGAAATCCTATATATGAATAGATATACTGTAATTAAAAAGAAGTGATTGCAAACCTAGATATAGGTCAACATAAATCCTTTAGATTATGGTCAAACCTAATAGCAAAATTCACAAATTAGTTAAGCAATCCTAAAACCTTTAACCAAGTAATTTGGTTAATAAACCTAAGATTAGTTGTTAGTATTCTCGAGAGAGTTATTAACATAAGATAGGAATTTCTATGGTTTAATAGTCAATAAAACAATTGTATAATAAAAGGTCAATTTCATAAAGGTTTTAGGGGGATTCATTACCTATACACTAATTTTTTATATTGATTGTTTTCTAATTAATTTCCACTAACTCTACATCCATTATTATTTCCTAATTTATTTTAATTTTTTAAGTTTTTATTTTCTTTATTAAAAACCAAAAGCAATTCTTAGGCTAGATAATGTGAGAAAGGTAATTATTAGTAATCGCTATCTTTGGGGGATCAACCTGGATTTGCTTGTGCTAGCTATAACTATTTTGTGCACTTACGCTTAATTCAATATTGATGATTAAAATAAATCAATTAATTTTTTGACGTCGTTGCGGGGGGTTGTGATATAAGGAACACCTGGATGATATTACTTTAACCATTATTTTTTATATTATATTATATTTTTTTATTGTATTCTTTTCTTATTCATTTAACTATCTTTTAAACTTCTTTACATTAACAGTGTCTTTGTAGTTGATTTTAAGGATTATGGTTTAACATCATCACCACAACAAACAATGGAAGGATGGAGCAGACAATACTCTTATGGGAGCTACAATGAGTCTTTGCAGTATGTAACACCACTATATAGGAGTGAGAAGTTTCCTAACATGTTTTTAGAGGCTAAACTAATATCTAATCAATGTTATGACATTTGTGGGAGTAACTATTACAATAGTGAATATCAGACTCCAAACTATATATAGGAGCAACCAAGCATGTATAATCAACCTCAAGGTGCATCATATAAGAACACTTATAATTTAGAATGGAGCAACTCTTATTGTAACAGCTTAGACCACCCACCCACATATATTGCCTGCTTTGAGTTGGCCATTAGGCTAAGGCCCTTACGGTTTTTCTTTTCCTACACTCGAGAAAACTCATATATAGGGAAGAGGTATTTGTACCCTTATAAGGCATACTTTGTTCTCCTCTCCAACTGATGTGGAATCTCACAATCTACCCCCTTAGGGCCCAGCGTCCTGGCTGGCATAGCAGGTCGAGAGCTGGTTTTGAAACCATTTATAACAGTTCAAACCACCCGCTCGCAGATATTTTCTGCTTTGGGTTACCCATCGAGTCAAGGTCCTCACAGTTTTGTTCTTCCCCACCTAAAAAATGCGTCTATAGGGAAGAGATATCCGTATCCATACCTTTATAAGGTGTACTAAGTTCTCCTTTCTAACTAATTTGGAATCTCACATTCACACTTATAGATGGAATGATTATGCTCTAGCTGAATATTTATAATCCCAATAAGCTCAAGTTAAGGAGCCAACTTTGGAAGATATGATGGCCAATTTTATTCAAGAATCAATCATCAGGTATCAGGAAACAAAGGCTTGTATACAAAATATGGTGAATCAAATTCATAAGTTGGTGAAGATTATTTCTATCTAAATGCAAGGCAGTTTGTCTATTCCTACTGGAATAGATCTTATAGAATGTGGAATGGCAATCACCCTTAATAGTTAAAAGAGCTTCCAAAAGAAAACAAAGATGAAAAGAATATTTAAGATAAATTAATGGAACATCTTGCCAAAATAAAAGCTAACCGACGTGAATTTGAGAATGAAGAAAAGAAAAAGGTTAGCCTATTGAATGAAATGACATTCCAAGAAGAGCTTCCACAAAAAGAAGATGAAGAAAGAAGAAGAAACCCCCATTGAAGAAGAGGAAGTAGAGAAGTGGCAAGAGGTAATTAAAGAAGATGAATTAGAAACCTTTTTCCAAGAAGAAGAAGACTGGACAAAGGTGGTTGAGGAAGAACTAATAGAGGAACCAAATAAGGAAACTACCGATAAGGCATTAGTAGCCACCTTAAATATGAAGGGTTCCCACTTCCTCAAAGACAAACTATTCGAGTCAACTAATGATTCAGTGAGTTTTTTTATTCCCTATGTTTTTTACAGCCTTTCATTAAAAAGGGCATTAATGGAGTCTATTGCTGTTATTAATATGATCAATCACGTCTTTATTATTATCTTGCAACAAGTGGCTTACTTAAGGCTACAAAACCCTTATAGGGAGAAACAGGTGGAAGCAAGTCACTGATCATATACCTAGGATGAGGGTAATATGCAGGGTACGTGGAGTTAACAAAATTAAATAAGCGTTACATGTGAGGCAACCTATGAATTAGGATAAGTTCTACTTTCAATTTTATACTATCTCTATTTTCATATTTCATATTTATTTTCTTTATTATTATTATTATTATTAATAATTTATTTTATACCTTTTTCTTTATATTTTGCAAGGATTTAACCTAATATTAGATGGATCAGAATCATAAAATCGTCTTACTCAAGAAAGTACCACCTATCCTTTTCACTTATTTTATATGCTTATACTTTGTACATTAAGGACAATGTACAACTTTAAGTGTGGGAAAAGGGCTAAAATTTTTAATTTTTTTCTTAAGCTTATTATAATTTATTTATTAAATTTTATGAACTAATATCTTGGTTTAATTGAAATCTGTCCTTCAATACTTTACTTTATTGTTGAATATTGAATTGAATTAGTATGAAAAAGGATAATAGTTTAAATAAAATTGTTTTTGTAAGTCATATTGTTAGTATTCATTGAAATAATAAAATTGAATGAAATTGCATATTATTTACACACATTAACCTATCTTTTTTGTCAGCTTTTGAGCCTAAAAGGAAAATCTCAAAATTTTTTAATCTCTTTTTATTCTTTAATGTGAGCTATTATGTATAGTTGAATAATTCTAGAACTGGATTTTGTTATGCATGTTGAGATCGTATTTGTTAAATTCAAAGCATTGTACTGATGAAGGCACATAGATTTAACAATTTGTTTAAGCCTATTTTTTTGATAATTACCTTAATCGTATTTTATCCTTTAGGAATAACTAAGTTGAGCCTTATCCTTTTTCACTAATTTTAACTAAATCATTTGCCTTTATCCTATTTTTCTTTGAAGCAATTTTTATTGTTTTGAACCCTGAAGATTATTTACATTATTTTGTTATTTGAAACTTAAAATTTTGAAAAGTCCATTGTTTCTTTAGTTGTGGCATTAATGCTTGAAAAATTGTTTTGATTAAAAACCATTGGTTTTCTAATGAATGGACCTATGTGTATTGTGAACAAGTTTCATGTAATGTTTCTTTTGTAAATTTCCTTTATTTTACCCTTTCTATGATCCCAACCATACTGTACCTTAGCCCCTATTACTTGATTGAGAGTTTGATACTTTTCACCCTAAATACTTGTGTTCATAGAATGAAATCTTGGTGAGGTTATAAAGGTATATTATTTTGATTTTAATGCAATTATCAATGTCATTACTATTAATATTAACTTAGGAAGTTAATTTCAGGATAACTTGACTCTAGTTGTATGTTAACTTGATTCAATATGACATGATGATTCGTAGTATGAATGGACAACTCAAGATTAATGAAGGATTGATGTTATAAGCTTTATAATTTTGATTATGTTTGCTTGAGGGCAATCAAAAGCTTAAGTGTTAGGACATTTGATAAATGCATATTTGACCATATTTATACACTCATATTCGATGTATTTTGCTTGATATTTTATACTTTTATTGTATATTTGGTACATAATTTGCTCCAAGTGCATTTATAGGCTATAATTACCTTCATGGATTAAAAGAAGAAGAATTCGGATGAAAATGTGACATAAAACAAAGTTTTGAAGCAAATAAGGGATACATGGTTATTTCTATGGCCATGTACATCTCTCAAGCTATGAAAATCGTAAATTCTAGAGATTTTAGCTTATACACGATCTTCAAAAACCCTAAAATTTACTATAAAAAGACATGAACAGAGGAAAATTAGGAGAGTAGACATTCAGAGACAATTCTAGATATAGAGATCATTCAAAATGGACTATGTTGATCCAGAGAAGTGGAAAAAACGAAGAAATCTTCAAAAGATGTAATAGATTACAACATCAAATCTCAAACTTGCAAGAACATTTGATAAAAGAGAAAGTGATATTAGAATTATGAACTCTTTGTTTTCTATTCATTTTTCTTTTTGTTTACGTTTGATTTCATATTTTATTATGAGTAATTAAACATCTTTAATGTCTAGGTGTGATGAACCCTATTTGGTATAACAATATGTTTTGATTCTTTTATTTAATGCAATGGTTTGATTGATCTATTGCGATTCAATTATGTCTTTAATATATGATCTAATAGATCTAGAATATAAGTTTATAATCTAATTTCATAACATAGAGATTAAGAAATCATGTATATGAATAGATCTATTGTAATTGAAAGGAGTTGATTGCAAACTTAGAGATAGGTTGATATAAATCCTTTAGATTAGGGTCAAACCTAATAGCAAAATTTACAAATCGGTAAATCAATCCTAAAATCTTTAACTTGAGTAACTCGATTAATAAACCTAGGATTAATTATTAGTATTCTATAGAGAGTTATTAATATAAGATAGGAATTTTTGACAATCCAATAGTCAATAAAATAATTGCATAATAAAAGGTCAAATTTTTTAGGGGGGGGAGATTCATTACCTAGACACTAATTTTTGATATTGATTATTTTCTTGGTAATTTCCACTATCTTAGTATTCATTATTGTTTCCTAATTTATTTTAATTGTTTAAGTTTTTTTTTATAAACCAAAATCAATCCTTAGGTTAGATAATAGTAGAAAGGTAATTACTAGTAACCACTATCTTTGTGGGATCGACGCGTACTTGTTTATGCTAGCTACAACTATTGCATGCACTTATGGTTAATTCAATATTAATGATTAAAATAAGTCAATCATCGAGCTAATATTTTCACTTCATAATCTCAAACATATATTCATAAAAGTGTTAAAGAATAATATTCTAGACTTTATTCATCTCGTTATACTCTAGGAATTTATAGTTTAGGTTTTTAGCAAGTAGGTGAAGGGTCTCCTAATATCATTTATTGTCGAGGATTCATCTCGAATTTTCTTATACTCTATATGCATGCTGAGCCAAAGAAGAAGTTGTTTTAACCTTTTGATCATAGTTTCTTTGCCTGCCATACATGAAACCTAACTTATTTTAAACAATTTTGACATTTCTTTTTTACTTTAAAAGTAAGGTCAATACATTTTAATGACGTTAACTTTAGACCTATCCATTACCTCATTAAAGGTAAGGTTGGGAATGTAGGTTATAGGATTACTGAACTTATAAAAATTGCTTTTGTTACCACACAAATCATCTACCTTGCTACCACTAAGCTAGGCCTTTCCTTAAATTCACAATCCCTAATTTTGTAAGGTATTGAGTTTAGGGGATTCTTCTTGTAATTCTCCTTCCAAAGACAATAATACTAAGATTGAAATCAAGATCAAACTAAATAATCTTAAAAGAAATAAGTTTAACTATATGCTAGAAAGTTACAACATCCTTAAGTATATTAACATAAGATATCATGAGGTAGAGAAGAAAATTTCCTATTTTAAAGACTAGTGAATTTGGCTTAAACAATAATGCTTTCAAGTGTGGTATAAGGCTAACTTTCCATTAGGAGGTATCACACATCATTGACTTCATAAGCTTGTGTCTAGGATAACTCCATCCAATGACTTAGCTCCACATCTTAAGCTTCATCATGGCTTGCCATATTTTTCCTAAAATCTTTAAATTTATACATTAATATAGGCTTACTACCCCATATTTGGATGGTATAACATTAGTGTTAAAAATGGATGTCGTCTTTTGATCATTCCTAAAGGCCTTTATGATTAAAGTGAAAATATTACGTTTTTCTCGAACTTTATAGAGCAGCGACAAATCCAAGATTTTAGTCTGGGGGGCAAAGAACTTAGTTTTGTAAGGGTTATAGCCCTACTTAGTTTACACTATATATATTCTAAAAAAAAAAGTTTTGTAGGGGCTATAGCCCTTGCTAGCCCCCTCTGGATCCATCCCTGATAGAGGGTATGGGATTTTAAGATCATTTAGTTAAGCCTCGACTACATGTTAAACTAATGATATAAGGATAACCTAGTCCTGAAAATTTTTATTTGAGACACTATTCAAACTTCAATATCCTGTCCCCTCTTAAGATATACTTGTTAGTGATGAAACCTGATTTTAATAATTTTGTCATATAAAGTGCCACCCTGTGTGTTTCTTCCTTCATTTTATTTCATGTTTTTTTAATATTAATGTATGCATATCACCCCCATATTTAGATGATACAACATTAGTGCTAAAGTGGATGTCATCTTTTAATTATTTCTAAAAGCCTATATGATTAGAAGGAAACATTTCTTTTCCTCTCAAACCTTATACATGTGTGGGATTTTAGGATCTTTAGTTCATTATTGATTACATGTTCAACTATTGAGATAAGGATAACCTAATCCTATAACTTTTATTTGAGAAATTGTATAGCCTTTAATGTCCTCTCCCTTCTTGATATATGCTTGTTAATAACCTAACCTGATTCAAGTAGGTTTGTCATATAAAGTCTCACCTATATGTTTCTTCATTTTATGTCATGTTTTCTTTACATTAATTGTTTATATGATAACCCTATTTTATATAGCCATAAACATGAATTAAATGATTGCTTATACTAAGATCAATAAAGAGAAAGGCCTAGTTAGCTCTTCCTCTAGGATAAGAAGCAAAAATTCACTCAAAATAATGAAGTCACTATGATAGAACCAATTTTAGAGACCTCTTTTCTCATCATCCCTACGTCTATGATGTACCCTTCTCGAGCCATCCCTATCATCTCTAATTAAAAATTGTTATTCCCAAGCATATGGAGGAAGATGGAATGTTCTTCCTAAATTAGAGCCTAAAGAAGACCAACAACATGTTTTAGAAGTTGGATGTCAGCTTAAAGATGATCCACATGTTTATCACCACCGTGAATTATTAATCCTTAAGAAAGAATGATTTAGACTTTCTTTGGAAATATTCTAGTATGAGATTTTATTAATGTAATTAGAAATGTTTATACTTGATATGTAATATTATTTTTAAATGAATAACAATTAAAACACATAAGTAGATTCCTTAGTCATTAGTTATCATGCTTCATAAGGATATAATGAAGTCGAGATTGCATTCTTTCATTATTTATAATACTTCAAGGTTTTTAAGGAGCAAAAAAAGTTTAAAACAAGCTTTATGAGCAATTTGTCAAACATTTTGGTTTCTTACATTAATAAATGCTTGTTGTACTTTTCTTTAATGTTACCATATTGCTTTTTTCCTTGTCATCGATGATTGTGTGCCTATAAAATTGGACTTTCACAAAGATTAATTTAATGTTTTTTATTAACTTAAGTATGCTAGTCTCAAAATTTGTCAAGTATTAAGAGGTCTATTAACCATTAAAATGTGCCTTAACTTTCTCCCACGTAATTTAGTTTGAGCTTATAAGTCTGTCATAGAGGTTTTGCATTATGAATGTTATAAAATTGAAAAATTAATTTAGAGACTTTGACCTACAATATATCTCTTTTAACTATGGAGCTATTTATCCTAGAATTAGGGTTTTTAGCCTATAGGCTTTTTATTTGAAATTGGGGAGTTAAAGAAACTTTAACTACACTTTTTGCCTTTGGTTTTGTTCTTTTGTTTTGTTTGAAACAAAGATTTGAAGGAGAATTTACTTACATTTAAGGCCTTTATCCTACATTTTTTTTAATTTATAAAACTGAGGAGTTTAGTAAACTTTACTTAGACTTACAACCTTTGGCATATTTTTTTTTAATCAAAGAGCTAAAGGAAATTTTACCTAGAATTGTAGCTTTTATCTTACATGGATTTTAGCATCTCCTTTGAAAATGAAAGATATTATGCTTCATTATCCTTGTTGGCAAAAAATCAATATAATTAACATCAAATATTATCCTAATAAAATTATTTTCCTGAATTGTGCTTTATTTTATACTTAGAGGATCTCCTAAAGCATTTAATATCTTGAGATTGCAATTTCCCATTCTAACCACTAACTTGGTCTTATAGGGCCTAATCAATTTAGAGCTAATATTCTTGCTGCTTATCTTATGTTTGAAAATGTAAAATTCCTAAGTATAAGGTCCCCTTCTTATAAGTCTTAATGTTTGGCTCTTTTACCATTAATGAGCTTGATAGACTGTTAGTATGCCTCATTTTTTATACTAACATTCTCCTTGCATTCCTTAATTCTGACTCCATTCTTGGTAGCTCACTATTTTTATTTTCAATATAGGCTTTTACTATTATGCTAGGAAAATCTAATTCTATAGGAATTAAGACTTCTGCTATATAAATAAGATTGAAAGTTGTTTCGCTTTTGGATGTTCTCAAACTTGGTCAATATGCTTATTGGATGTTGTAAAACACTTCTGATTGTATGCTTTTTTCCTCTTTATCTTTGAACTTTAAATCCTATAAAAACGCTTTATTAGTTACCTTTGCGAGACCTTTTTTTGAGTGTGTGCAACTAATTCAATATGATGTTTAATATTCATATCTTTGTAAAAAATTTCTAATCTTTAATTAAATTATGTTTCAATATTTTTTAAAATAACCATTAGCATACCATACCTACTTATAGATTTTATCCTAGAAAATTATCCATCTTTTTTACTGTCACATGGCTAAGAAATTTATATCCACCTGCTTGGTGAAATAATCTACTCCTACTAATAGGAAATCTAGGTTATTGATAGCAAAGGGAAGGCAAATAGGCTTAGTATATCAATTTTCCATTGTTAAGAAGGACTTGCATTAGATATCACAATCTAGTATACTACTGATCAATAATGCAAATTGGAATGCCTTTAGAACATGTCACATTTTTAAACAAAATTATATTTGTCTAATTAAATTGTAAGTCATAAATACCCCAATGTAAAGATCCTTTAGGCAAGTGTTAATCCCCCTAATGCACTTCGTGTGCATCTTCATGAATTTGAATAATGAAACATTGTATTTTTGAGTTTTGGACACACCTTAAGTATGGAAAGGTGTAAGATCTTCTAAATAATTTCCTTAATACTATTAAATACCTTAATGCTTATAAAAACACTTTATTTTCTACTTAAATCTTTGGACTTTTTACTTTTAATAGATATATTCTAACTGGGCATGTCTAATCGTATTAATCTTCACTTGTTGTGTCCACCTAATTTAATTAGACATATGCTGGATCCACTTGATCTTTATGAAACACTCCTTGAAGTATTGCACTATTGTTAATTCTGATTTTATATATGTGTCCTCCCTTGTAACTTATTATTAGGGTATTAATTAAATGTTTTCTTATATGTTTTCCATCAATTACCTGAATTTTTGTTTGTCATTTGCTAGATTTTCTTCCTTTAATTCTATATGTCACCATGAGTTGTGAATATGATTTTATTATTATGGACAAACTTGAAGTTTGTAGGCTATCTTTACCTTAAAGAGCATTTCCTCATATTAATCCTTATTATTTAATATTTGAATTTATTTTGGACTATTATTGTATTAATAGACCAATTTGTTCTTTAAGATATACTCTTTCATCACTACCCTTATCTATTATAGATTCATCTATATATACTATCCATATCAAACTTCCTTTGCTATCATGTTCTTCCTACTCTTCAGTGGATGTTACCATCTTAAATATAAAATTTTCAGTGACTTAAGATTTCAATAATTTTCTTAGGATGTATCCAATGTTGAAATCCTATAGTTTAATTAACTACTTAACTACCCTTCCTAACATTGTGGTTTGTGGAGTAGCTGTCTTAATAAAGGCTTGTGAACATATTAGTATAGTGACAAGTGAGGAGTGCTTAAGCTACCCTTTTCTTATTTTAAATATAAAACTCTAGATCTTGTGATACCTTCCTTGTATAATATATAAGCTTTTGGTTATTATCTTCCTCTTTAACTAAAACAATTTATATTTGTTGACTTAACCTATCGATAAGTATACAGGATCGATTGTAAAGATTTATTAAAACTGGAGTAATTTAGACTATCAATCCTATAGGAACTATAGTAATATGTTAATCTTAGCCAAATAAAAAAAATCATATAAATTAAAGTTTATAAAAGGTAAATTAAACTATTAAATAATAACATTAACTAATAAGGAGAAAATAAGATAATAAATGATAGGTTTTGGGTTCAGTTATAAAGAGATTCAACTGTCAATCAAGATTGATCATCATGGCTGAAATAAAAAGATAACATAGTGCATTTATGACCTTTTTTTAAGCATACATGTATATCTAATTAGGCGACTTATTAATATAATCAAACTTATTAAGTCCATTTACTCTTTTTGTTCTCATAATAGTCTATGATACTTTTGTTTTATGTATCTAAGGTGTTTATTCCCCTAGTTTATGGATTACGATTCCCATTTTAATCCTCCCTAAATAATATTTTAACTATTGAACATAATGAAAAAAAACTAAAACAAACCATTCTCTAAACAAAAAAAAAAAAGAGAAAGAACTAAAACAATTGTCACCAATAATTATCCAAAAAAAAAAAACAATTGTCACCATTCTCTTCCAATCTTGATCCAAATCCCTCCTTGATGTGAAACCTTAAAACTGATAACTTGATGATAAAAAATGTTATCACCAACTTTCAAAGTCTTCTCCAACAAATCCTAATGAGAGTATTTATAAGCTAGGATAACAATAAAAAGGTTCTAAGGTGATTAAACTTGTAATTCTATGTATATTTGTAGTCAAAATCATGTTTAACACCTATTACACTTTTATATCACTATCAATTTTATTCTAGAACTTTGTAAGTGCAAATATGATTAGTCTTATATTGATTTTTTTGGATAAATAATACAACCAACATGTGTCAAATACAGGCTTGAGTTGGTCCCATGTTTAACCATTACTCCCAACTTTTCCCTTAGTTTTCAACACCTTTAAGCTAGAATCAATCTTTGACGTCTTCTACAAAGTTTTGACCTTTTGAATTAGATTTTAAATGACTCTAATATCACTTCAATTGTAAACAATAGAGAAAGTTGTTATCAATGATTTTTCCTTAAAATCACCACCTTTAAGATAATGAATCGCACATAAGAAAACATTGTAAAATTCCAGATAAATTCTATAAAAATGTTAAATGATAACTGATTTAGCCCCTAACAAACAAGGAAAACATAAGCTTACAAACTTTCCCATACGTAACTTTTTTCTTATCCTTAATCAATTGACCACATGAATCCCTAACCAGCTAAACACTCTTAAATAAAATAAGAATTAATTCCATTTTGCAGGTATATGATGGCATTTATTATATATCATAAGGATTTAAACCCCTAAGCTTTCTTAATGGAGGAGTTATAGTCTCTTGAACATTTACTAGAATGATGCTCACAAATATCTATCTACAGACATTCCTAAACTTTATAGTTAATAACATAAAACATACACATACTCAAGTCTCATTTGAATTGTTAGACTTAAACACATAATAATTCCTAAAAAAATTACTATACAAGCAAGAAAATGGAAAATATAGTTTACATTCTTCATCAAGTTCAAATACCTTAATTTGACAATTTTCTCACTAGGTCTCACTCACACAAGTTTTTAAAGTTTGAGTGAGGAATACTCATTATCTTTTTATGAAATTGAACTTACCCTAAGTTTGAAAATTATATACTCCACTACCTAAATAGATATATATGAGAAAAATCAAAAGAACTTTAAATAAGGTTGCAATAGCACCAAAGAAATAAGTAGGATAAAAAAGGAAAGGGACTAGGAAGAACAACATGTATATACTAAAGCAAGTAAATTAAGAAATCAATCATGAGTCTCCACTATGTCACTATCTCCCTTACACTTATTTGTTTGCTCACTATACCTAATAACCACATCAAATTAAAAGTAGAAGCTCTAATAGTCATTGACAAGCAATTACTAGCTTTTCTTTTAAGTTCAATTTCCTTTAAGGAAGGGTTACAAAGAGAAAGACTAAAATTTTATAATAAGCTTAAGAGGGCTCATTGATAGTTTAGTATGCAAAAGGTGGGAAATTTGAATAAAAAAAAATCATAAGTGAATTTATCATTTGATTACTTGTTCGTAAGTTGCATGCAATTTAAAAAAGATGAAATTCAAATTCTATAAATTCAAGGTGAAAGAATGAATACATATTAAAAACAAAAAAAATTATATGAAGGTTCAATTTCTCATAGGATTAATCAAGTCAAATCAAAATAATTTAACTTAAAAATTTTGATTGCCTAGCATTTACAAAACAATAATTGCATTATAATCCACTTAATCATATTATACATTTAAAATTTAACAATAAATCTTAACTACGAATCATACATAAACATATGCAATCAACCTAAAGAAGCTAATGAGATCCTAAAAACAACACAAAATAACAAGAAAGTTAAAATATAAAAATAAAATACATTAACGTACAACTTAAAAATTGTGTTAAATAAAATAATAAAAGAAAAAGAAAATAAGATTTTCAGGATTTTACCCTCACCCTTAAACATAACATTGTTCTTAATGTCAAACAAGTAAGATAATGAAGGAAATCATGAAAGACAATCATGTAAAGAAAACTCCCCCTTTATTTTTGTCTAGTTGGTGAGATAGAATCAAAAAAAGTTCACCATAAAACTACATACCAAAAAGAAATAAACTAACTATTAGTAAGAATCAAAAAGTAAGAAAATAAAAAAAAGCTAAGGTTAGAACGTTGGGTTACCTCCCAATAAGTGCTTCTTTAGAAGTCTTTTAGATGGATTCTTACTCAACCCTTTCCTCTTAGATCTATCATTAAAGGCTTACTTCTACTCTTTTTATAAATCAAAGGCCCCCTAGTTTCATTAGATCCCCTAGTTTCCTCATGATCTAATGAGATTAGGTTGCCCCATTCTCCTTCTTCTCCTTGCAGGATATCAGAGTCTTATTCACTTAATTTAACTATTGATAACTCATCAAACTTATTCTTATTAGAAATAAGATCCTTTAAGAATTTAATATTCTTCAACATTTGCAAAACAAAAAATTTATCTTCCTTTCCATCAAGTTTAAACTTGCTGGATATAAAATTGGTATCACACTGGGTTAAGGTTGTTGGACCAATGGTGGTTGATAAATTAAATCTCTTTATGTTTTGATAATAATAAAATATCTAGAATTAGTTAAGAAATTATTTCAGGTGTTACTCAAGGAAAGAATCAT
>JANJEY010000234.1:46236863-46247561 GCA_024703695.1 Erythroxylum cataractarum | reverse complement strand
TTAACTTCTGATTTTCTTGTAGAAATTTTCAAAGAATTTTAAGATCTATTCAACCCCCCCTTCTAGATCACTTACAAAGGTATTTGTTGCTCAATTCCTCTACAAATTTCTACAATTTTTTGTCTTGTGAAAGAAGATGGAAGTGACAATGAATATTGGTATCTCTTTATGCATTTTTAGTATTCATCCTCTTTGACATACTAAACCACTATCTAAAGAATAACTAGCACCTTATTATGGTATTAATTGGGAAAGAATTTCCTCTTCCTACCTTCTAAGCTTATCCTTGCATTCCTCCTTACATACAGTTTTTTCTACTTGTTTACTAAGAATTCTCTCATTTTTCTTCCTTTAGACATTTGATTGGGAATGTTAGTGTTTCTCAAATTTTGTTTTGCATCTTTTATGTCTAAATATTTTTAAGTTTTATTTGAAAATATTTAAAGCTTTGAGATCTCTTTGCTAATATTAAGTTCCACAAAGGTAATTTGACCTTAATCCATTAACAAAAGCTATGAGGTACCAACCCTATATCTATATTGGGTATTTGAGTACCCTTTGAACTAAATTATTGTAGGTATTCTCAAAGGCATTCCCTTTGTTGTTATATGATTGAAATTATAATGAGCCAAATTATGTAATTATTGCTTGTTGTTGGCAAAGTGTGACATGAACCTGGGTGCAAGGTTTTGGAATAGAGAGAAAGATTGCATTAGAAGACTCTCAAACTAGGTTCTTTTTGCCGATAATAGGCCTTACATTTGATTACATCAATTGCCTTAGTGGAAGTCCATTCATTATAAATATCTATGGATGTGATCCACTAAATCTTGCATTAAATTATAAATGTCCATTATTGACTTCTTAAACATATGTGCAATTGTTTTACTAACATTTGCAGAGTGAAGGGACTATTAATAACCATATTTACACCCCCGAACATTTGACACATAGTTTATTTTCACAAAGAAAGTTCATATAGGAAGAGTGTTGACTTTGTTGTGTTAATTATAATGGGATCAAAGAAAGTTTATCAAATAACAGTTATGGTATATTAACCTGAAGTCTGTCCAAATATGCCTATAAAGAATATAGATTTATTGTTGTTGTGTCTGTATATTCAATGAGAAATTAGAGAGATGAGTTATTTTTGTCATATTGTTAGAGGGGTTACTTTTTTCAACTTATTTAGATTTTTGAATTTCAATAGATTATATAAGCATTTAAGGTTTATTATATATGTATCGATATTATCAATGATTTCATGTAACGATCCACCTAAATTGATGTTGCTTCTTAATCAAGTTATTGTTGAATAATTGGACATTACTTGCTTGAATTGTCTAGCAACAAATATTTGCTTTTTTTAAAAGGTAGTCATAGGTATTCATGTGGAGTTTTAAGTGCGATTGTTGATATTTCTTCATTGTCGGAAAGGCATTAAATTCATTTTCATATTTAAGAATTTATATTGAAAGGGATTTACCTTAGGATTAAAGCATGAAATAAAAAAGACAACAAAGTTGGTTCTTGAAGTGAAGCATTTTTTTAAAATAAAAAGGAATTAAATTAACAATCGAAGAGCTCTATAAAGAGTTACAAATATAAAACAAAAGCCTACACAAAATATTAGATTATAGCTCAACCTTTTAGGGTAAACATCATAAGTAATTGTAAATGCCTTAAAGAAGCAAGTTGAGTTGTTATTGTATGTAAATTTGATTGTCTTTGAAAGGGGATATCAAAGATAGTTTCAATCAAATAGATTGAGGAAAGCTTTTATATGACACCTTATTATCAGTCTCCTACTTTTATTTATAAAAAGGTGGTCAACATTTAGCATAAATAGAACTAAATGATCTTTTTGTTCTAAATTGAAAAGTGATATCTTAAAAAATTGAAGAAAATATTTTGATAAACATAAATGAATCTTGATCAATTTAATTAATATAAACTTTATTCTATTAGACACTAAAGACAGTCCAAATAAGATTGATATTTTGTGAATTTTTTAATAAATTCTACCTATGTCCTAAAACTATTTTTTATTTTTATATTGTAATAATAAGAAAATTTTGTATTAGACCCATTTGCACTTACAAAGGTAATGTGATGGATTCTATCAATATTCTTCACCTTTTTGTATTTAATTATACTTCTATATAAACAAAAAATGCAAATGGAAAAATGGTCCTTTTCCTTATTTATATAGAAATTGAACCACGTAAATTCTTGCCATTGAATGGTTACTTTTGTGTTCATTCTCAAATGAACTTATATTCTCTTTGATTTGATTTTATGCTTAACCTAAATTTCTTATTATCTCTAATAATGAAAGACATACCTCAAAGATTTGGTGATATTCTTCAAAAAATACTAAATATTATAAAACGAAAATTATGCAGGAAATGAATTTTTAAGAGTCTTTTAATCAGTAAATTATAATTAAATTCAAATAAATGATTTGATTTAAATTAATGATATATGTATATGAAAAATCTTAAAATTTATCTATGTTAAATAATATTTCTTACATTGATATCAAGAGAAAATTGATTAAAATATGGATATAAATTATCATTCTAAATTGCATGAATTATGGATATACATTATCACTCTAATCTTCGATGTGTTATCATATGTCTTACTTTTGTTATTGTGAATATACTTAGAACTCTTTGAAAGAACATGTTATTGCTTTTTTTTTTTTTTGGTTACAGATAAGGTAAATCTTGTTGCTTATGTAATGGATGTTTTAAAACAAATTTGATCCCTACATAAAAACAGAAACTATAAAGATGGAATTTTATAAATATGAATATTTAGCATATATTCACAAATTTACAGCCATCTGTAATAAATTATTTAGTGGTTCTGTAAAATTAAATCCCACATAATACGTGTCCAAATGGGAATATTAGAACAATAGCAGTAAAATGAAAACCAACAACATTATAGAGGGATTGTGATTATGAAAAATTCAAAATATTCAATAACCCAAAACACAACATAAACCAAAATGCATCGTCGACATGAGTGCGACAGCCAAGCACTGGTGATTGAGCAACGATGAGCGGCAGTGACTAATGTCATCCCTACTGTCGCTGATTTCCTTAATGATAAGTCGTTGCCTCATCTGGACCATACCGCCACTACCATCTCTTGGGAAAGGAAGGGATGAGTTGCGACTTCTCTTTCCTCCGGTGGTACCATGGTAAACTTTGTCGTCGCCACCTGGGAGTGAAGCTTCGCTGCTCCCTCTACTACCGCTGCTTCCTACGGTGGCATTTGTTTTTGTCGGTTGTAGAGACTGCATGAGGCATTGGTAGAAAACGCTAGGCATTTATGTTTTTTTTTAAAAAGTTAGACTATAGGTTTGACTTTATTTGGACCCTTTTAAATGGGCCAACAAGATTCACTTGCAGGCCTAGTAAATATGGGCCAAATAGGCCAATACTTATCCTAATATAAAAAATTTGCTCCCACATATGTCTACGGACCAGAAAACAAACAGAAATAAATCAAGTACTGTTAGATCCGATTTTTGAAGCCTAATATTTGGAGTCATAAAACGTAAACAAACTCATTTTTCTATTTCAGAACAGATTTTGGGAAACTTTTAATTGAAACTTCAGTTTGACTTCTTTAGAATATTTGTTCGTCATTGTCTTAAGTTTCTAATGACATCAAAATCATTCAATTTGGTTCAGAAATTTAAAAGTTATGACTCAAACACTTTCAAACTGTTATAAAACTGAAACATTACACTATACTCAACTTCCCTCCAGAAATTGAAAGTCTTAAAGACTAAATTAAAATTTGATTCCTCCAACTAATTCGTAGCACTCTGTCTCTAGTTTATTTAAAAATAAGAATCGTCTCATTTGAAGCTCAACAGATCAAGATATCCTCAAAATAATGAAACATGTTCAGTAAAATATCCAATTCATACTCTTCCAACTGATACTCTTACTTTGATTCAATCAATCTTTTTCAAATCAATACCAAAAGCTATAAATTTTTATAGAGAGATAGAGGAATGAGTTAGGAATCCATTGCTTCAAGGATTAAGTCATTTGGAGGTTGGACGATAAAGTTATGGCTAAAAGAGTGAAACATGATCAGGTTTTAGGGGCATGCACAATTGTGACCAGCGCACGCAGCCGCGAAGTCGTGATCGAGCACTTGCGAGATCGCAACTTTCGCGCTGCGATTGCGACTTCCTCCTCCCTGCATTTCTTCTTCCGACCTATATTGGTAAAATGGGTATACCTTTCATTACAAATATCGGATTAAGGTCATTCAGAGACTGTTTTGAAGAGGACTTCTAAACCTACAACTTCCATGCAGACCTCAAAAACAAAATTTGCCTCTATAAGAGCTAAAATTTCAAAATAAAGCAGTTGTCTCAAAAGTCTATCCTATGCAGTATCACAAACTTCCAATAATCATATCTCTCAATTCCAATATCCAATTATTTCATACTATATAGAATTGAAAAGCTAGAAAGATAATCTACAACTTCTAAGCAGACAACTTTATCTAATTCCACCTAGATTAATCTAGTTTTTTCCCCTGAAGTTAAAATATACTTTCTACACCTATAAAAGACTTGAAGTAGGAAATGTACAACTACAAGATAAATAAGCACGTACACATTGGAAACTTCTTCAATTCTTCATTCATTTCCAAAATCAAAATGAAGTTCATACATAGCTTTAATTACATATCAACATTACATCAAAGACTTAACACATGGTGCAAAAGTACATTGGATGCTCAATGTTTGATATGTTTATAAAGCTACCCAAAAATAATTGAACTAACTTAGTTACAAAAGTCTCTAACTATTTTGGAGTTTCCAATGCTTGCAAGGGTTGCTAACCCTCTCTTTCTGCACCTAAAGAGGGGAAAAAAGATATTGGGTTGAGCTACGATGCTTAGTGGTTAATATATTTATATCCATAGGCAATTATCGCAAATTCAAGCATATGCATTTATATATCTAGCAATTCAATCATTCACCAATTTAGCTCAAAACTCATAATTAAGCAGTTAATACAAAACTCATTCACCAATTCACCAATTTGGTTCTCTTGGTTTCCTAAACAACCAATGTTTCATTCAAAACAATATTCTAATAAAATTCATAAACTTTAATATTCACAAAACACAATAAATACAAATTAAGCTCAAATCTAATATACCCATAGTTTATTTAAGCTAGATAAACCAAACCCTAATTTCAAAACCCACGACAATCAAAATGGGTCTCATCTTCTTTCAACATAACCCATTCTTTATTTCTTTCTATACCTAAACAAGAAAGAAAGAAAAACTTACCTTAGACAAGCTTGATTCTTTCTCTTTACATGTTTTCTTCTTCTTCCTTAGCTTCTCTCACGACTCTCTTCTCTTCTTTCTTTCTTCTCTACGTTTTTCTCCTCTCTTCTTTTCTTCTCACGTTTTCTTTTTTTCTTCTTTCTTATTCTTCTAATTCCAGCCCATTTTGTTTTGTCTTTCTTCCCATTTTACCCCTCATTAAACTAAACTTTCCATATTTACCCTTTTTTCTTTTAACATAAGGCCACTAACTACTTAAGCTAACTTAATTTTAACACTTCATTCTAATTTCTGTTCATACTTGCTAATTTAATGATTTAACTCTAAAAATAATGAAACAAATAAATCAATAACAAATAAAAAATTCTGGGTCTAACAATTCTCCCCCTAAAAAAATTTCGTCATTGAAATTCTTACCTGAGTCTACGAAGAGGTATGGATATCTCTCCTTCATTGCTTCCAAAGGCTCCCATGTTGCCTCTTTCGTTGAATGGTTCTTCCATAAGACTTTAACCAGCTTTACATTCTTTTTTCTCAAAACCTTTTCCTTTAAATCTAGGATCTCCACTGGTTGCTCCTGGTATGCCAAATCCTCCCTTAACTAAACATCTGAAAGTTGAACTATGTGTGAAGGATCCAATCAGTACTTTCTTAGCATCTATACGTGGAAACATTGTGAATCTTAGAAAATTCCGATGGCAAAGCTAACTTGTAAGCTAAAGGCCCAATCTTCTCAATGATCTCATATGGGCCTATGTATCTTGGACTAAACTTGCCTTTTTTACCAAATCTCAAAACTTCTTTCCATAGAGAAGCTCTAAGAAACACTTTGTCTCCAATTTCAAATTCCATCTCCTTTCTATGTGCATCCATATAGCTCTTCATTATGTCTTAAGCTGCTTTAAGTCTCTGTTTCACCAATTTAATCTTATCAACCGTGACTTGCACTAACTCAGGCCTTAAAAGCCTCCTTTCACCTTCCTCATCCCAACAAATAGGAGTTCTATACCTCCTACCGTACAAAGCTTCGTAAGGTGCCATTTGAATTCCCGAGTGATAGAAATTATTATAAGCAAATTCAATTAAAGTCAGATGATCATCCCACGAGCCTTTAAAATACATAACATAAACTCTCAACATTGCCTCCAAAGTATGTATTATCCTCTCCAATTATCCATTGGTCTGTACATCAAAAGATGTACTAAAGTGCAATTTAGTTCCCAAAGCCTCTTGTAAGCTTTCCCAGAATCTGGAGGTGAACCTGAGATCTCTATCCGAAACTATAGAGCTTGGAATCCCATGAAGTCTGATTATTTCATCCCTATATTTCTTGGCTAAAGCATTCAAAGAATCGGTCTATCTAATTGGCAAGAAATGTGTTGACTTAGTCAGCCTATCAACAATCACCCATATTGCATCATGCTTCCTGCTAGTCCTCGACAATCCTATTAAGAAATTCATTTTAATCTTCACCCATTTCTATTTTGGAATCGAAAAAGGATTAAGCTTGCCTGAGGGTGTCTGGTGTTCAGCCTTAACTTGTTGACATACTAGGCATCTTTAGTATACTCTGCAACATTTTTTTCATTCCTTTCTACCAGAAATGCTCTTTAAAATATCGATACATCCTCGTACTCCCCGAATGCATTGCATAAGAAGCATTGTGAGCTTCATTAAGAATCTCATCCTTCAACTCTAACATATCTGGAATACACAATCTGTCGCCTATCACCATCAATCCATCTTCTCTTATCCCTATCTCCGAAAGTTTACCACTTTCAATTTCTTCTCTAAGCCTGCTCAAATATCCATATTGCCTTTGTAATCCCTTAATCTTCTCATTCAGCACTGGCCTCACTCTAAAATTAGCCAATACACAATCAGGCTTGATTTGCCTTAATGTTACCTTAACCCTGGCTAATTCCTTCAACAAAGGAAAATACACTGTCTCCACATGTTCTATAATGGACTTCCCACTCAGTGCATCCGCTACTACATTATTAACTTTCCCCAGGTGGTAGTTTATCATCAAGTCATAATCTTTCAATAGCTCTAACCATCTTCTCTGTCTCAAATTCAACTCTTTCTGGCTCATCAAATACTTAAGGATCTTGTGGTCTGTAAACACCCTAGTAGTGACTCCATATAAGTAATGTCTCCAAATCTTCAATGCAAAAATTATGGCAACCAATTCCAAGTCATGTGTAGGATAATTTATCTCATAAGGCTTTAATTGCCTAGAAGTATAAGCAATCACTTTATCTCCTTACATCAACATATACCCTAATCCCTTCCTTAAGACATCACTGTACACTATGTATCCATCATAACTAGAAGGCAATGTCAAAATTGGTGAAGTTGTGAGCCTATTCTTCAATTCCTCAAAACTGCTTTGGCACTCCCCTGTCTACACAAATTTTTGATTCTTCCTTCAATTTGGAAAGTGAAGCAGCTATCATGGAAAAACCCTCCATAAACCTTCTGTAATATCCGACTAAACCTAAGAAACTTCTCACTTTAGCTACATTCTTAGGTGCTTCCCATTTTACAACCGCTTCTATCTTCCTCGGATCCACATGCACTCCTTTTTTAGAAACTACATGTCCAAGGAACACCACTTCCCTTAGCCGAAATTCACATTTATCAAATTTGGAATATAACTCTTCCTTCCTCAAAGTCTTCAAAGCAATCCTTAAATGTTTTTCATGCTCCTTGTCACTCTTGGAATAAAACAATATGTCATCAATAAAGGCTATGACAAATTGGTCTAAGAAAGGCTTGAAGACTTTATTCATCTAGTCCATGAAGGCTACTGGGGCATTCGTCAATCCAAAGGGCACAACTAGAAACTCAAAATGCCCATACCGTATTCTAACAGTAGTCTTTGACACATCGGACTCCTTTATCCTTAACTAGTGGTAACCTCATCTCAAATCTATCTTAGAAAAGACTCTTGCCCCTTGAAATTGATCAAATAAATCATCTATATGTGGGAGCGGATATCTGTTCTTAATGGTGACATGGTTAAGTTTCCTATAATCTACACGCATTCGCAATGACCCGTCTTTCTTCTTCACAAAAAGGACCAGAGCTCCCCAAGGTGAAGAGCTTAACCTAATATAACCTTTCTCTAACAAATCTTCCAATTGCTCCTTAAGCTCCTTTAATTCTATCAGAGTCATTTTGTAAGGCTGAATTGATATTGGAGTTGTGCCCGGAAGAAACTCAATAGGAAATTCAATTTCCTAGGTGGCAGTAGTCCTGATAACTCCTCGAGAAATACATTAGGAAATCCATGACCACTGGTATATCTTCTAACCCACCTCTATCTACCTTCGTGTCTACCACATAGGCCAAATATGCTTCATATCCCTTCCTCATCATTCTCTCTACTATCAGAGCTGAAATAATCTGAGGTGGATTGATTTTTTGTCTCCCATAAACACCACCTTTCTATCTTCGTTCAACTCAAACTCTACTATCTTCCATCTGCAATACAAATTAGCATTATACTTCTTTAACACGTCCATGCCCAAAATCACATCTAATCCTCCCATCCTCAATGGCATTAGATCCACCAATAATTGTTCTCCCCTAATATGTATCTTATAGTCTCTATAGACTTGACTAATAATAATACATTGGCTGACTGGAGTACTAACCATCAAAGGAGCATCCAATGGGCTTAATTATCTACCATTTATATTCTACTTGATGAAATAAATGAGTGGATGGAACCTGGATCAATCAAAACAATTACATCACCATCAAATAATTTAATTGTACCAGTTACAACTTCTGGAGTAGTATCTACATCCTCCCGCTTCGTTACAAATACTATAGCTGGTGCTTGCCCCTTTGGTCTCCCAGGAAGATTCACTCTCTTAGCTACCTCAGAACTGCCCACTTTAGTTGCAGTCTTGTGCTCTACTGTCTCAGTTCTCTTTTTGCTCTCTTCTATCATACTTCAGACACTTTCTGCCTATGTGCCCCTTTTCTCCACAGTTGAAACATGCTTCAGTCAATCTGTAACACTCCTTTCTATGGAACTTGCCACAATGATCACACTTAGGGACGAACGACTTATCCCTTTCTCCCCTTTTATTGCCTCCAGCTATTGAGGCTTGATGAGAAATAGTTCTCATCTTTTTGCACTTGCTGGCACCACTACTTCTCTCCTCAAATGCACAGGGAAAGTCTTGGCACTCTTCTCTGGCCCAGAAGCACCACCTCCCCTCTTAAACTATTCTCTCCCCTTTCTCTTTTTTGTTAACAACACACTTTATGTTCTCAATGTTTTCAACCCTCAGTGCCATTTCAACCAATTGTTGAAAGTCACGAAAGTTTTGGACTACCACTTTTTTCCTAATGGCTAGGTTCAGTCCTGATTCAAACCGATGACACTTAGCTGCCTCACTCAACACCATCTCAGTTGCATAACATGATAATTGTGTAAACTGGCGCTCATACTCACTAACGGTCATCTCCCTCTGGGTGAGACTCAGGAATTCCCTCTACTTCTACTGAATGTATACCTTAGACAGATACTTTTTATTATAAGCAGTGAGGAAGTCCTTCCATGCCAACACTAACAGTTTCAATTGATTTTCGGTACACACTCCCACCAATGCAAAACATCTCCCTGAAGCAAACTTGCAACATATACAACCTTCTCATCATCTTCACAATCCATCTGTTCCAATAACCTCTCTGTCTTTTTTAACCAAGTCTCAGTTTCTTCTGGATCAGTGGTCCCATAGAAGTCCATTGCTCCATACTTCATCAGCCTGTCAAACTGTTTCCCCTTCTTAACTAGGGCCAAAGAAGAAGGCTATAACATCTGACCCATAGCCTGGACAAAGGCTTGAGTAAATGTCTGAAACAATCTTAGATCTAAGGTAGGCACTTGCTCTGATGGAACAGGTGACTCTTACATCTGTGATTGAATGGGCTCACTACTTTGCCTTAAGGAAGCCTCAACATTTCCTGGGGCTACTGACTCATCTGTACTCTCCTCCCTTGACAAAGAGTTAGGTGTAACAAACCCTTGCAAACTTCTTGTGTCCTTCTACAAGGTGACATCTTACTCCTTCAATGTAAACACTAATGATTAGCTTACATTTCATTTTAATCTTAGTTCCTACATATATGCATGATATGCATGGCACTTAATGAAATCAATCAATTCACAATGCAACAAGTAATTACATAACATAAAAATTCATCCCACTATGCATTCTAAGCCTAGGAAAAGCCTAAGCTATAACATCCCATCCTCGAGGGGAAGGGTAGAATAGTCATTTGGAACGGGTTCTGAGTGTTTAAGATTGTCTTGGCGTGTTCATGCATACACAT
>JANJEY010000234.1:46157059-46167643 GCA_024703695.1 Erythroxylum cataractarum | reverse complement strand
TTGGAATCACTTCAACAAGCATAGGGATCATGGATCAGAACGGCAACAATCAGTTCAACCAGAATCCGGCAGAACCAGATTTCATATAAAAAATTATTATTTTAAATTTTAATCCTATAAAATAAAATAAAATTTTACTTTCATTAAAATTTTGCCTCCATTAAAAATAAAATTTTGGTTTCATTTTAAAAAATTTCTTTTAAAAATTTCTGGGTCCGTGCTTATGCTCTAACATTGAATAACATGTGTGACTGCTCGGGGGATGGGCTATGTTGACAGGCTCGGGTTGTAGGCGAGCTTCAGTCATATCTCAAAAAAAGACCCCTTTTCTTGTTGTCTCTTTCTTGAGATCTTTTCTCGTCACGGTCCCATTACTAACAGTGTAGCGGGGGAAAAAGTGCATATTCCTTTTCTGATCTATTGTAAATGGAAAAGGTACATTAACCTCTCGCAACCAAATGAAAGTAATGTGTAGCCAGTCAAGTAGGAGTAAATGAGTACTTTGAGCGTCCAGTTTTGTGCTTTATTTGTCTCCTCCACCATAATAGCATCCTGGATTCAAAACTCATGACTCGACGGTTCAATTGCTGAAATGAACTTTTTCTGAAGGAATTTGGGTAGTTTGTTGGATAGTTACGAGAATTGATATGAAATTTAATTAAATATAAATAACAGACACGAAGTGATATTGTAGAATATTTATTTTATGAACTAACTGGTATAATCACTTTTAAATGTGAATTGTAAATATGAAACAGTAAATTAATACCTACTCCTAGCTCTTCTATATGTGTATGTTAATCTTGTGTAATGATTTCATGTGTATCCTGTATGTTTTTCTATATCAGTCCTGCCACGTACAATGACTTGAATCTCTCTATTTCACTTTTAATATAGATATATAGATATAAAGCCTCCATTTGCTACAGAGAACTTCTTTTGGAATGAGTACACAATCCTGAAAAAAGAATGTCTGGCCCCTTACCCCCGCACTTGGATAGCTATAAACTTGAGAAAGTATAAATGTACATGAGAAATCGAAAGAAATTTCCACCCCTGGACCTCCTACCTTCATGACAAGTTGCCTTTTGCTGGCACGGGCTTCACAAAGGAGAAGTCGTCTTCATTGCTTGTTTCTTCCTCATGACGTGTTTCTATTATTTCAGTTGCGTGATCATCATTGTCCACACTTTTAATTAAGTTCTCGGTTGCTGAAGAAAGTGATAATGGTTCAGCTTCCATATCAGACATTTCTTGATCTTCATATCCGAATGACCGAGTTGAGTGCCCTGTAGTTTTGAAACGTTGCAGTTTATTTCTTGAAGATTGCACCGTTGAAGCACTCGGGCTAACACTTCCACCCAAGGTTACATTTGAGGACTTTCCTCCTTTCCCCTGTCTCTTTTTTGCAGCCATGTGCCACTTCTTAAGAGCCCTTGACGTTTGCTCATCGAAGATTGATTTCTTCATAGACGAACCCATCTGGTGTACGATCACAACTCAGTAATGTTAAAAGAGTACAAGCTCGAGAATAATGATAGTTAAGTAGAATCAATCCTCCTTTTTTAACTATGATCTCAATTTTTCATTTTCAGAAATGTGGAACATTTATGTTTTTCCGTGATACTGAAGCTAGTGTCGTCATTCCTAGAAATAGCAAGAACGTTTTATGTTTCCTTTTTCCTCTTATTTGACAACAAGGTGGTAACCTTCAGGTTCCTTATAGCACTTAGTCGGGCATGTTCTTTAATGAGGACAAATTTTCAAGTTTTACTGACTTCTGAAAATGCTTGAATAGAAAGCCGCTGTATGCAAAAGATGACAGGTACCTGGGTTACAAGTGCATATAGTGGAAGAGTTATGTAACTGCACAGAAGCAGAACACCAACCCTGCAAAACCCAAAGAGTTTACCCATTTAACGCTTTGCAATTTACTATCAAATGTTTGATATCCTATGAAACTGCCAGATTGGATGATGAATACCTTATATTATGCCATCAGGTGACGAATTCTTACATATCAAGTTTATATTGGACAACAGAAGTGATATCCTGACAGAAAAGTTTTATGGGCAGTGAAAAGAATATGAAAACTTACCCTAAAGCAACTTTTATTATTGCAAGCTTGAAGTTAGCATGGAAGCAAGATTTCAACCCAAATGAATACTGCAAAAAGAAAAGGAAAAAAACTGTGTCGTGCATATGCTACGGTGTAGAAATGAGTAGTTGTGAAGTTTTCTAACTGAAACAGATAGTGTGAGAACAATCCGTTACCCATATCCACAAGAAATAGGTTATCTGGAATGCATTCTGCAAGCCAAAAAAGGAGAAATTTAGTGTTTGCTGGCGTAAATAAGAGATGAAGTCTTACGGTAAATACTCCAAAGAAGGATTGTATATATGTAGGATTGACTTGTTAGAATTAATTATGTGTTACTAAAATTTAAAGAAAACATAACACTAGCATCAAAACAGAGACAGGAAGAAACTTCAGATCACAAAACGGTTATTCACTTTGATAACAGCTCATATACATGAAGATTGTCACAAGCAGCAGTATATACGACATTTCCCTTCATGCCTTTCAAGTACCCCAAAATATAGCAACAGAAAACTAACCAAGACCTGGAAATCTTAACCTAATCATTGCCTTGTGCCATCATTTTGGAAATGAGTTTTACAATACCTGAAATAAAGCAAAGTGGATAAGATAAAGAACTAGTTGAGGTTGACCGAACCAGAAGTATTTGTCTGAGCCCTGCACAAGAGGCATCCCCTGCACAACTGCATGTCTTTCTGTGATTTCAAGGGCCATCTTAGTCAAAATCGCCTGAAGCTTTGTACCAACGGCTAAAATTATCTGCAAACAGTTGAATGTCAGGAGATTGTTTTATCTGGTTAATATGGAAAAAGGACGCTAAGAACAGATCTTACAATGACAGGGATAGTTGAAGCCCAAAATAATGCTTGCCATCCTAGGAAAGATACAACAAATTAATAGAATTTACTATCTTCGATTCATCTTCTTAAGTGTATATAGTTCTACCTATCAGAAATAAAGAAAAAGAAACAGAAAGAAGGAGCTTCCCTTACCTTTAACATTGAGAAGCAAAAAGATAACAAATGATGCCCATAAAACAGGACTGCAACAATATAACACAGTAAGGACAAATATCTGAAGTAATCAAATGTATGAAAACTTTTGCAAAGAGAAAAGTATGAAATGACTAGGAGCTATCAACTGAAAACGAACTGTTACCTGACCCCGACAACTACCTTGAAATCATCCTCTAATGACCTCTTGATGTACTTTTGGAAGTTAAATTTACTTCCAGGAGCTAGGTGGACCTACAAAACAACAAAAATAGGATTTCAAAAAGGGACTGACATGTTCAACATTAAGAGACTACTATTTACAATTTTGAAGACCCACGTTGATGAACCCGTTGCGCAATGTTAAATAATCAGCCTTGGCAACAGACCTGAAAAATTGTCGAAAAAAGCATCCCTGCAATAGAAACATGCAGTTATATTCTTCGAAGGAAGTCATTCTGCAATTTTTATTGTTAATGTTCCTCCTTATTCATCAAGGCTTCTTCATATATCAGATAAAGCCACTAAATATTTGGTCAATTGCACTTCCTATATTAAGCAAATAAAATATATGAATAAAGAAAAAACAATTTAGGGAAGTTCTTACAATATAGAAGAAGAACGGAATTCTAGTCCAGAAACTAGTGTGCGCTCTCACAAAAGATGTCTCATGAGTAAGCCTGAATCTTGAAGGATCTGTACATCCAACAATTCAAAGAATTTATAAGGTCTGCTAAGAAATAAATTTGTGAAGTTCTGTGAGTGAGAGACTTCAATTTCATTGTCACAAACTACAATATTATAAGCATGAGAAAATATACCATTTGAGAATTCATAATCATGGGATGAAGTCTCCTTCTCCCACTCCTTCCAGCCACGAATCTGCACAAAATAACTTCGATCAATATCTAAGCATCATCATCTATGAAACTTTTCACAAATTAACAAGATTTCAGGATTAGTGCCTTGTTTTGTGAAAAAAATCTATGGAGAAAAAATCATAGTTTTGTTTCCTTTCCAGCAATGAATTACAGTTGTCCTGTCTATTATGCATGTATAGGCGGCACAACAGATGAGCAGTTTAGTCCAAAAGCATATTCCAACCTTTAGCCTCCCAAGCATCATAGTAGTTAAGCTGTATATCACGTGAAAGACTGCTAAGAAGAATATGAGGATGTGTAACTGATGCAACCCTTCAACGGTTATAACTGGTTCATAGCCCTGTGAGACAAGAAACAGTATTTCTAAGTAACATAGAATTGCATATTGGTAAAAGCTCTCACCAAATTCAAGATTCTACTCAATCCTCTGTCTAAGCACATTAGTCAAATATTGCATGACTAGATTCCCTTAGGACATAAATCAGTGACTAATGATGAAAAATAGATACAGTTTAGGTCAACTATTAAAGCTACGTCTCTTGGGTATCAAAATAAGAAGTTAAGAATTATGAGCATGAAAAACAGTAACAACTGTTCTTTTACTTATTGTGGCTTCGAAAGAAAGATACGGGCCAAATTTCGTATGCTTAAAATTAATAATTACATCAATACTTTAAAAATAGCCATGAAGTAGACCTTGCCAACAAAAGACATAGGGTAAGTAGCTTATGTCCAAATACGCTCTCATCCCATTCCAGTGTAAAAAATATTTACTGTAAATTAGTTTGCGTGGCACTGATGTATCTATGCATCTATATATACAAACACATATTTATCCGCTTAGAAATATGTAAATTAGTTTTTGCTGATATATTCATTGTTATCAACACATGGCAACTTTCAATAGTACAATAGGATGCTCATCTTATTAAAAATTCAGTGCTTATCGCAGCAATCAGTGAAGTACTTACTGTTCTGCACCGAACAACGGACTCAGCACCAGCTAGAAATCTATGTTCATACATCAATAATCTCCGACGATGTTCCTCTTGAGTAGAAGAGGTTCTAGTACTCCGACATGGCAACATTTTGTCTGCAACCTTAATTGGAATACAGATTTTGGCAATGTAGGTCTGCCCAAAAGTCAGGAGCAGTGAAATGAAACCTAGAATCATTAGCTCTGCAGAAACAAAATTGACTTCAGATATTGCTAATTATTCATCTTTATTCCAACCCCGACACTGGAAAAGCAACTAAGAATACAAGTGATGAAATCAACAAACTCCCAACACCCACCATTATGCTTATCGTGATTATCCAGGACTAATGCTACTTACCAGCTTTAACCTTTTCCAACGCTTCAAGTAGAGCTTTCTTATGCCTTTCATGGAACCACTGAGAAATTTAGAAGACACTAGTTAAGAACAAAAAAAGAGGAAAACCCACAAGCATAATCGAAAATTGACTGAACGCCATATGATTCTCCTATCAGATTGTTGAAGATGAGGGAGCATGAGCACAAAATACAGGTGGTCTGGAATAGTAGATATATTATATGCAGTGTTTAGAATAAGGCCAGAGAACATCATATGTACCCTAATGTAAGGGATGACTCGCGAATTGTATTAAAACGTGTCTCCAACACAGTGTACGACATGTTTGTTACGAACGAATGATATCTTTTCTGTCTCTACGTATCTTTCTCTGTAACTCTCCCTCCCTCTCTTTTCTATAACTAATTTCTATTATTTGGAGACTTCGTGTGAGCTGCAGTTGAGTGACGAATTAATTCTATCAACAATTTGGTATCAGAGCAGACAATTTGGGACAGACAATGGCAGAAGGAACTAGAGGAGCTGAGTTTCGAAGGTTGAAAGATACCCTAAAAGGAGGCATTAGCAAGGAGGTATCATGGGTTATCTACATATGAGAAGGAGTTTCTGACGATAATTAAGGTCATCAAACGATGGCATCACTACCTGACTTCCAGACCTTTTATCGTCAGAACCGATCATCGGAGTTTAAAATACTTGTTGGAACAATGTCTGTCAACTCCGTTTCAACAGTCACGGCTGCCGAAGTTTTTGGGATATAATTTTGAAGTGCAATACCGAAGTGGTAAAGCGAATGTCGTAGTAGACTCACTCTCAAGAATCATGAGTGCAGAAATGTTAGTGATATCAGTAACACAGATGTAGGGTGAACTATTAGAAGATATAAAAAAGAGCTGCAGGAGGATGGAGTAATTCGGGACTTAATCAAGAAATTGGAATTTGTTAATGCTAAATCGTGTGCATACGAATGGAAGGAGGGGTTATTAAGATGGAAGGGATGTTTAGTTATGGGAACCAACTCGAGACTCTGTCCACAGATCATAGGCATTAGTCATGAAGATGCCATGGAATGGAAGGCCATGTAAGTGTGGTTGCTACTACGAAAAAGCTACAGAAAATGTTCTTCTAGAAGGGCATGGCTCGTGACGTGAGGGTTTATGTTCAGAACTGTACGAGTTGTCAGAGAAATAAATACGACAACTCTGCTTATCCCAGTTTATTGCAACCTCTCAGGATACCAAATGGAAGCTGAAAGGAGGTGAATATTGATTTCATGAAGGGTTTACCTGTTTCAAAAGAGAAGTCTGTTATATTGGTGGTGGTAGATAGGTTCACAAAATACTCTCACTTTATTCCCGTCAAGCACCTTATTCCACTTGTGATATAGTTGAATTATTCCTTAATTATGTGTTTAAGTTACATGGAATGCCGGAGTCCATCATTAGTGACAGAGATTCGGTTTTCTTGAGCAAATTTTGGCAGGAGCTTCTTCGGATGCAGGGAGTTAAGCTGAAATATTCGGCTGCATACCATCCACAAACGAATGGATAGACAGAGGCAGTAAACAAGATTCTCGAGACCTATTTGCATTATTTCTGTGCAGAAACACCTCAAAAATGGGGAGAATGGTTAGCGTTTGGCGGAATAGTGGTACAATACTACTTACCGAGATGTCATTAATACCACTCCGTTGAAGTTTTTTATGGTTATCTGCCACCAGTGTATGCTCCTTACATTGCAGGAGATTCAAAGGTTTTAAAAGGTGATAGAGTTTTACAAAACAGGGAGACTATGCTTAATATTACAAGATTTCATTTACAGAGGGCCCAAAATCGCATGAAGTAGTATATGGATTCTAAACGTTCAGAGAGAGAATTCAAGGTTGGAGATATAATGTTGTTAGAATTATAACCATACAAGCAGTTTTCTTTATAAAGGAGGAGCAATCAGAAGTTATCCCCACTGTACTACGGGCCATACAAGGTGATTCAACGTATTGGAGAGATGGTTTATAAGTTAAACTTTCAACCAATGCAGCAATATATCCAGTGTTTCATGTATCGCAACTTAAAAAGGCGCATGAAGGCCAAGACTGTACTTCTTCATCGCTACCAGAATTCCTTACACTTGCAGAACGAGTTTCAGTAGCAATATTGGATAATGGATTACCAAAAGGAACAATCGAGCAGTCACAGAATGGTTAATTCAATGGTTAGACGGGGAAAACACTAGCGCTACATGGGAGTACGTTTTCGACCTCCATAAGCGATTTCCTGAAATCAATCTGATAGACAAAGACATTAGGGGAAGGGGATTGTCGTGGAGATTGTCGAAAATGAGGGAGTATGAGCACAAAACGCAGAAGATCTGGAATAGTAGTTAGATTATACGCAGCATTTAGAATAAGACCAGAGAACATCATATGTACCCGAATGTAAGGGATGACTCACGAATTGTATTAAAGCGTGTCTCCAACATAGTGTACGACATGTTTGTTATGAACAAATGATGTCTTTTTTTCTCTTTGCATATCTTTCTCTGTAACTCTCCCTCCCTCTCTTTTTTATAACTAATTTTTGTTATTCGGAGACTTCGTGTGAGCTGCGGTTGAGTGACAAATTAATTCTATCACCACAGATTTAGAAGAATAAGAGGCAAATCAAGATAAATGAATAAGAACTTGTGACAAGCGTGGTTGTTTTTTTTCTCTGGTAAATGACTGTAGCTTTCTGGTGGCAGAGACATGGACAGAGCTTTGAGGGGGATGGTATAACCCAAAAACGAAAGAGTACTGAGAATGAATTAAAACTGACAAGAACTAGAATTGAAGTATGGAAAACAGAGGATAGCATAGCATAGCATAGCAGTAGACTTTACAGAAACATAGATTAAGGAGATAAAGAAAGGAGCATACCTCTGCAAGCTTGTGAAGAAGCAACTCCAAGAGAAGAGACAAGATTATAAAAACAGCACAAACACTCGCTACTGCCCATGTTGGTGTCTGATCCAGCTTCCTCGGAGACTCACTACTGCTGCTGCTTTCGCTTGCTCCCATAACCACCATAGCTCCTCCACACACAACAACCACCACCGTCACCGTCCATTTTAAGCGCAATACTAACTTCATATCTGGGTTTGTCCTTTATAAGTGTCTAAGCTTATATTCAGCTACAAAAACACGCAGACGCGTAGATCAAAAGTCTAAACTCAAAATCTGTTGTAATGTAATACGCCAAAAAGGAAAAGAAAGAAGAAGGCTGTGTGAAATGGCGTAAGAAAGTAAAGAAGAAAGCGCATTTAGTGCGGAGTTAATCAAGGAATTAATTAGAGGAAGAGGAACTATATCCAACACGAACAGCGATGTTATTTATGAAGATCTTTGGGTCATAGTAACCGTTGTCTGCAAGTGGCAGGTCAACTTGTATGTAAACATATTTATTATCAATTATTTTTTGTAATAAATATATTATTATTATTATTATTATTATTATTATTATTATTATAACACTTTGTTGAAATAATGGACAGTGGAAGAAGACAAAGTCTTACCATAGATAAGTCTTACAATAGATAAAATAAAGAATATGAGAAAAAAGGGACGTCTGTTTTAATATAATTTTAGTAGTTGCGTCTATATTTTTTTTTTTTAGCGTGGCAGCTGCTTCTTGACCATAATTAGAACAGATCGACGGGCCTCTTTCTCGAGCTTGGTTAATATTTTAATATTTTATTGTGTCTAATAAATCTCAGTCATTTATTTATATGATTTTCGTATATAACTTACATGAATTTCACTATATAAATAGTTGAGATTTTATGATCCAAAATAAAATAAAGTAATATTGAAAAAAAAAATCATATCCTGTTCATCACCTTTCCAACAACCCCACTACTTATTTCATGTTAGAAACTCCTTTTTGTTCTCGCTGTTTAAACATGGCACGATGATTCATTTCACTCTGTTTTGTTTAAATAAATCTTAGGAAAAGTAGATCAGGCCAGAACCATGGAAATATGGCAAATACAAAACTTGGGCAAATGATATGAATGGCAGGCGAATAAAGACATTATAATTAAAAACAAACCTTACGAGCATGTCTTTTGAACTAATTAATTTGTCTTTATATTTAAATATTTTTAGGATGGGTACATGTAAAATATCATAATTCAAATCTTTTGTTTTTATCAATTACTTTTGTTTAATATTCCTTGTCTATGATTAGACACTCTCATTTCTTCCTGTGTGGCCATTTCACAGAGCTTATAGAAGACGACGTTCCTTACAACATAAAGCATCTCGTCAATCAATGATCTTCTAAATAATTTAAAATATATAAACTACTAATGAACCAAGTTGATGAGGAGAACGAAGGCTTCACATTGGAAGAGACGAAACAAGAAAGGTGGCATAAGAAGAATTGAGAATGGAAAACAATAATTTAAACAGGAAAATAGGCTTGGGAGTTGTAACGACAGATAGGGTGGTTTTGGTCTACTAGAGACACATAGGCCATCAAGGAAAGAGTCCAATGGGCCAAATTCAGATGTCTGTTCCACCAAATTCAGGGTCCGTCTCTGATATTCCAGAGAAGAGAAGACAAGCTCATGGTTTATATTCTCCAGTTTCATCTTACCATTTAACTCTCCTTCAACTCAACACATTCCCAACAATTTCAAAATCTATGCTTAAACAAATTCATCAAGAGCACCAGGAAAATCATTCAAGCATTTCACCATTCTCTGCGCTTTCTTCACTGTCATTTTCTTATATTTTTATTTTCCGCATTCTCTTAATCCTTTTCCTCTAACTATCGCTTAAACAATTTTTCTCATCTTAGATCATCATCTTACAACTATTCTTCTATTATAAATTCCTTCTTTTGGTCATCTTTAAAAATACTCTAAACTCACATATACAGTGAATAAATAACCATAAACAGCGCATTTATTTGTTCTTCTCTCCAAATTTTTCTATACTTAATCATACATGTTTCTTATGATCTTTCAACTGATAAATCATTTCTATACTGGTCGGGTGGGCCGTGCTGGGCTCGAATCCAGTCAAGACGACCCGTGGACCGATTGGTCCATTCATCAGAGATCAGTCTTATGCCTAAAGCCCATGCCCCCTTTCGGCCCATCCATAGAAGAAAGTCTCTCATGCAAACACGTAAAGACCTAAACTTAACTGCAAAACCATATATAAGGTATAATTCTCTCATAATTGAGGTACGAAATCATAACCTAGTTGCTTTCTCTGATCTGATCAACCTCAC
>JANJEY010000234.1:46105680-46117433 GCA_024703695.1 Erythroxylum cataractarum | reverse complement strand
CTTAATTTCAATCAACTCATCCACTTAATCATTCATATTACTAAGTCAAATTGTCACTCAAGGTTCGGGGTCCAACATCTATTCTGATATTGGATGATTGTATTAAGATTATTTTGGATTTTAAAAGTTACTGATTTCTGATATATTATGGTTTTAATTATTGCAATGCCATGTGGATATTAGTGGAAATTTTCTGATAGTGCACCTTTATCGTGGGATACGTGTCGGAGCGACCTTCGGGCGTCCCGATGTGTACCCTACGGTGAGGGGCGCTACACTTATGGGTATATTAACCAACATGAAATTTGATGGATCATGTACTACATATGAACTCATCATTGAAATGTTAAACATTGTGGCAAGAATTAAGTCCTTGGGAATGGAAGTGGATGAAAGCTTCTTTGTGTAATTCATGTTGAATTCATTATTTTCTGATATGGTCCTTTCCAAATGAACTATAATACCATGAAGAACAAGTGGAACGTGCATAAGTAGCATAGTATATTAGTTTAAGAAGAGATTAAGCTCAAAAAACAAAGAAACCAATCCATTAATTATGTCAAGCATCAAAGAGCTAGTAAGAAAGATGGAAAGAAGTGTAACAAGAAAGTCAGGACCCTTAAAAATTAGTGGAGAATCCTCTAAAATTTACAAGAAGGATTATAATGAATGCAAATGCCTTTTTTATAAGAAGGTTGGGAATTTACAAAAGGAATGTTCCAAACATAAGGCATGACTTGAGAAGAAAGGTAAGCCTAGTGCTTGTATATGTTTTGAAACAAACCTTAAAATAAGTTACTTTTTAATACTTGGTGTATTGATTCTAGTTGTACTACTCAAGATTCTTATACCTTGTAGGGATTCCTTATGACCCAAACCAAAAGATCAAATGAAAGATTTGTCTATATGGGCAATGAAATGAGAGTTCTAGTGGAAGTCATCAGGGCTTGTCACTTGATCCTAGACATTAGATATCATTTGGAATTATACAAAACTTTTTATGTACCTAGTATAACTAAGAATTTAATTTCTTTATCTAAACTTGATAGATCTGGATATACTTTTAAATTTGGTAGTGATAGTTTCAATTTATACAGACATATCCACTTGATTGGTAGTCATGTACTATGTGATGATTTATATAAATTAAAGCTTGATATTATTTGTATAGAAATTTTATTGATTTTAAACTCCAATGCTGGTATCAAATTTTATTAATGATATATCTGCTTACTTATGGTAAAGAGGTTGGGACATGTTTCTAAATAAGGACTTCAAAGATAAGTAAAGAATGGAATACTTACTAAATTAGATTTTACTGATCTTAACATTTATAAGGTAAACAAACAAAACGCATGATAAAGAAAGGAGTCATAAGCACTCAGCTTCTAGAAATAATTCACACTAATGTGTGCGAACCATTTTATGTCCCTACTTTCAATAAAGAAAAATATTTTATCACCCTTATAGATGGATATTCATATTATGAATATGTATATTTGCTACATGATACATCTCATTTTGTAAATACATTAGAAATTTATATTAATGAGGTTGAAAGGCAACTAGAAAAAATTGAAATTTTCAAGTGTGATACAGGTAGTGAATATTATGTTAAGTATGAGAAAAGTGATCAAAATCTTGATCCTTTTGATAAATTCCTTGAAAGATGTGGTATTTGTGTGCAATACATGATGCTAGGCACACTGCAACAAAATGGTGTGACAGAAAGACATAATAAAACTTTGTTAGATATGGTTACTTTATATGATGTATAATTCATCTTTACCCTTTTTTTGTGGACATATGCTCCAAAAACTGTCATGTAATTGTTGAATGGGGGTTCGTAGTAAGACATTTCCAAAACCTCCCTTTAATCTGTAGATTGGAAGAAAACCTAATTTATGGTACCTGTATGTTTGTGGTTGTTAAGTAGAAATTAGGCATTATAATTCAGAAGCAAAGAAAGTGGATGAAAGAACAATCAGTGGTTATTTTATTCCAATGAAGTCTTAAGGGTATATTTTTTTTTATCCTAACCATACTACAAGAATTGTGAAAACTGGGAATGCCAGGTTCATTAAATATGACGAGACTAGTGGGAGTGAAACACCATGTAGAGTGGAAATTTAAGAAATGGGAGTGCAAGTCCCTATGGCTGTTCAAGTCCTTACGATTTATACACCTACTCAAGTTACTATTCCATAAATTATTATACTACCTAATAATTATGAAGGGCAACAAATAAATGAACCTAATGGTCATAATGATATAGAACGTGAAGTTAGAAAACTTAAGGTAGAAGAAACCACAACAAATAACATTAAGAAGGTCTCAAAGAAAAATGAGACTGACTATTTCTAATGACTATATGGTATATCTACATAAGTCTGAAAATGGCTCAAGAATTGAGAATAATCCAGCAACCTTTTCATAAGTCATAAATAGTGAAAAATTTGATAAATAGTTAGAAGCCACAAAAGTTTAAATTTAACGAACAGATTGGTGTCTAGGACCTTGTGGAATTTCCAAAAGGTTACAAGATCATTAGTTGCAAATGGGTCTTTAAGATTGAACATGATTATCTTGGTAACCTAGAACATTATATGTTGAACTAGTTGCTAAAAGATTTACCTATAAAGATGGTATTGATTATAAGGAGACTTTCTCACTAGTCTTTAATAAAGATTCACTAGAATTATTATGGCTTTGGTGGCTCATTACCAACCAATAAGGTTCATAAAGGTTAGAAAGGAACATATGGTGTGTAAATTGAAGAAGTTAGTATATAGATTGAACAAGCTTCTCGACAATGGTATATTAAGTTCAATAATATTATTGTTTCCTTTAGATTTAAAGAAAATACCGTTCACCAATGTATATATTTTAAATCCAATAGGAGTACGTTTATTTTCTGGTTTTATATGTTGATGAAATCTTACTTGCAGCTAATGATCTTAGTCTATTAAGTGAGATTAAGAAAATTTTCTATAGTCATTTTGAAATGAAAGGTATGAGTGAGGCAACATATATGATATAAATAGAAATATTCTATAATAGATTATAAGAATTGCTAGGTTTATCTTAAAAGACTATATTAGTAAAGTGCCATAGAGATTTAGGATAGAAAAGTGTTCAGCATCACCAGTTCTAATTTAGAAAGTGGAAAAGTTTAACATTATGTAATGTTCGAAAAATGATTTAGAATGGAAGCAAATGGAACAATTTTCATTTGCTTCTATAGATGGTAGCTTAATGTATGCTTGACATGTACGAGACCATATATAAGCTTTACAGTGGGAATGTTAGGAAGATACTAGAGTAGTTCTGGTATAGATCACTAAAAAATTGCAAAAAAAAGTTTAAAATATTTATAGGGAACTAAATAACACATGCTCACTTTTAAGAGATTTGATCACCTTAAGGTTGTTGAATACTCAAATTCAAACTTTGTTGTCTATGTAGATATAAGAAAATTCCACTTTTGGCTACGTTTGTCTGATAAATAAAGGACTCATCTTATGGAAGAATGTGAAGTAGTCTGTAATTGTTGTATCCACTATATAGGTTGAGTTTGTGGCATATTTTGGGCCCATGATTTAAGCTAAATAGTTGCAGAATTTTGTTGCAGGGTTTGAGATTTTCATCAATATAGCTAGGCTATTGAAAATTTATAATTCTACCACATTTTTCTTCCCAAAAAATGACAAGTATTCTAAAGATGCCAAATACATGGAACTGAAATACTTTATCGTAAAGAAGGAGGTTTCAAAACATAATGCTTTTTTTGAAAAATGAAAGAAATTATATTAATCATAGCAAAAGCTATCACGCCATTACAATGAGTCACATTGTTAGACTTAGTACATACTGAGGTGTCTATAGAGAGCTAAAATGGTCCAAAAAACCAATGAATTACAACTTCTAGTTGTTTTTCAAAGCATTGCTAAGTGCACTGTACTTTTTGTGGGCTATGAATGCAGCTCGAACCCAATTGACGATGTGTTCAGTGATATGATATTTTCCTTCTTTGATTTACTTGTATAATCTTTTGTTTCTCTCCATCCAAATGGAGTAGATTGTGGTAGTAAAAGCTATTTTAATAAGTGTTCCATTTAGTTCGCCTGACTTGGTCTTGACAATAATCATGTTAAGTGTCCCCCTCCATTTAAATGTAAACCTAGGCAGTTGTAGCATACTCATTATGCTACTCCAGATTACCTATGTGTAGCTACATTTAAAAAATAAATGATTCCGACTCTCTACTGTAAGTTTACATAAATCACAAACGGGTTCATAATTCATAAACCACCTATTCTTGGTTCCAAGTCAATTTTTGATTACTAACCAAGTGAAAATGGAAGCTTTTGGGTTTAAAGATTGTCTCCAAATAATATCAAACTAGGGAACCTGTTCAGCATCACTCGACAGTATCTTATGAAAGTTGCTATTAAGAAATATACCTCTTGTATTAGGCAACCAAATGATGTTGTCCTCTCCCATTGCATTAGGAAGAGGAGGCAAGTACTTTGAACGTAAAGAGAAACCTCTAAATTTGCTACCCTATTCTCCATTGTGGATAAGTGAAGAGACTCTCGCATTCAATATGATACAATTTCTAAGTGGTGCTAATGTTTCTCTTTGAATAAGTGGACTATACAACATCCAATTATCAAACTAAAATCAAATGCTTTGCACCATTCCCCAACTGATGTTTAATGTAAGGAAAGACCAAGCTTCTCAAGTTAAGAATGTAGTTGAAAGTCTAGGAATATTATCTAGAATTTCCAAGTTTCCAGAAACTCCGATCCTAAAGATTATATTCATTTACCTACTTAATTCATAATGTTTTTTTGTCATTGAAGAGTCGCCATATTCTTTTATATAAAAGAACCTTTTGCATTTGTGAAATTGAGATAACTCCGAGTCCACCTTGCTCCTTTATTAGAGTAATGTCACTCCATTTCATCCTGGACTTCTTAACATTTTCTATTTTTCCTGATCACAAGAACACCTTAAGAATTTTATAAATCTCCTTGTTAACCCACTTAGGCAAAATAACATGTGTAGACCAATGAATATGAAAACTATTCAATACTGAAGTGATGAGAGTCAACCTCATTGCCATTGATAGAAACTGATTATAGCAAGCATTGATCTTTTCCTTAATCTTCTCGATCAAGGGAACGAAATCAGAAAATTTGGGTTGAGCGATTGTAATTGACACTCCCAGATATTTGAAAGGAGGGATGTGTAATGTGAAACCAACAATGCTATTGATTTCCTCTTTATTTTGCATATATGAGGATATGTACATATTACTCTTCTCCATAGTCACTTGTAAGCCAGACCATTATGAAAATATATGCAAAATATTTTTCAAAACTTTGATGGAGTGAGTGTCTACACCATTGGGTAGCATCAAATTATTTGCATAGATTAAATGTGTTAATTGGAGTCGTATAGATTTATGGTGGAAGTGAAATCTACCATTACTGGCAATAAGTTTGGAGATCAATCTAGATATCCCTTCCATTACTAAAGTAAAAAGGTAAGGGAAAAAAGGATCCCCTTGCTTAATACCTCTGGTTGACCTGAAATGTAAAGATGGAATGCCATTCACCATTAACTAAGAGAGGGTGTTTGGATACATGTTAATAGCCAATCTTTGAATTTGGGTGGTAAGCCTACAACTTCAAGGCAATCTTGGAAATACCTCCAATTGATAGTATCATATGCCTTGAAAAAGTCAAATTTCATCAAACAACTTTTGATAGGTTTCCTTGAGTGGTGTTCCCCTAACAACTCTTGTAAGAGGAGTATATTGTCTCCAATACTTCTCCTCGGTAGGAATGCCCTTTGTGCTATGTGAATAACTTCTGATAGTACAAGTTTTGGCCTTTAAACAAGCAACTTGGCAATCACTTTATAGACAGTAGTGCAAAAGGATATAGGTCTATATTTAGTTATGGAAGATGGATGTTTCTGCTTAGGAATCGGGTATGTATATGTATGATTCACCTCCTTAAGCAATTTGGTATAAGAGAAAAACTCTAGAATGGCCTCTGTAAATGGTTTGAAAAAAGAATGCAGTGAATCCATCTAGACTTGGTGCTTTTGAAGGATGAAGGTTAAACACCACTTCCTTGACTTTCTGTGAGTTAAAAGAAGTGGTTAAGCCATCAATAAGTTCCTGTTGGAGAGAAATTCCAAAAACATCTTTGACATTGAAATCCATGTGGAGGGTTATTTGTGGTCCCCATCAACTGTTGGAAATAACTTCTGATTAAGTCTACTAACTCCTTTTGATCAGTGATCAAATCACCCCTACTGTTTTGTAATGCTATTATGATATTCACATTCCATCTTAACAACAGAGAAGCATGAAAGAATTGGGTGTTAGAATCCCCATCTTTGAGCCAATTTAATTAGTCTGGCCTTCTACTTGAGAACTAAATTACAGAATGCTAGCTGCTCTTGATACTCCTTCAACCATCGATTCTCAGTCACCTGTAGTTCATTATCTATAGGATGATTGTAGCAAGCTGCTTGAGTTTTAGCTAGTTTCCTCTAGCAGACATCCATATCTTGCTTTTGTTGTCTGACAAAACCTTTAAGAGCTCCTTTAACTATTTTAAGTTTTTGCATTAGTTGGAAGGTCTTATACCCTTGCACTTCATTCCACCATCAATTATTAACCAGTTCAATATACCCTGCCATCTGTGTAACTCCATTTAAGAATCTAAATGGAGCCCCCATTCTCACCGGGTCAACCATATTTATGTGTTAGCATGTAGGAGTGGTCTTATAGATTATTATCTATGAAGCATATCAATGATTGTGGGAATTCACGCATCCAGTTAGGATTCACAAATGCTCTATCTAGCTTTTTTGGAATCAACATCTCGCCTTACTGCTTGTTTGTCCAAGTAAATACTCATCTAATTACCTTTAAATCCACTAGATCCACCATCTGGAAGAGTTTATTTAACTCTTTTGTAACTCCCATTCTATATCTAACACCACTGTCAACTTTGTTCATATTCAAAGAACAATTGAAACCCCTAATGGCTATCCAGGAGTTGGAAATTCTACTTTGTAGTAGTTGCAAATCCTTCCATAATTTACCATGTTGAAAGGCAAAATTGGAGGCATAAACAAGAGTAACTTTAAAAGTGGAAGATTTACCTCGGATTTTACAATACAAGTGATCAATTGATCACTTTGACTAGATGTTGTCACCTCAATGTAATATGAATTATAAAGACATACAATGTGTCCATTGTAATGATGCAAGTGGTTAGTGAAGGATTTTCAGTTAGTAGCCAAAAACTGCAGTCTAGATTGAGTATGAGAGGCTTTTATTTTTCGTTTAAGAAGAACTAGAATTTTATTTTTGTTTCAAGAAGAACCACTAAAACCAGTCTGTTATCAAGCACTAACTCCTTGACCATGGATTGTTTTTGATGGTCATTAAGCCCTCTAGTATTCCGTACTAACACTATCATCTAAAGGGAGTACCCCTTCTGTTTGGCACTCCTTTGGGTTAATCGTCGATTAGACATTGAGGGTATGTCTTTTGACCCCTTAATCCCATCATTTTCCATTTATAACAACTGTAAATTCTGGGGATTTTCCTCCTCCATTTGTTGTTTCACCACGGTGGGTGCATCTTTTAACAACTTCTCATCGGTTGGTAGCTCAGCTAAATGACAATCAGTGCTGGGAGATCCTGGTAGCTACTGATGAAAAGAGTGTTCTACTGTGTCATCTGTATCATTAAAAGTCTCTGTAGCCTTAGAGGGTGTATCCACTAACTCCTCTACTTTTTTGGTGGCCGCCTGTGTTAGCTGGGTTGGTTTTAGGAGTGCATTTATCTCTCCTATAGGTGTAGCTCGCTCTTGCAGCTCATCGGACGCAAGGATAACTTCCTTAATTCTTGTTGGTTGGGGAACACTGCCTTTATCCATGTCCTTTAATATTTAATTTCTATCGAATTATTGGAAAAATTATAAACGTAATTGTTAGTTGATGATTTCCTTAAAATATAATTAACAGAAAGTCCCTTTTTGAATTATATATATGAAATAGGAAATTACGTGCCAGCAAATGGGCAGCCAGAGACCAACGCCACCGCATATTTCGTAACAGAAAACCGTAACAGACTATTAATGCGAGTGTCACTGAGAGGGTGTGAGTGACCGATGTTCGTTGCACTCCTCTTACGTTCACAATCTCAGAGACAAATTGCTTCTCAGCTTTTCCGTTCAATCATTTTATGATTATGGCATAAGTGATCAAATACACAACTGACGTACGTGTAGCTAGCTAGTTGATTGAGTTGATGATCGCTTGCATCTGACGTGTGGTAACAAGTGTAAGCAGAAGAAGCTAATATAATAATGGGAATTGGGAAACTAGTTATTGCAGCATTCATGCCAGTTCTCAAAGTACTGTTACTCACCGCCATCGGCGCCTTTCTCGCCGTTGACGGAGTTGATATATTGAGCCTTGATGCCCGAAAGCATTTGAATAATGTAACGGATACCCTTTTCTTTCTTCCTCTCTTTGTTTTTCTTTTTTTAGTACTTGCATCAACGGTAATTACCATAATAACCTGCAACTATAGTGTCGCTATCAACCTGCTATTTGGAACTAGAACCTTGTTTAATGTCAATTTTCATTTTATTTCCTTTTACAGTTTGATGGTGTGGTTGATCAGTACTCTCGGATTTCTATTTCTTTTCAATTTCACAGGTTGTGTTTTCTGTATTCAACCCAGCACTTGTTGGTAGCAACCTGGCGAAATACATAACCTTTAGAAGCATGGTTCTTCTGTAAATTGCTTCCCCACCATTTTTTATGTTGCCATTGTTAATGTCAAATTTGACATCATGTTTTTGCTTTTAGCAAGTTGCTTAAGACACTGGATTTTGATGAAATGATGCAGCTGGTTCATGCCACTCAATATTCTCATCACATTCATACTTGGCTCGCTGCTTGGTTGGTTACTCATTAAAACAACCAAAGCTCCTCAAGATCTTTGGGGCCTTGTGCTGGGATGTTGCGCTGCAGGTAAATATGTGCTTTTCTTGGTTCAACCAAACTAAAATTTTTAATGCTTCTGTTTCCCTATTGTTTGCTGGAGAGCAGCAATATACATATATTTCAATGAGGAAAGACTGGGATCTAAATTCTAGCCCAAGAACTGTGTTTCATGCATAAAATTTAAGTTATATCATCAGTAATCCCAATTACGAGCTCTTATATTACCCTGCAGTTTAATTAGCTATACTTCTTATGATCTGTAGCAGCTACTTAAAGATTTTTGCGGTGTGTTTCTTTTCCTATTTCCGCAATGCACTCTACTTTTCCTAAGCTACTACTCATTAAAACAGGTGGAAAGTCCAGTTCCCAGTAAGCTGTTTGTTTATTTTATCTTCCTAATGCTACATAAAACAGGCTGAACCTTCTTTAACTAGTCAAAACTTGCATCCTTTTGGTATTCTATTTGGTGATACTTCACTACCAACTATACTGTTCTCTTATAGTTCTTGGCCATGAATATGTGACCTCTTTTGCTGATCATTTCAACTTTTACAGATACACCTCAAGAATGCATATATTCTACTTGCATTTGCCTATTTTAAATTGACGAAGTGATAACTAATTTGCTGACTCCAATTGTTGTTCATCATTGTTAGCTGGAATATCAGATGTTTGGTGCTGCCAAGGAATATTTAATGAGTAAGAGTGGAAAAGGAAATATCAAGAGATTGATTGTTTGGTACTAATTGGTTTCGTAACTTATATAACCCTCATAGTATAATAACAATTTCACAAAAACCATTGCTAGAAACAGACCTTGAAATGTTATGCTAGTACAGCAATCAGATGCTTTCTGTGACATCCCTTTAAGTTGTTTCTAACTTGGTCAATATCTGTGTACCTAATTGTGGAGTACTGATGTGAACAGGGAATCTGGGGAACATGCCTCTTATTATCATTCCAGCCGTCTGTAAAGAAAGTGGAAGTCCCTTCGGTGATGTTGATGTCTGTTACAGCCATGGATTACTTTATGTCTCAATCTCTATGGCAGTATGCCCATTCTCTCTAACGTACATGTGGTGGTTCAGTAATTAGTAATTACTTCTCATCTGTGACGTGGATTGCTCAATTTCGTCAATGATATAGTTCATAATCATTAAAGTTTTGTCCTTACATTTCAGATTGGAGCTATCTACATGTGGTCTTATGTGTATAACATCATGCGTGTATACTCAAGAAAGGTTTCTGCAGGAAGCAAACTTGTTTCCCTCACATATGATGTGAAGTCTGTTGCTGAAACGCCCACAACGTGTTGCAAGGGACCATTGCTTCCTTTGAACAAGGAATCAGTCAATGCTAGTACTGCAGATCAGCTTGAACATGAATACACAACACCGGAGGAGAACGAAAAGGTTATTTTCTGACTTATGGATTTGTGAATTTCTGCACTTGAGCATGTCCTCAGAATCTTTTCAGTAAATTCTTCAGACGCAGTTACTGATTTCTTGTCACATCAGTGATGTTGGTGATCCATCTGAAAGTTACACGATCCATATATGGTGATCTTTACAAAATCTAGTACATGTCTTTTGGCAGGTTCCTTTTGTAGTACAGTTTAAGCAGGGGTTACAAAGAATTAGGACAAGACTAAACCTCGGGAGTTTATTTGCACCTTCAACTACTGGAGCGGTATATGTTTACATTACCTATTTTGATCCATTTATTGTGAATCTGCTATGAGATGTACAATCTTTCATCCTTTTCCAATTGCCCCATATTTATGTCTCTCTTCTAAAGTTTTTGGTTGAAGTTGTGAAATCATTATATAAATTCCTCATTACCACTGCTGTAAATTGATAAGTTCATTCCACTGCCAGACGACAACATTCTTCCATTAATATTGTTTTCTCGCGCATTGGTAAGCACAAATGCATGCTATGTCTACATATGAGGCTAGGACATTGGGTAGTATCCTAATCAATCTACAGTTAGTTCCCTTTGTTACTATCTATGGATTCGTTCTGTCGCAATATTTTTTGAATGGAATGTAAGAAATAGTGGAGGTTTGAAGTAGTAAAGTTTTGTTCTGATGTGAGACTAATCTCATCCTCTGCTCCTCTAGAAATGTGAGACAATGGAGCTTCGTAGAAAGTCCAATGAGCAGGACGCAGCACAATTTTACTTGTTATAATTCTCAGCAAATACTTTCTATACTTGGTAGACTAAACTAAAAAGATGTCTTTTTCTGTAGATTGTTGGATTTATAGTTGGTCTGATACCTGAGTTCAGGAAGATACTAATCGGTGATACTGCTCCTCTTCGTGCACTTGAAGGTTCTGCATCGTTGCTTGGGTTAAGTACCTTGCCTTAATGCTATGGAGTCGTCTAAATTACTGATATAAGCTTTTTGTCTGATTAAAATGTTTTACTGCGTGCAGTGATGCTGCCATTCCAACAGTTACCTTGATTGTGGGGGCCAATCTTCTCAAGGGTATGTAATAATACATGATGGCGCTGATCTGAAATTTATTACTCATTCAAGTTGTTGAGTTTCTTAAAACATGTCAAATCTAGCCCAAATCACGGCAATTATAGACATTGGATTCTCTTCTGTTACGGAAATAACCTCAGATCCAATCCCGGTTTAATATAATAGCCCAAATAGATAATAACGAAAATAAATAAAGCCAAAATAAAATGGGACA
>JANJEY010000234.1:46092569-46105580 GCA_024703695.1 Erythroxylum cataractarum | reverse complement strand
ACAAGCAACCATTCTTTGTTTCACATGTAGCCACCCAATCTTGACTCTTGTATGGGACCAAGGCATGCATGTAACATCTTCAGGTCTGAAAGGATCAGGGGTCCAGTTATCCATCGTCGCTGGGATAATATTGGTGAGGTATATCTTCTTGCCAATTTTTGGGATAGGCATCATCAAATCTGCAGTTCATTTTGGGTTTGTGCCATCAGATCCACTGTATCAGTTCGTGCTTCTGCTTCAATATGCACTTCCTCCAGCAATGAACATAGGTCCGATAATTTTTTATTGGTTTCTTTGGAAGTTTGGAACTTGGAAACTTGTAAGGCGTATTTGTTGTCTTAATTTGAATCTTGTTCTTTTTCTTTTGGACGTTGATATGACAGGCACAATGACCCAATTGTTTGGTGCTGGTGAAGGGGAATGCTCTGTGATTCTGCTAACAACTTATGCCTTTGGCCTCAGTTTCACTAACCCTTTGGTCTGCGTTCTTCATGTGGCTCGTGCGGTAGCTTAACTCTTTTTGCTCCTTTTACTTTCCTGATCAAATGGAGCTTCTATTCTTCTGTTTTTCTCCTACTTACATAACTTTTGATTGTACATGCCAGCCATTCCATCTGCACGTAGAGCCAATATTTTTTAATAAATTGTTCAGATAACTAGTGTAATATATAATTATCAGAATTGCTAATGTAATGTATAATAATATGTACAATAAATTTTAAAAGAATTGTTTAACTTGAAGACTACACATTGATTATTATAAGTTATTATTGTTTCCTAAAATTTTATAATAAAATTTATAAAATTGACCACGCTATAAAATTTTCCTTCTTGTCATAAACAAAAACATCAAAAAATGTAAAATAATTCCTTTGTTGATGGTGCAATCAATTAAACGTTGATCAGCTAAGCTAAACATGTGTACCTTAAAGCTTAAGGGTGTGTCTAAGGTATGATTTGCAAATGACAAATTAGAGAAAATGTAGCTTAATTCAGGTTAAAGCAAAACTTTTCCATGAAAGTAAAACGAAAAAACAGAATACCCATGTCAAGCTTCTTATTTTCCATCCATGGCTTCAACTCTTACGAGTCTGTGTTGTAAGTTTCAGTATCTTTAAGAAATTCTGGATTTTTGAAAATTCTAAAGGTTATTTCTTACTTTCGAAACTGTCGCTGTTACCATAATGGAAAGGTAACTTATTTAGATTATTTTTAATTGAAACATACAGACATATGTTGCAATTATGTAATCAATATTTCGAAATTATGAGACCTAAAGATTAAAGAAGATTTGACTATTAATAATAAATTACATGATTTAGACATAAGTATATATTTTTAAATTAATTAATTGTTGGCTCAAGACATAGGTTTAATTCTCAAAAGGAAATAAAATCATACGATAAATGTTTTCTTTCTTGTAGGAATCTTTTTAATAAATTTATCTTATTTATTTCACAATATCCCAAAGAATCTTGTTTTTGTTGGAGTTATTTTCTTTTATTTTTAATGAGTTAATTCTCAAAAGGAAATAAACTTATAAAAAATTCACATCCTTTCTTGTAGGAATTTTCTTTATGAACTTACCTAATTATAAATGGTTTATTTGAAAGGATCATATTAATTATGAAGATCGTATATTAGTCTCATGATTATTGAAAAAATTTGACAAAGATGATATTGATTTTATTTATATTTAAATCCATCCAGTTAACTAAGAATGCAAGTGAAGCAAGGGCTAGTTAAAATAAATGTCTAGTTAAGGAAGAGCCACAACTTTTGTGAAAACAAATCAGTCTTGAAATACATCTATAGCATCAATTTTTTTTGAAAGTGATATTATTGTCAAATCGCTTGTGCTTTAAAAGTGAAAATTCTTTTTGAGAGAGATCGTTGAAGCTTATATTGAGCAAATTATATTTTCATTTGTCGAGAGTCTGTAGAGGGCAGCTAAATAATATTATTTTGAAAGGTTGGAGAATCTTGAAAAAAATATATTCGTTAGCTTGAAGAGGCTCGTCAAATTATTATTTGAGATTTTAGTGAAACATTTAAGTTGGATACTTGGGGACTGGACGTAGGCTTGAGTTATAAGTTGAACTAATATAAATTGACTGTGTCATTCCTCTCTCTCTTTTTAACTTTTAAATTTCCGCAATATATTTGTTTGTGTTTTCATTTTTATAAGAGGCTCCTTCATTTTTATAATGGGCTTCTTCTGTTTTCAACTTGCAAGAGGTTCTTTTAAGTTTTAACAGGTACCTTCTATTTTAAATTGTTTTAACAAGATTTATTGTTTAGCAGACTTTAATCGTCTAATAGACTCTTGTCGTTTAACAGGGTTTTATCATCTGACGGGCTCTTATTGTTTTTAAATTTTAACATGCCCTTTTCATTATACGAATTGAGGGTAACTTGCAAATTTTTTTAAGTCACACACAATTCACCCTCTTCTTGCTTATATTTACTTTATCATTTGATATCAAAGTAATATTTTACATTTTTGTGTTTTACAGCACATGATAGATCATAGCAAACATTTTGAAAAGTTTTGAATGACAATCCCTCTTAAAGCTTGCTTACTTCAATGTAAACAATTACTCATATTGGAAAGAGAGAATCACCATATGTCAGTCTTCAATTCGTAGTATCTTACAATTTGGAGAAGCAACTTATAATATGGACATGGTAATGACTAGATGGTGGTATAATTTAGATATAATATTCAATGCTACCCAATCTTATTATTATCAGTTTATGGTGGAGGATATTATCTTACGGTTTAAGATATAAAGCTCTTTCAATTGATGATTACAGAGGCAAACTTCTAAGTAGCTTTATTTAGAAATAAAAAGTTATTTGGATGAAAGAAGAATGATTTTGGCTATTTATGGGTGTTCAATCATGTGCGATGGTTGGACAAATAAAAGACATGAGCCTAGTATTAAATTTTTAGTTTATCTGCAAATGGGACAATGTTTTTGAAGCTTATTGATGCATCCAACCTTGTAATGAATGTTAATACTTATATTTCAAATATTTGGTGAAGTTGTGAATAAAGTTGAGTAAGAAAATATTGTTCAGTTCATTACTGACAATAATTCTGCTTATAAAATAACTAGAAGAACATTGTAAAGCAAATATAATTCTTTTATTAGACTTTTTGTGTTGCATATTATATTGACCTGATGTTGAAAAATATATGAGATGCTGATTATTTTCTTATTATTGATGAAACTGTACATAAAGCAAAAAAGATGACCAAGTTTATCTATAATAGTACATGAATTTTGAATTTAATAAGAAAAGATTTCTTTAGTGGTATTACAAGATTTGTATCTAATTTCTTATCACTTCAGTGTTTTATTATTATGAAGAAAGAGTTAAGATAAATGTTTACAAGTGATAAGTATGTTATATCTTAATATGTTAGGTCTAATGCTGTATCAGAAGTTTCTAGAATTATACTTAAAAATAACAAATTTTGTCCCAATGTTAATTTATCATCTAAGTTTGTAAACCTTTATTGAGGATACTTCGTTTGGATAATAGTGATGAGAATATAACAATTAGTTATTTTTATAACGTGATCGAGATGGTAAAGGAAGCAATTAAGGCCTATAAAAAAATATACCTTCTTTGTACACACCTTATTTTGTTTTCATCAATGAGAGATGGAAAGATAACTTTACTCTCTATTGTTTGTATCTGAGACATTTTTTAATGCTAATGTCTATTTTAGACCAAGTTTTACAAAAATTGAAGTTAATAGGGGAATACTATTAGCTATTATAACAATTGTTGCTCATGAAATGAGACAAGATCTCCTTAGCTCACAAATGGAGATTTATAAGGACACTTCTGGTAAATTTGGGATGCCAATTACTATTCATTAAAGCGACAAACTTAATCTACGTATATATTTTTTCACTTTTATTACTTGTTGAAAATTAATCATTATATTGTTTTGTTTATAATGGTCTTACAATTACTTGGTAGAACCAATTCGAAAATGGTGTTCTAGAATTACAAAGGTTTGCAATTTGAATTCTAAGACAATGTATTAGTGCAATAGGTTGTGAAAAGATTTGGAGTACATTTGAATTTATCCATTCCAAGAAAAGAAATATATTATAGTATAAAAAATTGAATGACTTAGTCTTTGTTTGATATAATTTAGAGCATCTAGAAATGTATGTTATTATTATTATTAAGTTGAATATAATTTTTTGTAAATTTTTATTGATTTAATATTATTAGTTATTAAGTTAGATCCAATTTGCCTTGATAATATTGATATTTTGGTAGAAGAGTGGCATAGAAGATAATCTTAGGTGAAAAAGTATTGACATGTTATTTAATATTATCATCATCTCCCAGTTCGAAATCCCGCAATTAAGTAGAGTTTGGGGAGTCTGATAATCCACAGCCTTACCCCTACATAGTAGATAGATTGTTTTTGGTAGACCCACATGCAAATGAGACAAGATATGAATGATGCAGGTTACAGAGGAAAAAAAAGTAAAAACTCGCATGGTAAATTAAAAAATAAAGAAATAATTATTGAACAATAATAGGAAACTAAATAAAAATAAACAATAATAAATAAATAACTAAATATATAAATAAAAATACTAAATTATCAATTAAAAATATAAAAATTAATATAATAAATGTTGTTTAATATAATAAATTTAAATAATGGTGATGATGAGACTCTTCTCAATAATGAAGATTTTGTGTCAAATGAGAATTGAAGTTAATGCGATTTGAGTGATATTTGATATGAAGTTCCTAGTTTTCATTTCTCTTCTTCTTTTAATTTCATTTATATTTGATGTATATATTAAATTCTATATATGTAATATAAATATAACTGTAAATGATTTTGGTTCAGGTTTTATTTCTAGTTGGTTATTTCATCAGCACAAATTATTACATAAATTGTAATACGCAGAGAGTCATAGATATTTATTTTCTGATATTTTGACGTAATTATTATTTATATGATAAAATTGTAATATTTTTAAATACTTTGTATTATTCTTACTTTTATATTTGTATAATGATTAAATGATCTTTTTCATATTAACTGTAGTTAGTATTTACATGTGAAAAGTAATATTATTAAAAATAAATAAATTGTTGTTATTTTAAATTTCTATTGTAATGATTTTTTGTGATAGATTTGATATCAAATTATAAATTATACAATATAATATATTGAGGGACTATTTTGTAATTTTAAAAAATTTCAAGAATTACTTTATAAATTTAAAATATTACTCAAAAAATACCCGGTAACTAATATTTGTAAAGTATTGTATCAGAACCAAATTTAGTATCTATACCGGTACTAGTACAAATATTCTTTGCAATGCTTGAAATATTGCAGGACGACTCCTCATTGCATCTTCTTCAATCACCTTGCTTGAAGGAGAAGTCGGCGTAAGTACTCCTAGAGGGCGTCATGGATTTGCGAGTTTAATAACGCTAAACTTCCTCTATTTCTGATGAGAGCACGGTCAACTACCTTCGCAATTATTTCTTCCTTTTCCTACACTTAACTTCTCAATATCATGATTTAATTGCATGGAGTCGTGGATAATCTTGACAAACCCCAGCTTCTCAATATCTTTCTGTGTTGATAAGGAAACAAATTCAACAATGGCCACACTACATGCACCTGCAACCTGCTGAGACCACCATGGAACGCTTGTCCTCAGACACTGCCTCTTCACCAAGCATTAGAGACGTTACAAGCAAACCATCATTTGCACCTAGGATCACCGCAATGAGGTCGTTGTAACCTCATTATCACCTTTTCATCATAACCATGGTTCTTCTTCTTTGTCATCATCATATCATCGTATCGTTATTCGTTTACATGTTTCAGACATGTTCAATTATGTACTACCTATATAGAAGAATGATACATCCAACTTATGAGGAAGTAGAAGCCTCATCAAAAAGCTGTGGAATTGAATTAAGCTTATAAATTGTAATATGGTGGAATCTATAAGCACTACGAACGTGAGTTGTAGATGGGGTATACGTACTACAAGAAATCTGTGGTTTACCGATGAAAAAAACCGACGATAAACGGAAGAATTCAGTGGGCAGTAATAATTACCGAAGGAATAAAATGACAAACAAAATCGTCGTTAATACGGCTGTAGGTAATTTTAAAAACGAAATTTTTATGTGTCCTTCTATCGATATATTCGTAACTGTCAGTAAACTATACCGACGGATGGTTTTTCGTTAGTAAACCGTGGTTGAGATAATCGCAAGGGTTTCAATATTACCAACGGAAGAAGAAGAAGAACTGTTAGTAAATATCGAACAATTTTCTGACGATTTAAGGTATTTCATCGAAAAATATAGTGCTTTTTGCGAAGTCTTGTATAATCCGTTGGTAATTGACGTAAGAATTTTTTAAAAAAAATCCTGACATTAAATTTTATTTCATGATCTTATAATAAATGCATAATTTCAACAGTTATGAATTATCTGTGCATAATAAATTATTTGTTATATATTTAATTTGTTTAAATAGAAAGTTGATTGATAATATAAAGTTAAAATTATCTTAATTGGTAATAAAAACAATACAGTGTACATAATAAATCTTTGTAATTGAAAGCAAATGACTACAACAATCCTAATATCCTAGTGATCGCAGGTGCTCTGAGGTGCTACCCTTCCTCTTGAACTCCTCTATCTCCTGTTTCAGCTAAGTCATCTGCTCCATCAATGTCTGCACTGTGGTCCGAAGCTTAGTGACTTCATTAGTTTGCGTTGGTTTAGTAGACACTGCTATACTGAGCATGGAGGATTACGAATAACATGTGCTCGCAAATGAATATAGCCCAAACATCCTTCCACAATGGTCCCTACCATCGACATCATCAAGATACGTCTGAGTCTTATTAATAGGTTGTCCCGCCTGAGACTATCGCTGAATAGTTTGTTGTATTTGGTCATATTAGGAAGCAATATTTACATTAGTAAGGGATTATTATTAAGAAATAATAATAATGCATTAATTTCATATACATTTAGTTCTCTACATCGGCTGTTGATGAATGTCACACCGTCATGCTTCTTTGTATGAATGTGCAAACACAACTAAGTAGATATAGGCCTCATGCTTATAGACTTTTCCTGAATATTTAACCTAAATTGTTAGATGTGAACTAGATTTTATAAAAATTTTGGCAGAGTTTTCTCTATTTTTATGATATTTCCCCCTATTGAACAAATAAAATCACTCAACACAGCTATATATGGCATCAGACATTTATACCATTATCATTATCTATAATACAACAAAGTAAAACATTTACAATATAAGTGTCAAGTTTAGATACTTACAAGTCTCTGTGTATGCTTGTGGTGAGTTATTGATCCTCCCGTATGTACGAGAAGACTCTCTCTCCTCGGAGCCTCCACATCTATTGGTGGAGTTACGCCTTGAGATGGACATTGCCTCAGGTGATATCCAATACTCCTGCTAACGACTCCATATTTGCTCCGAAATATAAGGCAATCGAACACCAGCCTTGTGTATCTCACCAATAAAGTCGCGATAATGTGTATGACCTCGGCTCTCCCATACTTTATGTACGATGATGTCGAAACCAGAATCTTAGAAAATTCCTTCTAAAATTAGAATAAAAAATTTAAACTACTATAATGTAATAATATTTATCTAATTAGTGTATATAAATCAATATAAAAAGAAAATAAATCTTAATTGTACCTCAAACACCTGAAAGCAAAATCCCTTTGTGGCCTGAGAGATATTCTTCCACACATAACCCTTAGGATCAATCCTTTTCTTAAATTTAGAAATCATATTTTTGAAACTCAGTTCAAACGGAACCAACATAATATAAGAAATAATTTTATACGATGAAAAAACTGATAAACCTATAACTTAATTAAAAACAAATAGTGATTAATGGGATTTCACTTACAGATTATTGATAATTGTTATGTACTTTCTTCCATCAGGTCCCTCAATTCTAGGCTGGCGGATGTCTCCTCCATCCGATACAGCGGTATGGAATGATACATGAGATAGGGATGGGGATGGTGTAGCGTGACGAGTAGTAGGTGATGCCTCATCTGCAACTGTAGGCCCTGAAGGGGGAGGAGGTGAGTCAATACGAGTTGCAGACTGTGACGATCCACCTTCACAGTAACTACATCCAAACATGCCTCTAAACCTGGGCTGCATTACCTCACACTGTCTCTTTGGTCCCTTATTTTTACTTGAAATTCATTGCTTATCAAATTTTCTATAAATATAAGAATTTAAATTCAATATTTTACACATGGAAAAGGAAATAAGGCAATTTGTTGTATATCATATTCAAGTACAAACGACGAAAATGAAGGTTGATAATTGTTTTGTTATAGAACAAGAATAATAATAACCCAAATTCAATACCTCTAACTATTAGGGAGGTGTTTGACAAATTTTTACAGATATAATAATAAATTACCTTTAAAGCTGAGTCTAGTGTATTGCATCGATAAATCACAATGATATAATTATTTTGTTTGATTCCATGTCACATGAGAGTCGGTAAAGGTAAATGAGTTCCCGATATCTGGATTTTCAAGAAGGGTCTTGGTATGCTCAAACACACCAATTGAAACAGTAATACTTCTTCCCTCAGGTGTAAGCTTTTGAACACCTTGTTGCAACAGTGTTTCCGCTATAATTAAACTTGTAGAGGATACAGTTAATGAGTTGTCGCTCTTAGTATGAAAGACTAACTCTCTAAATGAACTACTAGTGGGAACATATTTACCCAAAGCACAATCAGTATAGAACTTTCATAATGTCATATTAGAAAACCGTTAAACGAACCAAAACTGGATATTAATGCATATGTGAATGTCTAGAAGAGGTTTGTGAAATTGAAGAATTTTCCAAAAGAACCGATCTCCCTAATCCTTTATAGATAGTTGTGACATCGCTTTCGCCTCTATCGACACACATGTCATCTTCAAGATTCAAGGAAAAATAAAACAACATGTAGTATAGATCCATCAAAAGTGAATATATATATTAATTTCATCAAAGGAGATGAGATATACATAATACAAAAAGAGACATTGTCCAGATTATACTAAACACCTTAAAGTAAAAGATCGGATATGGAAGGCAAACTATCCTTAGTATATGAAGTGACAAATTTTCCCGTATTGGAACCAGTCGCCATGTCGACATTCCTTGAATAAGATTTTGAATGAAATACTTTACATCATATACTGAAAAGGATATAATTTATTTGCTGATTAAAATATTCAATTACAAACACAAATTAATCATTATCATAAGTTAATTGTAAATTACAATCACCTTCTTCTTCGGAAGAATAAGAATCAAACTTTGGCTCCTCTTCAGATCTCTAACCCTCATCATCCTCTCTAGATGAAATTTTAACATATTCGTTAGATGGATCGTCGAAAGGTTTATTATCGTCATATATGACAGATGCATTTATAAAAGTGACATCTTCCTGAAACACTTTACTTTCAATTCTCTACTCTACTTTTCCATATGATTCAAAAACACCTCTAGTTTTAACTTTACAAACTGCCAATCAATCTGTCTTATCTTTTCGTAGGCTAGGAAAAGGGACATAACACACCTGTTTCGCTTGGATTGCCAACATGAAATGTTCAAATTATCTCAATCTTCTTCAATAGTTGATTTTAACTAGATTGTATCGGCTATGCACTTTTGATCCAACATTTAGATTTTGGGTCATACTAGTCACATTTAAATATCACACATTGCTTAATTGGCAATGTAGGGTACTCAACTTCAAGTATTTCAATAATTTTACTATTGTAATCCATCAATTCTCCCTGTATGAAAGCTCCACTGTTTATTGTTGTCATGCTATGATCATCATATTCTGTATGGTATTTGTATCAATTCACGAAATACATCGGATACGATTTAACAGTTCATAAAGGTTCCTTTGCAAGATCACAAATGAATTTATTCTCTATTGAATTTTCTAAAGCCTACATCAAAGAAATTATTATATCAAAGAGTATAATGTCATGAGAACACTTAAATATGGTATTGAACTACAAGAAATTTTGTAATATAAACTTACATATCTCTCGAACCATCAAGGAAAGTGTCTTTTAACTTTTTTATTTATATCATCCTGTGTGCTGTCCGACAGTATCTCGTGTAACAATACCTCGTATAATCTAAATACATTATTATGTATTTCAGTTATGAACAACATAGAATTTTAAAGGAAGAAATAATCATGTTCAACTTACTGCACGAAAGGTAAAACCTCTTGATAGTTCAATAAAATGTAACCATGTATAGCCTCAATTTCTTCCTATGTTAACTTCTTCTTATTGCACATCCATATATTCATCTAGGGTATGTGAAAATGGACAAGTTACCATCAGCACCACTTGTTTCTCCTCCATCGCCATTACGAGAAACTTTTCTTTCTCTTGTGTGAACATGCGACTCAAAATAATGTCCGCAAAATGTACTAGCTCCCTCCACAAAATAAGCATTACATATCGAACCTTCAACTCTGGAACCACCTATATGAGAGACAATGGTTATTACAATTTTGTAGTTAAAATATGTTAATATGGTTATTTCAATAATTTTTGTCGAGTTACCTCTCAAATGGATGCATCTATCGATATTGAATTGGACCAGCTAGTTTTGTCTCATGTGTTAAATGCATACGTAGATGCTCCGTACAGTTAAAGAAGCTTGGAGTAAAAATCTCTTCTAACTCACACAAAATTACTGGAATTTCCTTTTCTAGTTTTTCCATTTCAGCTAGCTTGATTTCAAATGATGTTAAACTTTTGGAAAATAAACTTAATTCTGTTATTACTTTCCAAATCTTAGTCAGTAGCAACTCCTGAAAAGCAATTTGACTTAGCTTTTGCATAAACACATGACAATCATGACTTTTCATCCCAAATAATTTGTATTTCCTCAGGTTCACACACCTAACCAAATTTGAAACAAAAATATCAGGAAAGTTTAGACATTTCAATCATTCACATAAAAGCTCATTTTATTTTTTGTACAAAGTTTAACATGCTTTCGGATATTTACCGGTGCGAAGATCTTTATGTAACTCATTCCTTATACAAAAAAGTTGCAAATTAGCTCGTGATTTTGTATTGTCTTTTTTCCTTCATTCAATGTTCATAATGGTATTGAACAAATTGTCAAATATATTTTTCTCAATATGTATGACATCTAGATTATGAAGTATCAAATTCGTTTTTCAATATTGCAAATCCTAAAAGATGCTTTTCTCCAACCAAAGTTTTGACTAATGCTTGTATTTAATTCATCGACTTCAAATTTTGTTACTTTCAGCAAGTCTAATTCTCCAATCTCTTACAAAATCTCTTCACCAGCTTTGAGAGGAGGAGGAGGTGTTTTTACCATCCTATTCTTAATGAACTTTTGTTTATTGCGTCTAAATGGATGATATAGAGGAATAATTTTTTTTTGATTATCAAACCAACATATTTTGCCCCTTTTTGGAAGATAAAATGCAACAGAATCATTGTCACAATAAGGACAAGCCAATTTTTCAGCTGCGCTCCATCTAGATAATATGACAAATGCTGGAAAATCACTAATAGTCCACATCAAAGTCACTCTTAACACAAAATTATATTTCAGAGAGACCTCATATGTTTGAACACCATATTCCCAAATATGTTGCAATTTAGATATCAATGGTTGTAAGAAAAAATCAATTTTATGCTTCGGATTTGTAGGCCCTGACACCATTACTATCCAGAACATATATGTCTCTTTCATACACATCCAAAGAGGCAAATTATAAGGAGTAATTATGATTGACCATGATGAATATTGCTAGCCGGATTGACCAAAAGGTTGGAATCCATCCGTCGACAATCCCAACCTAACATTTCGACATTTAACTACAAGCTTAAGATGGGTGTCATTGAAATTTTCCCATACTAGTGCACCTGATAGATGACTCATTACTCCATCTTCCTATTCGTATTCTGCATGCCATCTCATATGAGATACAGTAACATCATAAGCATATGGTCTTTGAAGTCTCGGAATTAGCGGGAAATAATACATCCACTTCTATGGTATTAATTTCTGTTTCATAGTACGCTTTCTAGGCTTAAACCTAAATTGACCATAAAATTTGCACTCTGGTAATTCAACATCATCTCCCCAATACAACATACATCCTAATTTGCAACAATTTATCTTCTCAACAAGCAAACTAAGACTCCTAATAAGTTTCTTCATATTGTAAAAACTATCAACTATTGTATGATCAGGAGGCAATGATTCATTATACCATTGAATAATTTTATCAAAACTACGGTTCGAAATATGCCCTTTAGACTTTATGTTCAATATAGGTTATGCTCTTCAAGACTTTTCATATTTTCCTCAAAGATCTTACCGGTTGCATCATAAATCATTTGCATGTACGAATTTTCAGTTCCATCTACATAATTTGTTCTAAAAGGAATCCCCTTTCAAACTCATTTAAGTTGACAGATGATTCTGTTTGATTACCCCTTGAGGTGCTACAAATATCGTGTTCCCTATGTCGTATCCACTCAAACTAATTTGGGACAAACCCTTTTCTCAACAAATGCCCATTAACTTCATCAATAGGAAGGAAACATTTGTGTTTGAACTTTTTACATGGATATCTGATCTTTGGCCCATCCATATATGCAAGTTGAGAACATGCATAATGACTAAAAGCTTCAACTCTGGCAACAAATTCAGGATTAATGTATCCATCAAGTGTTAATCATCTATACATCCAAGATCTATCAACTTAACTCATTTATGCAAAATTGTTAATTTAAAATAGTGATTCTATAGTTAGTATCATTGTTGGACCCCGAACCTTGAGTGACAATTTGACTTAGTAATATGAATGATCAAGTGGATGAGTTGATTGAAATTAA
>JANJEY010000234.1:46069043-46083871 GCA_024703695.1 Erythroxylum cataractarum | reverse complement strand
TATTGTTATTGACTTATTTCATATTAATTGTCATTATTATTTATTATTAAGATTTTTGAAAGCATGGTTGATATAAATAGTAAACTAGTAAAATATATAATACAACTGTACAATATACCAATATAGACTAGTTTGCAATTTTTTAAAATTTTAGAGACTATTTCATAAATTTAAAAAATTATCCGAAACGATACCCGATACCGATCTGTACCGGTATAAATTTATTCCATAATTCAATCTGATACCAAACCCTGTACGGTATTTATAACTTTGACCTATATGTATACACGATAAATATTTAACGTTTTTATATTTAATGTGTGTATGTGTGTGTGAAATAGACAGCTTGGACAAAGACTTTTCGTCCACAAGAGGTAGTAAGTATTAAGAAGGGAAAGATTACCATATTTTCAAAAATATAATCTTGATTTATCACTAATGCCGTCTGAACGTTGGCTTTGACAAAAATAAAGTCGTGACGATTTATCATTAAATGCCAATAACACCCAAATTCTCCAGCGGTAGGACATACCGTCGGGATATGACATGGGCCGTTTGGTTGCTCGCTTCTTCAAAAACTTACAATGACATAATTTGCCCGACATTTTCTAAAAGATATTTACTCCAATTACTTCAAAAATTGTCTAGAAGCATATTCTTTAAAAATTTTCAATCTAATAACTTTTCGTTATCTTTTTTACCTATTCTTAACTGATAGGTTTTGGTTAGAATTCTTCAGTAAGAGAAATATTTAAATATAAAGAAAAGCTTATAAGAATAAAATAATATTAAGGATTCAATTATAACCTTCTAAAAAGCTTTAGAATGCAAATTAAAAAAACGAGATATTTTTTAATTAATGATAACCTATTTAGCTTCTTCACCTTTACTTTCATGTTACATTGCATCCCCATCAATCATCCAATCTAAAATACAACCTTAAATATACAAAAGCAAATATTACATGGAATGACGACCATCTGACTTTTCTTGCACATGTCTTTGTTCTTGAATCTCTTCTAAATCTTCATCATCTCCCTTTCTACCCGCTTGCTCTTTCCAATATGCTACCAATTTTTTCAACCGAGCGACCTCTTTCGATGAAATATTTTTACTTGGATCATTCACGATTGACCGTACTCTTGAAGCATACCTAAATACGAATAAGAATGGAAGAAAATGTCAATAGCAAATAAGCAATCTAAACCGTAAAGCCTGAGATTAGTGTACAAGAATAAAAAAATTAGGAAGCTTACATTAAAGAATTATAAGTCTCATCCAAATTTGACTCTGCAGGGGACACGTTAACGAACATTAGTGTTTTTGCATTACCACCAAGAGAATCACTCATTAACATTGTTAATTTGTGATTTCTATATGGTATGTGTTGGCCACCAGAAGACAAAGCACTGATCACATCCCCAAGTGCTGAAAGAGATTTATTGATACTTTGTGCTTCTTTCAGTTGACAACCTGATGAGCCAGATTTTTTAACTCTTTCTGAACCAGCAAGGTCAACAAAGCTTATCTGCACTTGACAAAAAATGACACTTTGAATTTGAGATTAAAAGGAAAAAGACCATAGGAAATCTTAGAAGAAATGAATTAATCAGTGTAGCAAATAAAACTACCTTTCCCCTTGCAACAGATTGAGTTTGTAGGTTGGTACTCTCAATAACAATTGAAAGTACCAAATGAGATCTCGAACTTTCTAGATTCATTTGAGTCCCAGACGTATGCCGTTGCTCGTATCCTTTTTGGATAATGGTTTGGAGTTCCTCATATGTCGTGATTGACACAACTGTCACATTTTCTACCATTACCATACCCTGATTCAAATTCGAGTACATGAAAAACACAAATAAAAGCCACCACATTAATAGAAAATGCAAAACTGGAACTGAAGAATTTCCCCACACGTAAAAAGATTTTGTGAATGAACAATCACCTTTGCATCTTTCTTGATATCCAGCTTTGAGGGCTTCACATTCTTTGGCAATAAAAGGTCTACTAGAGTATCTTGATACAACTCTACTACATATGCCTGCAACATTTTGTATTTAGTAAACCTACATGTTACAAAACCCAAGCGCTCTAACAGTGCTTCTAATTCATTTTGATTTTTTGTAGCAAAGCGATAACACAAAGAAATTCTAACTTAGAATACGGAATCAAACAGATAAAGGATATAGTTAATGAGACAGTTACAAATATTTCAAATTATTGGCTGAAGCAATGTTCCTCAAGTCAAATTACCTTCAATGAAAATGAGAATTTGTTGCTATCACGTCTCAAGATTTTAAACAACTCAGCAGTTGCTCGTGGTGTCAATCCAGGCTCACTTTCAGAACCATAGATAGTAAATGTCTTTCCAGAACCAGTTTGACCATAAGCGAATATGCAAACATTGTATCCGTCCACAGCAGATTGTACTAAATACTAATCATATTAAAAAGGAAAAAGGAAAATTTTGCAAATTAGTTGCAGATAAATGAACCTGATAAATCACAGAAGTCAGGTTAAACTCACTCTTGTATCCTCGAATACATCTTCCTGCATGGCTTTGCTATCAAACACTCGATCATATGTATGTTGCTTCACTTTATCATCTTTCCATGGATGTTCAATAGTAAACTCATCTGAGCTTGTAAGGAGGTCTCTTTCTTTTTCATAAATTTCTTTATCATTTAAAGGTCTTAGCCGACAAAATACCCTGATCTTCCCTTTCATATCTAAAGAAAATGGAATAGCAAGTTAATTTCACTATAAGAAAGCATATTTGAATAATAATATAGAAGTTACACAATGACTTAAATAGTCAAACAGAAGTTATGGAAGAGCAAGAACATTAAGAGAAGACCCCAACAGCAGCATTAGAATGGTGGTAACAAGAATGGACCATTGAACTCTATGTGATGTATTTCCTTATTAAGGCAGCCTAGGATATTACGTGCACCTGTTGTTTTCTACATTAATATATTTCATTCCCATTGTGAGAAGTATCTTTCCCTATCTCTTCTCTACCAAATTTGATCTTCTTCGTTTTTTTTTCCTAAAGGCCTACAACCCTGGTTGTTAGAATCGCTATCTCTCTTCACTGGACTCCGGGTATTCAGAAAATTATGGATGCACATGTTGATCTATTTTCACTCCTACTCATCTTGCCAGGTAAAGACCATCGTAGATCAGCTACTCAGGTCTCAGATTACTAACCTGTTTAGTTTTAAGTGCATGTTCCATGATTTATTTTGCACAGTCAATTTGAGGTTGAACTAAGTTTGAATAAGTCTTCTAACTTGACCTGAGGTTCAGTTCTAAAAACAGGGGAAGGTCCTCCTATTTGGCAACATGGGATGCGGAGATATAGTTTACTGGAAGAACCTTTTGATTTAACACTAAAAGAACATAATAAACTTTTGGGTTGACAAACCCTCTAATTACATAAAAAAGAGTAAAATAGGAGAGGGGCAAGTTCTCAAAACTTTTTGTTTCTAATTTTGGGGCATCATTGTGAATGTTGACTATGCAGTTTAATCCCAAATATTATATGCTAGTATATACTGAGTGTTAAGGTTGCTTAACCTTCTATGGTATTAAAATAGCGCTTTCGTAAAACTTGTTCTTCCTTGTACATAATTTCCAGCTCAGCAAGTTGGGCTGCCTGCATCTTCAATATGGCTGCAGTTTGTTCATTCTTTCTATCAATGTCCTGAATGTAGCGAAACTTATCAGGTACAGATGCTTATCATTAATGAATCCGATGGATATTTGTGAAACAGCCCAGTCAAGTCTTCTATTTGAACAAAGTTTATACACTGAAATAAAGATTCATTAAAAGATGATACCTCTTTCATTTCTCTCAATTCCTCTAATTCCTTCAAATTATTCTGCATGATAGTTAACTCCCCATTCCTTGCTGTAAGAGTTGATTCCAAAGCCACTAACTTTTGTGTTAACCCCTCTAGGTTCTTCTCAAGCTCTGTCACTTGGAGCTTTAAAGATTTTCGTTCTACGTCAAAGTTCTTTTCAAGAACTTCAATCTGTGTAAAGAGAAATTAACCAATTTCTTACAAAGTTCAGTTAAATAAAACTCGAGTTTTTGTGATTATACCTGTTCAATTTTCTTGTTCTCAATTTGAGCAATCTTTTGCTCTAATAATGATTTCTCATTTGTCAATCTTTTCACAGTTTCTTTTGTTGCATTCAATTCTGCATTCCTTTGTCTTGATTCATCCTCGAGCTTGAGGGATAACTGCATCACATAGTCCAAGTGATTTCTCCATATCAAAAAGTTCACCGGAGCACACATTGTGAAAAACTTAGACCCAGTTTAATAAAATCAACTAGATCAAGAAAAATAAATAAATTTATAACATGCCAATCTAGATAACATGATTTCACCTGGTTATCTGAACCAACTGTGTCCTTCTTGGTTTTACTCTCAGTTGTTAAATTAGTGAGGTCGGCTAACCTTTTCTCCATATTTTTCTTCTCCATCAATGCAGCCTAGCACATAAAATTTCACCAAGTTAGAATATTCAAGAGAGATCTACATAGGATAAAAGGAAGAGCTAAGAACTCTGGATGAATTACACTAACCTGAAGTGCTGTATCTTTTTCTGAAAACAGCACCTTGAGTCTGTCGTATTCACTCACAACCTCTGCTATATTTTGTTGCTCAGTTCTCAAGGAAACTCTCAAGCTCTTCAATTCTTCTTGCAATTCCACTTCCTGCTTTTGCTTCTCATGCAATTCTTCCAATAACTGAATCAATTTAACCCATAATTCAATACAATCTAAAGGAAAATATTTTTATTTGTTCTCAATGCAATTCGTTTGAAGAAATAATGAATCAACTAAATATCAGTCCAGGTTGCTCATCTAAGGCTACTTTACACTTTGCTAAAGCCTTGGCAAAGCTCTGAACAAGCAAACGATACTATAGTAAGTGCTGATAAATATAAATATCAAGTAAACTTAACATGCAATCTCAAACATGAAAACCAAGGCACATTCACGTGACATTGTTGGTAGTGAGTGGTAAGAGAGGCACTAGATGGATTACTAGTTCCAATAATCAATATATTTCAAAACTAAGAAAAATGAATTCTTCAATCTTTTAGCCTCTTCATCTTGGTCAGAAGAATCTTTGAGGCCTCATACACAGCACCTTTAACACCATAAGGATTCATCATTATAATTAGATGGTACAAAGAACCACTTAGCGTTTTATAAAATGAATTGAAGGCTTACTTGATCAGTTTTCTTCTGGTATTCTTCCATGCTTTTAGACAACTCCTGTATACGACTTTCATACGCATCTGCATTATGATGCTTAGCATTGCTAGAAGGATCTCCATTCATTGGGCTGCTAGCCATAGACCGAGCCTTGGAATATCGACGTAACATGACATCATTTATATGAGTTTGAAGAGCGACACAAATTTCTTCTCCCTGATAAACTAAGAAATTTTAGTTGCATCAAGAGTACATATAGTCAACCAACCATGGAGTAATGAATTGCAAAGTTCCAACAAAGATGACGTTGGAATTATATGACCTGCTTTGTCTCAAACTGGAATATATGAAGAACACCTGCAACTCTCATCTTAAAGAATACAGCAGTATTGCTACTACCAAACTGCATTATGTCCCTCAGCTCTGCTGAATGTAGGTACTCCTTAGGGACTGGACGGAAAAAGTGCACCTGTGGAGAAATCAACAAAGCAATTTATGCTAAAATCTACAGTTTTCTGTATTGATAAGCAGAATAACCTTAATATCAATTGTAATGGCGCAATTAACCATGTTTATGATCTGGGGACTTACTCCACGTTTATTAATGCCCAAAATGATCCGTCCAGGTAAAAGCCCAATAGGATCATCAATCTTGCGAACACCAAAGAAAATTGAATTCCCATATGGAAGTGTCCTCAATATCCGCAGAAACTGCTGTCTTGCATCATCCTTGGTCAGATGTTCCTTCATGGAAATATAACTTAAGATTTAAAATATTTCATTCAAGAATATGATAGCTTCAATAAGATGCTTTCCAAAAGTAAATGCAAATTCAAAAGCTATTAATTGCTTGGGAAAGATCAGTCATGCAAGAGTCAAAGTACGTAAAGTGGAGTTCTTGATCTCTCTTCTTTCCTTACCTCTCCTCGCCAACACACCCCACCTCAGGCATCTTCTCCATCTTGACAAATGGAGTACAAATGACTTGTAAGCTTTCAAACTTTAAAAACGAAGATAAAGTATTGATAAAAAGAGAACTAGAAAACAAACGCTTTTGGTTCTTATTGCAATGAAGTAGCATTGAAAAACATCTTTAGATTGAATCATAACATGACTGTTAAACACTTTGAAGTTCATCTTTCACTAATACCAATTATGTGAAGAAAAAAATCAACAAAACGGGCAAACCCTTGGTTGAAGCCTGGGCAAATGGAAGTTGTAAAGTCAAGACCAAGGATAATACATTTCAAAGAGATAGCAAAGTTTCACCAAAATTGCAGGAGCAGCTTAAATCAAGCAATCACATCAATAACAGTCAGTTAGAGCAAATTGTAAAGCAAGTTCAAAACTCTAATTATGGCGGAGTATAATTCAGAAAAAGAAAGTCTGAACTTAGACACTTTAACAAGAGTTATGAGAAACACTCAGATATTGGTTCTTACCATTGATCGATAACGAGAAAGAATATCCAGTTCCCATTCTCGCTTTGCTCGGGTTATTGCAATTTGTCTCGGTAAAAATCTTTCAAGGAGAGAAGTCCAGTCACTGGAAAATGAAAACCTCAGCAGATTAAATATCACAGAAACAAAGAGTAACTGGGTACACAAAATCAATCACTCTCAGAAAACTAAATAATGAAAGCAGAACCAAATCAAGCACAATAAGTCAATGTCAACAATGGGAATTACACCCCTAACATATAACTTCATCTGAAATTCTGAATAAGGGAACAACTACTGACGTGCATGATTCAGGGCTACCGACAAATCCAATCTCAACCAATATTTGCAAGGCAGACAACTGTGCAGCATCATCCCTTCCAACAGGGTAATTCCCTAATATGTAGTCATGCTGCAACTGTAACAATACAATCATGGACAAAAATTTAGCAGCTAGAACAACATATACAAGATGTAAAATGAGCTTGAATGAACAAAATAAAACTGCATACTAAAGTTGAAGCTGTTTAAAAACAATCTAATAAGGGTTTACATACTTGAACATATGATAGTTGCAAAAACATTGGATCTGTGACAGCCTCATCTGATTCACGAAATAGCTTTTTCTTAAATGTCAGTTTGCAATGAACAATTTCTCCTTTACTTCGATCCTTGGCTGCCTTGAATTCTGCCAACAAGTCCCCTATATATTTGTTATCATCTAACCCAATATATTCCTCTGCATGAGAAGAAAGTGTGAGATTAGATTCCTGCAGCAATTTATATCTATTCAGGTTTAAAGTGAAGAAGATGCATAGTACATACCATTCCCAGGATCAGATGATTTAGAACCAGCAATAAGTTTACGGCATTCAAAAAGGCTGAAGCTAGAACATGCTGAAAGTCTAATTATCCCTGCAAGTTCCTGAAGAAGAAATAGTGTTCATTAGTGTAGAAAAAGGCTTCCAAAGTAGGAGAGTGACAGAAAGAGGTTAAAAGATTGTCAAGATTTCACAGAAATTATAAGCACAGGCAACGCTGCAACTTTTGACAAAACGATGATCAGCCACAAAGAAATGATCATTAGATTCCTGTATTCTTGTTTTACCTTCATTAAACAGGATGATTATTGTATCAAGATAAACAAGCACCTTGACTCATCACATTATCATGTTTGAAGATGCTCAGTATGATTTAAACAAGCACCTTGACTCATCACATTATCATGTTTGAAGATGCTCAGTATGATTTAGTCTAACTCCAATAGTGATAAGTTGCAGGAATAAAGTAGGCTCACAAAGGACAACAATGAAGGTATGTTATTTCCTCATATTCCAGAAGGCTACAAGAGAAAATCCCACACTGCATTGAATTTAGTTGAACATATGCATGGTGTGGCCCAAGTTTAAACATAAGAACTTGCACTAACCAGTAACCAGTCCAGTTTGAAATTGGAACAATTGCAACATATGCCATCAGAATGTTTCCATCCTCATCTTCGATGAGCACCTATAGCTACCTTTATAAAAGCGTGCATGCAACAAGTAAAATTGAAGAGGCATTAAAGTACCTCAACAGCATCAGACACTGTTGTTGCCATGTCATAAGTGATTTCTTCAAAAGTTTCATCCAAAAAAAACACTATTGTTGTAAGTTTTCGACCAGTTAGAAGAGCTTCAATTTCCTCACGTCCTGGTATAGTATGTCTTGGACCAGCTTTAACTGAACGCTTCAAGGCATTCAATGTATTTGATGCAAGGATTTGGACCTCAGAATCAGTATTCATACCATATGCTACATTATGAACATATTCCGATAAATATCCACCAATGTCCTTGCTGGGAGGCATAGAAGATGCACATAAATACATTAACTCCCATGCTTTAATCAACCATTGCCTGCAAAATCACCAAGCTTTGTAATTAAGTGGTTAGCAGTTACAAGTTGAATGAAATTAAAAATAATAATAAAAATTTACAATGCACACTAGTCTATAAGCCCTTCCTCGTAAGCAGAAGATAATTAAAGGAGATCGAATGTCCTTAATTAGAAATTTACTGATTGTCAAAGGCAGAAAACTAAACAAAAAGAAGCATGAGTTAAGACAAACTTGCCTGTCAGGATTATTTCTAGTCTGTTTTGAAATCTGGGCAAAAAGTTCATCTCGAAGTTCTGCACGCTTCAGTGTATGCTTGTACAATTTTCCAACAAGTTCAATTCGCTCATCTAAACTTGTTTGAGCTGCTCGATCAGATGAATCCACTCCCATGTACTTCAAAATTATTAGGAATAATTTTGTAGCTCGGCTGATGAGGTCACTATTAATTTTGAGCAATGAAGTTGGTATAGGATCCTGCAATGAAGCTGGAACTTAGCTTTGCATAAGGTTAGTTTGCATAAGAACATTATTGCATAAAGGTAATATGATGTTGCAACCTTTTGGAAACACAGCATATCTTCAAATGTGAATTTTTCCCGAACTTGAGGGCCTACTGATTTTTTAGAAAAGAATCCACGTTTTCCAGTAGATTGCATCTGTTTCTGCATCATCCTTAAAAATCCTTCAACCTGCACATTAGAATCACATGGTAGGTTACAAATGTCAAAACGTGTAGAGATTAAGCAAATCTTGCACATTCAGTACAGAAGATTTTGTAATAACGGTTGCATCTTCTTCATGACAATGTTATGTACCTGAAATTTTTCAATCAAGGGTATAGCACCAGCAAGTTCCGCTGGGACAGAAGTTGAGAAGACTTGTGTACTGTAAGAAACAATTAAATACAAGCATTAATGTTTAGAATCTATACCAACTTTGCAAATGGAAAGCCTCTAGTGAGCGCTGTAAAGCTTTTTAATTTCTAAAAGCAACAAAAATACATAAATAAAAGCGAAACAGGAAAAAGGTAAATTAAGTGGACTGGATCATGTGCAAGTTTTCAACGTAATAAACAACACAGCAAGTATAAAACAGCTTCAAATATAAGAGATAAAGAAACTTAATCAGGATGCTCACTGTGTTTGCGAGAAATTGGAACCATCACTGTCATATCCATCTCCATTGGAGACAGAGGCGGAAGAATGCAAAGAAATGTCATCATTACCATTGGCCGAGCGAAAAGAAGACATACTCGTTCGTAAACTTTGAGCCAAAGAAGACTGCATCTCCATTTTCATAAAACAAAACAAGCCTAATTACGTCTTAGTCACTGCAAATCGAAGAAAAACAACAGAATTTATTAGTTAGCAGAAAATGGTGTAAGGCACATTTATGAAAACCTAACGATGAACAGGAAGAAGACGCATGCACAAGAACGAAGCAGCATCGATCTTAGGAAGGGACATTGAGCAAAAGACAGATCCAGCAGGAGAATGGAATAGTCAGAGATATCGATTACCTCCAAGCCGACGCGAGAGAGATGGATGGATCTAGCGAGTGGTGTAGAGCCAAATGGCGGGGCAAGAAGCGGAGACGAAATGATGTTTGTTGAGAGAGTCACGAGATAGCGAGTGTGAGAGTCTGTATTAAATGGGGGAAAATCAAAATGGTTTTAAATTCTAAAATTCCTCCAACTTGTTACAGTAAGTACATCAACCCCTCCAAAGACCGAATTCAAAAAGTAGTAGGTGTATGTATAATGCTTCATCTCAATCTAAATCTGGTTGTTAGAACTAAGTCGGATTCTATTTCTTCTACATTGTGATATCCGTATCCCCCCAGCACTATGGTAACGTTTTCTCTTGTCGTTTTCATCAGTTTGTGAGCAAGAAGGCAGATGCTCGGCCCAACTAGTCATTACCGAATGATTTCTACTTCCTACAGCTTTTGTCCTGTCCTACCTATCAGCTTTCGAATTCTGATTATTAAATTAATTTTTGAAAAACCAAGCAGACAGATTGGGCTTCCAACCTTATTTGTTATACTGTACTCATCCTCCAACAGTTGTTGGACTTGCTTACCATCTCTCGCCCGTTGTGGGGTGAAGGATACAAAGACTCGTGAAAAGGCGTTGCAGGAGTGAAGTAACATACGTCACAATACTCTTCAATTTTCAAATTAATTGATAAGGCATCAATTCAAATTTAAAAGTTAAACCCAATTTAACACTTTTTTTAAAATTAAAGAATTTCGAAAATTTTAAAGGGTTATATTTGAAAACTATTTTTAAAAAAGTAATAGAATTTTTAGTTTTCAAAAATTTTATAAGAAGAAAGATTAACTCACAGAGGGCTGATTCACTTCATACTTTCTGTACAGATATAACAAATTCGACACTAATGAACTTTTTAATTATAGGTGTATTAGCTTATTAGTATCCTGATTACATATATACAATACAAAATGAAAATAATATTTTAGACTTCCACTGTATAAATAATTAATATATAGTATTTTTTTTATAGGGGAAATTAATATATAGTAATTATTTATTGCAAATAAATGGATAAACAAAAGTGTAAAATTGCAATTACATAGAATTCAATATAAAGAGTTAGACAAAGAAAGAAATCTGGATTCAAGGACGAGAGGAAAAATGGAAGCTCTGGTGTGCAAGAGATTGGGTGATCCTACGGTGGGCGATGAGCATAATAGCCCAATAGTAGTGAGCAAAACTGAGGCAATCCCGCAGGTAGAGACACCCACTGGTGTGAGGGTGAGAGTGAAAGCCACAAGCTTGAACTATGCTAACTTATTGCAGATTATGGGCAAATACCAAGAAAAACCTCCACTGCCTTTCATACCTGGCTCCGATTTTTCTGGGATTGTAGATGCCATCGGTTCCGATGTCACGCTTTTCAAGGTCGGTGATCGTGTTTGTTCGTTTGTTGCTCTCGGTTCCTACGCTCAGTTCATCGTCGCCGATCAGTCTCAGCTGTCTGTATTCTGTTTCAATTTCTTATCTTATCTGTTTGTTAGTTTTTGATTGCTTATGTGGGAATTGTTGATTAATTATGAAAAAACAACACAAATAAAAGTTTCCCAGTTCCAGAGGGTTGTGATATGGTGGCTGCTGCTGCATTGCCCGTAGCTTTTGGTACCTCTCATGTTGCTCTAGTTCACAGAGCTCAGTTAAGCACTAATCAAGTATCCCACCTGCCCTTTATTCATTTCTTAATTACTCACCAATTTTATTCACTTGTTTGATTATCACAAGTCATTCACTGGTTTGCTTGCCCGTTTTATTAATATAGGTATTATTAGTTCTCGGGGCAGCTGGAGGGGTTGGCTTGTCGGCTGTTCAAATTGGGAAGGTCTGTGGTGCCATTGTCATTGCTGTTGCTAGGTATTTGCTTCTTTCGTCATCATCGTTGTCCTTATTGTTGTTAGTTCATGATAGGAGTTAATATCATACGCATTTTATTATTTATTGTATTTTGGGTCTTTGAACTTATTGCCTTATTGCTAATGCTAGCAACTGGTTTGATCACGTAAAGCTTCTGTTATGTTTTCAATTACACAGGGGAGCTGAGAAGGTGCAGTTTCTAAAGTCTCTCGGAGTTGATCATGTGGTTGACTCAAGCAAAGAAAGTTTAATTACGAGTGTCAAGGACTTTCTTAAGGCTAGGAAACTTAAGGGGGTTGATGTTTTGTATGACCCTGTTGGAGGCAAGACTACCAAAGAATCTCTGAAGCTTCTGAATTGGGGAGCTCAAATTTTGATTATTGGCTTTGCAAGTGGGGATATACCTGCTGTCCCTGTTAATATTGCCCTTGTCAAGGTTTTGCATTCTCTTCGTTCATTACTGCACTAGTTTGAGTTATATTTTTATTCTGTGTGGTGTCTTGGTTAACAGCGAAATAATTCTAACTAATATCTGTTCTTTTCTTTTGAGTTCGGTAGAATTAACCTTAGGAGAGTTTGTGATCGGATGTGGGCTATTAAGTCCAAAAGTCTGTGGAGTTCTTGTTTCTAGTAATTTATAGAGGAGTGAGGAGTGATAGTATCACCAAGTGGCTCTGTATGAGCAGCTAGCCCTGGAATATTTGACTGACCTGAGTTCTGTCCTGTAAAATTTACTTTGATTTCACAAGACTGGCAAACTCGGATGCCCAAGGACACCCATCTTTTCTTTTTGTACTAACAAGTTTTAGTTAGGTGCAAAGAATGTGGTTTGAGAACAGTTGGTGCCACAAGGACCGAAGGAGGTATGATGCAGGAAACCCAATTTCCAGGTTTCATTTTAAAATTTTGTAGGGTGTAGCAGAATAATTAGGAACTCTTTAAACTACTTAAAAAAATAATAACTGGAAAGGTGCAAATTATAATAGTAGTAGTTTTACCAGCAAAGTTTTCTGAAACTGGTATTCCGCCTGTTGAAAAAGTTAGTCTATTCTGCAGCATTTAGCTATCCTTTTCTCTGCATTCCTGAGTAGCTTTTGCTTGTCTGTTATCCAGAACTGGACTGTACATGGACTTTACTGGGGTAGCTATAAAATACATCGACCTGTTGTGCTTGAAGATTCTCTCAGGGAACTGCTCTCCTGGGCTGCAAAGGGCCTTATTACCATCCACATTTCTCATACTTACAGACTCTCAGAGGTATGGATCCCCTTGCAAGGCCATCCCACCTTGACCTTTTCTTTTCTTTTCTTTTCACTTCTACTAATATAGTTAACTGCGCCCACAATTGCTTCCTTTGAAACCTGCCAGAGCATCCAGCAACTTAATTTTCTTATGCAGGTTAGCTAGCTTATTAATTAACAGCTGCCAGGTCCATATAACTCAGTCCAATTCTAGCTTACTAAATTACTAAATTTTAGCTAGAAATTAGGAAGCTTCTCTTAAGATTCTTTAGTTAACCATATTAGCATGCATACATAGCTTTAAGCATATAGTTATTTTCTCTTGAAGGGTTTAGGTTAACTGTGCCGTAAACCTTGCAAAATCATATTGGGTTGATATTCTTTCAGGTACAAATTACAAGATTATGAGGTTTGATAAAAGGCATACAAAATGTGTCAATGCCATCTTTAATACCCAGAGTGAAGCTAAAATGATATTAACATTGATTTAGAAACCATGTAAAGCACACACGATATGATCTCTTTATTTTCAGGAACCATGACGAACTTTGTCTTCTATGTAATGCTGTAATGTTGCATATGCTTTTTAATTTATTATGTTCTTTAATACCCTTTACAGGCCAGTCTCGCCTTTTCTTCTATCAAAGATCGGAAAGCGATTGGAAAGGTGATGATTATCTTGGATGATGAAAGAAGTGTAAGGTCTAAGCTTTAGGCCACGCTTAACTCAGCCAAGAGGCAGTGAAGCCCTTTGGATGCCATAATTGTCTCCTTTCTATTGCTTTCAACCTCGTACGCTCATGCTAGTTCTTGTTGAGTAAGGGAATGATTGATTCCACAAAAGATGTAGCCAATATTGAAACTGCGTAAACTTGTCACTTTCTTGCAGGCTGCTTCTAATGCTTGACAGCGTCAAAAGAAGGGGTATATTTAACTTATGCCCCCAAATTAGTTCTAATTGTATGCTGCATCAAATCCTGTTTATGTGTTTCCGCATCTGTATATACATTCGCTTCCCAAGGAAGGCAAACTTCCCCCAGTTTAATGGTCTCGTAGTTACTCTCAAACAACATTTAAACTAGCATGTTGACATTCTGCCATTCGCTCTACTACCATGACAGAAGCAAATGAAGCATAGGTTGATCATTAGTTACTCTCAAACAACATTTAAACTAGCATGTTGACATTCTGCCATTCGCTCTCCTGCCATGACAGAAGCAAAGGAAGCATAGGTTGATCATACTTTCCCAATGTAGGAAAGGTCTATTATGTTCCCTTTTTTCTCTTTTCACTACCAGGTGAATTCCACCTTTTGGTTAGGGATGATGCAAGTTTATGAAGGCTGCCATTGCTGTACAGAGAAGACAACTTTGGGTCTAACGTAAGATCTTCCCCTGTCGACCACGAACCAAACATAATACCCCTAATACCAACTTAAGGGCATTGTACAAAAGACCGCAAGGGTAGCTCAGTTGGTCATTGGCAAGGTTAACTTGAGACAAGGACTAGGGTTTGAATCCCAGTAACGGGAAGAGTGGGCCGCCTTGCTGAGAAATTGACTGAGATCAGACCGTGATTTACCCTCTCATTATTCTGTCGGGCCGGGGTGTGGGGGCGTCTGGGGT
>JANJEY010000234.1:46029640-46051825 GCA_024703695.1 Erythroxylum cataractarum | reverse complement strand
ATCAATGCATACTCCAACTCGGATCTATACATAAATATACCTAGATTTCAGACATTAGTGATTACCCCTATTAAGCTCTCGGTGAACTCCAATCCTCGCTACATGTTCAAGAGAATAGGACACTAGCCGACCATGACTTTGGATGAACTCCTCGCTGTTGGAATATCACCGTAGTTCATGATTCCAACGACGAACAGGGAAGGATACAGCAACAAATGGTGACAGTGGAACGGATGAAGAAACTGGTAGCAGCGGATGTACTCTGGTGCGGCAGCGAACCTGCAAATAGAAAACAGAAACAAAAGCTATTAGAAACGAAGGAGAAGACTGAGAGAAAGAGTTAACCTCGGGAGTGCGGCCGCTCTCTTTTTGCCCTAAATGGCAAGTTTTTATAGGGATACGTGCGGGCCGGGTCGGAACAGTGGATACTTTGCCAAATATAGGCCGGGTTACCCGACATTCGCTGCGGCGAATGGCTGTAGTTCGCTGCGGCGAATGAATTTGGTCACTCGTCGCGGCGAATAAATTAAATACCATTAATTCGCCGCGGCGAATGGAGGGACTGGTTCGCCCCAGCGAATCTCGCGGCGTGTTGACTTCTTGAATGTTGACTCCTTTGGTCCTACAAAATACAATCCATTTGCAGTATCAATTGTCCCAATAAAAATTATGCAGAATTAATGACAAATGACAACAAAATACTGACAATGTGCAATTTATCAAAATTCAATGTGCGGGACCAAAATAAGCATAAAAATCATAGATCAGGAGTCAACAAATGCATAATTACTAAAGAAAATGGGCCTAATTTATAGTATAAATTTGGTCCAATCACACATCCATTTTATTTCAAATTAAATCAAAGATTATTCATGTATAAGATATTTTATTTGATTTATTATCAATACATTTTTTGTCTATCCTTGTGACTTTCTTTTAAATAAAAATATAAAAAAAAGATTGATTCTTCTTCCCTAATTCCTTTCTTTATTTTTTTCTTTGGAAACATTTAATCTGAATTTTTTATTTTCGAAGAAAATATGAATCTATAGGATGAGTTTAGGATGCAATTTGGATTCAATTAAAGAATATGCCTATTTTTTTTATCCTAAGGCCAACATTTCTCACAACTACCTTGCATTTTTTTAAAAGTAATAATAAATTTCTATTCCCTAATAACCATACATATACCTTTTGATACATAAGGTTCAAAAAAAATAAAATTGCAAAAAAGGAATCCATATGCAAATTCTAGCCATCATTTTTCTTGATAGTGAATACTTTCTAAATTGGGTTTTTCTTTCAATTTTCAAGAAAGATGAGTTTTGACAACTATAAAAAGTTCTTTATCAAACTTATCAAATTCATTTCTTATTGAAATAAAAATTCAATCATGATGTCATTTTCTTGTTCCTGAATGGGTTTATATTTTTATTTCATTTTGAATTTTATTTCTTTCTTTTTAATAGATTTCTATGAAATGTAAAAAAGTTATATAAAATAAAGATATTTTTAACGATTTGAATAAAATACATTTATACTTATGTTACTTACGTTATATTATACTCAACCTTTTAGTTATAGATTCTATTATTTCATTATTTTATTTTTTATATTTATAATTTTATTTAAGTATTGTGACTTAAGGAATATAAACTAGGCAGATATAACTAAAATTTTTTATAGGGCATGTGGCAATCAATACCTAATTAGGTTACGAAATCATAACAATTAATAAAATAAAATATTTCTATAAATCCTTTGTTGTAGTAAAACTAAGATTCATATTTTTATTTATAATTTATATATAGAAGTTTCTTTCTAGAATAGTTTAAAGTATGAAAAAATCCTTATAAAATTAACTAAAATTTCCACATTAAGGATTGTTATCTTAAGGTTTCTATAAGAAATTTCCAAGTACTTATTATTCAAATACTTATAAGGAAAGGAATTTTTTTATTAATTTGTACATTTCTTAATAATTGTATATTTACTAAAAAATCCATTGAATTGATTTATTTAAATTCGACAAATGAATAAAAATAGTTTATTTTACACGTATCAAATAAGAAATCATGAGGAATCATCACGTTTAATATGTAATTACAAATTGTATTTCAATAGATGTTATAGTACACAATCATTACATTCATTAGAATTAAAGTTTAAAACAAAGCATTGCAATGTAGTGTCATTTTTCCATAACATTTTTAAAATTGACATCCACCATAAGCAAAATAGATCATATTACAATAATCACTTCAATAAATTTCAATTAAATTTTCTGTTTTATTTGCAAATTAATGTCTTGCTTCATGAGCTTTATCTGCTCTTAAATCTCTTTTGTTGTACTTGTTTTTGACTATGGTTATTTGAAACTCTTTCTTTACATATATAATTAATTTATAAATCAATTTATTAGCCCTCTCGATAAATTTCTCATCGTACCACTAGAAAGAAATTACATCTTTCAGCCTGAAACAAAAATTAATTTACAAGATAAACATTACACATATCAACATTTTAACCTTATTAAAAATAAAAACTTATCAGACATTTGAAGTATCCATTAAATCTCCTCCTCGGGTTAGGATCACTCCATAAAGTTCTTAACGGGATATTTAACCCACAATAACAAATCACATTATCATTATTTGAATTTAAAATTGTATTAATAAAAGATATAGAGTCCGTAACTTTAGAAATTATCACTGCAATCTAACATAAATAAACTGTACAACCGATCAAAATAAAAGCAATTTAGATAGTTACTATTTCAAATAATAACCTTATGTATAATCTTTCCAAACATAATATTCAATACCTCAGTAAGTTAATGTAATATAGATAAATCAAAATATGAGAATAATGTCATAGGATTATGCAACTTTATTCTTATTCTAATAGGCCTAATCCAATGAGCTTACTAGAGCTTAGTACAAAGGAAACAATACACACCAAATACAATCTCAATTATCTTGTTATCCAATATATAAAGACCAAATATAGTACTGCTACATAACATTTCAGGCAATGAACATAATAATTCGCCAACCTTGCTTGTTTGGTCCTTTATCTTGTTGCTTTTGCAATTTATAATCAATGAAAGGATCATCTGACTGGAGCTATAATAAAGGAATTAGAGCATCTTTTTCTCCTAATTTAGTCCCAACTAATGTTATAAATACCGTATCAGCCCTAGTATCGGATTGAGTTCTAATACGGTACTGTATTGATACCCGTCAATATCAGGTACCATTTCGAGCAATTTGTTAAATTCATGAAATAGTCCCTAAATTTTTTAAAAATTGCAAAATATTTTATTAGTATATTATACTGTATACTTTATAATTTTACATCAACCATGCCTCCAAAAATTGTAATAATAAAAATGTAAAATAACAACAATTTATTTATTTTTGTTAACATTAATTTTCAAATATTTCACATACAAATAATAACCATATTTAATATGAAAAGGATAATTATCATACAAATATAAAATTAAGAACAATATAAAATATTTAAAATATTTTTGCAGTATTCAACATATATAATAACCCAATACACTTAATAGTCATCAACTTGAATATGTTTGAAGACAAATATAAAAAATTGCATACATAAAGTAATTGAACTTAATAAATATTTTTTTTTTTGCTTCATTATGTATGATTTAAATATGACATTAGTTTACATAGATGATATTTTGGTAATTTCATCTTTAACGAAACAACATTATTAACATATTAAGTCATTCATTTACATTATCAAAAACAATGGTCTAATAGTATCAAAAATCAAAATATAACCTTTTTCCACAAAAGCAATAGATTTTTAGGATGCTATATTCAACAACCTATATTAACAATTATGAAAAGAACTTTCAAATTCAAAAGTAAATTTCTTGTTCATTTTATAGAAAGAAAATGATTTCAAAATTTTTAGGAAGCATAACCTATGTTACGAAATAGATTATGTAAACTATTATATGATATGATAAAAAATAAAAATGCTAAATGGACATAAAAACATACCAAAATAATCAAACAAATTAAAAGAAACATTAGGACGTTAACCTTAAGGTGTGATATTGATGTATATAAGCTTTCACCTTTTAGTTTGATTTAGTTGTAGCAATATAAATTGAATGAAGTTTGTGTAGTATAGTCTAAATACATTACATTAGGACATTGATTAATTTCTTCTAATGCAAGTTCTTCAAATCTTGGTATAGTGGAAATGGTGGGTTATAACTTTTGATTCGATACAATATTTATAAGAAACAAATTGTTTTCACCTCTAATTGTAGATCCAATAATTAATTTGGTTGAATATGTTTAGTTGTTCTTTACTAGTTTCATCACATTGATTGATTAACAACATCAAATGAAGAAAATTTTTTCATTTTGTTTTATTAGATTAAGAAATTACTTACATTGCAGTTGTATTTAACTATCATCAAATATTTATAACTGTTAAAATTCAAACTCAAATATCTCAAATCTCAACCGCAACAATTCCAATACAAAACATTGAACACAACCATTCACAATTCCAACACAACACAACCATTCACAATTTCCAATTTTCAAACCATTCACAAATTCAATATTAAACAATATAAACAAAACACCATTCAAATGTAATTCAGGAGAAGAAAACAACAATTGAAAACACACACAAAAATCACAATTTCAATTTGGTTCGCTGGGTTAGGCAACAATGATGGACTAGTGGAGGAGAGCAATTGAGCAAGGAACAGGTCTAGTTTAGAGGGAGAGCAGCAAGCGACCAAGGCTCAGTGGAGAGGCAGACTAGCAGGGGGAGGCGCGGTGGAGAAGGAGAGATGAGGAGTGATGAGCAACAACGTTGAGAGGGAGAGAGAAAATTTTTTGGTAAGGAAACCGACAGTGAGAGTGAGAGGTGTGAGGGAGGGGTAGTTTTTCTAAATTTTTACAATTTAATCCTTGAAATAGTCAAAATTCATAATACCAACCAGAAACACCAGTCGGTATTGGCCAGTAATAGGCAAAAATTTTGATAATAGACAATACCCAAGATTGGTATTGAAGTAGAAGATTTTATATTGTTTTTCAACCAATACAATACCTTTCGATCGGTACAGTACAAAATTCACAATATTTGGTCGCAACTTATAAGAGAATATTGATTCTTGAAGATTGAAATATATTTCTTAGAAACCAAAAATGAGAAGTACAATAATATCTTCTTCGATTTAATAAATAAGTGGTACATAAATGGGAAGTACAATAATGGGAATGTTTGGATAACAACTGATTAACCAATTTTTGGCTGATTGACTAAAAATGAGCTATTTGACTTCACCAACTAGCCAATTATTGTGTTTGGCCCAACCAGCCAAAATTAAAAAGCTATTAGGAGGCAACATTTCAAGGAATCAACTGTTTATTTTTTTTTTCTTATAATGCCAATTTTGCCTTTAATTTTTTTACCAACGTCATTTATGCCTCTCTTGTGTTTACACCTCTCTCGTGTTCTCTAGAAGGTCTCACTCTCATTTTCTCTCCCTTGTTCAGATTACCAGATACCTTGCGACAACTGATCAGTCGCATGGTTTTGATTTTTGAATGCGATTGCGATTGTTAGTATGTTACTATATTAGTTGGGTTGCATGTTTTAGTTCTTCTGCTTTCTTGTTTTTTATATCGATCGTTTCTGCTTGCTGAGTAGGAAACCAAACTTTCCTTTGTTCTTGTTTCCACTTCTCTTGTATTTTACAAGTTTCAGTCCTAAATCTTGTTCTCCTTATCTTGCCAGGACTCTTGGTTCACTTTGCAAGGCGTTAAGACCTGAGACGTCGAGATATGTGGGTTTATTATTTACTGGTGGGTTTTTTTTTTGATTCTCCGTTATTGGAAACTTGGTATTTTGTTCCTGGGAAGTTGATGTTTTAGGATCTAGCATGTACATGAACACAACTCGAAGCACAATGGTCTGACTGTCGAAATTATAGGCTTTTATAATTTCATCTTATATGCATTATGTACTGACGTTCTCTTTCTGGGTTGCTTGTAAACTACAATCAAATCATTTCCTTACAACCATGTTAAAAGTGAATGCATCAATGTTACAATCAAATCATTTCCTCAAGCATGTGCTTCTTTTATAGATGTCTGATGACTAGTTCCTATTCTTAAATCCTTACCTAATTATTTCCTGATGGGGAGCCATCTTTTAACAAATTTACATAAAAATATCCAATTTATCAGCCAAACATTGATATTGAAATGCGAAACAGAAAATGACATAATGTGAAAATACACAAATATAATATTTACCTTAATTTGTGAAGCATTCTGTGTTGAATGACAATATTATAATACTGTTAGTGATAAGGATCCAGCAGATAGATTTTTGTTATCATGGGACAACACTTTAGTATAAGTCTATTATTTCCCTATTAATTCAGCACTAGCTTATGTTATTGTTAGAACTCTAGCTTTATAAACTAGAGATAGTGCATATGATTGAATATATGAAAGGCACTCTATTGCTATTACAAGGGTGATTCCATTGAACACCCCTCCCAGAGCTAAAATGCTCCTCAGAAAGAAGGAAATTCTTTCTGTCTATAATATCTCTATTCTTTAAGTTTCTAAAAATATATTTACTCAATTATCCATTTATCCAAAGATCTATCTTTTGGTCATTAAAAGCCCATTTTAGACATGATAAAGTAATAAAGAAGCACCATTGTTTGACTTTGTTATGTTAAGCATAGATAATTTCAAGCAACAAATCACAATCTTATCCTATTTCAAGCAACAAATCACAATCTTCATGAAAACATGTGAAATGTTTCAGCTAATGACCTTAACTTAGCATGTTTACCTTTCTTTTGCTTGCTTGTGTACTTGTGTATATGATTTGTTTGGTTTTAATTATGTTTGGTTTGAAGTTTGTTTGAGTTTGAAATTGTTTTCTTTTCAAATTTCTTGTTGGATAGTTGATTTTGATGTGTTGGTAGGTTGATTGAATGTTAGAAATGCATGTTAAGCTTAGAATAAGAATAAGATGTTTAAAAAATGGATAATCCACGATCGTAGGAATTAGGTTGATTCCCACGAATGTGGGAAGGCTTTCCATTAACTTTCTGAAGCCTTAACCCATGATCGTGAAAATGGACCCATTTTCCACAAGCGTAGGAAGGCTTTCTATAAACTTTCTGGAGCCTTAACCCATGATTGTGGAAATCATAGTGATTTCCATGATCATAGGATCCTTCGACAAAACTTTTTTAAAAACCCTCTTTTCTTTTTCTTTCTTCACTTTCCATCACTTTTTCCCTCTGCAGCCGACTCTCTCACTATCCCTAGCTTTGAAGATCATTCATTTTTCTCCTAAAATTTGGTATTTTCTTCATCTTTTCCATCATTAATCACTTCTTTTACATTTATTTCACACTACACTATCAAGAATACAAGGATTTGGGAGTTCTTATTTCCTTCTCTCTCTAAAACGTACTCACTCTCTCTTTTGCCTATTTTTGTAGATTTTTCTTCTTCAATGGCTCCAAAGAAGCTTGTCGCTCGAAAATCCATTGACCAATTGCATCAACAAGTCTCTGGAGAAGGTAAAATTGATATAGTGGCAAATTTTCGTGCCCCATTCCCAATTTTTTTGGAAGACGAAGGTATGTGATTTCGGGACTATAAAGATAGAGAATTACTGCCTCAGAGATACTTTGATTTTGAAATGTTAGAAACTCTAGATTTGAGGTGTAATATTGAACGATTAGCTGCGAAGATTGGTTAGGGTCAGTTAATTCATTATGATGTACCGATATACCCCATAATGTTGATTTTTTTTACCATTGTGTGTTATGATCCTAAAATGGATACATTTTGGTTTAGAATAGGTGTTCATGTTTATAAGCTTGATTATATAGTCATTCGTGCACTTTTTGACTTTTCAAACACTAAAATTTTAGATGACCATGACGACTTCTATATGGATGACTATTGGAACGGGTGTAAACACGTTAAATTCTAGGAATGGACTGAACACCTTAATTCGTAGCATTGAGCACTTATTGCTTCACAAATTTATGTGAATAATTGTCTTTAATAAAACTAAAAGCAATAATTTTTATGTTAAAGAACTTTTCTTTCTTTGGTGCATGGATCATAAAGTTAAAATAAATTCCTCGTATCGCATTTTTAGGTCTATTATGAGTTGCGTTAATAAGAAAATCTTATATTTTGGTATGGCTTATATTGTCACTGCCTTCACTTCATTTTGTCATCTTGATGTGGATATTGTGCATACTACTAACTATGATGTTTGTGATGTATCATATTTAAGACGCTCTAAAATTTTAGAGCTCCATTCTATGGAGCTTCGAAATCCTCAGATGCATAATGTGGTTAATAACAGGAAGGGCAAGAATGCAGCCATATCTCAACCATCCACCTTTTTGGGGCCACTGGAGCTCCAAGAAGAAGTAGTCTTGGAGGAACTAACAATAGTAGCAAATGTTGATCGGTTTCACCAAATTCTTGACTAGATAGTCACAAATCAACAACAAATGATGCTGCAGGTCAACGAGCTTAGAGACCAAAAGCAACAAGTACACAAGAAGCAGAGGTGCATGAAGAAGAAGTTCCTCAAGTTCATTCAGACAAAGAACATTGAAGTCCCCTCTCCTACGCCTTCACCACCTCAATCCCCATAAGTTTTCTTACCCTTCACTTTTTATATTGTTTTATTGGCTTTGTTAGTTATGTTATTTGTTTGTTTAGTTGATGTTGTGCTTGATGTTTTAATTTCATTTTATGGTTGCCTTGTCACATTGAGGACAACGTGTTATCCAAGTGTGGTGAGATGACATTTGCCTTATCAATTGCATTGTTTAAATTTGTTTTATTTACCGTTTAGGATGCATGTTTTAGGCATATTAGGTTATTATTTGATGTTGTGTTGTGTTGTGTTAAGCAATGGAACCACACTTGAATCATTTTTTATGTGTTTTTCCATGAGATTCTGTCATGCTAGTTGGAATAAGATTGAATGCATGCTTAAACTTGGATTAGGTTACTTGTGTATAGAGTGAATCATGTTGAGTGAAGAAAAGTAGTTGGTTACATAAGCTTTCTCAAAATGTGACACTTGAGTAATAAGGTAGTGTAGAGATGTATAATGAATTTTCATTTGAGATAATGTGAGGATTGAGCTTATGTGACTCCATCTATAGTCATTTTATTTTTTTAAGAGTGTGATGACCCTTTAGGTTACTACCTCTAGAACTTGCTTTGCTTTGATTTCAGTCTACTGGATGCATGCTTAATAAAAATGATTAAGACCCTTTTGGTGATAACCTTTAGCTTAAATGACCTACCCTTGTATTATCCCTTGTTAGCCCTGTTGAGCCTTAACCCTTGTGTTTTTTGAAAACACCTCATATTAAACCTCATTAGCCCACCCATTCACAAGCTTAGTAAAGTATTAAGTGATGCGCTAGTTTGGGATTTTTGGTAAAAATTTCTTCTTTTCGAGATGAGTTTAGTTATACTTCTACTCCTCGATCACATTATATCTAGTTGATATGTTGTTTGTTGATTCTTCAACTATATAAAGGTAAAAAAGCAAGAAAAGAAAAGAAAAAGGAAGAACATTTTGGGTAACATCAATAAGTGTGGAGTAGTAGTATATTTACATTTGTATATCTTAGAATATGTTTTGTATCCCTTTGTTTACTTATTACTTTATGAATGCTTGTGTTAAACCCTTTACCTCTTTTGACCCACCTTAACCCTTACCACATTACAACTTGAAACAAGCCCTTTTGATCTATTTATGCATGTAATCATTGTCGAGGAAATTGGGTGTATTAGCAAGCTTATGGTAGTGTAGTTTCCTATAGGAAGTTTGAGAGAAACACTAACAATTAAACACTTGAGAGAAATGGGTGAAACCGTGAGGAAGATTCATTTTGCATTTGTACTTATCTTTGAGTGATGATGCCATATATTGAGTTTGCTTCTGTACATAGTGTCGGCCCTAGGCAGGTGCCCTAAGAGCCCACCTTCAATGCATTTCAGCAACAATTTTTTGGCATTTTTTTAGTTAGAAATGTTGTAAATCCTTAGTTGTCAGTCAGAGGAGAAGAGAAAGTTACATAAATATCTTAACGAGAAAGTTAACGTTATCTAATCTTGGAAGCTAAATAGTTTCCTTTATTAGCTATATAACGTTAACTTGTTAAATTTATGAATACCTTTGAAGTATTTGAGTATATTTCTTACCCTTTAATTTTTTATTTTCATCAAAATATGAATTTAAGATACTATAACTTAAAATTTGATGGTAAATTTTTTTCACAAGTTTGTCTTATGAGTTCTAATCGATAATTTACAAGTAAAGTTTTTTTAATGTATTTTTAGTTTATTAAATATTTGAATATATTATAATTATTTTGTAATTTATCATTAGCATAACATCATATTAGCATTTTAAATCAGAACATTAATATTAAATGATATTGCATTTATTTGTGTTTCTCCTTTTTTATTTTTAGATTACTTATTATTTATAAAAATATAATTAAACATTAATAAATAATTTAATTTTTGTAATTATAATTTTCGTTATACTTTGCCACAAGTAATGTAATAATTATTGAATTTGTGCTCTTGTAGAGGTTCACATAAGTTTAGTTATAATCTGACTAAATCAAATAATTTAAGTTACTCTATTCAAAGATTACATAAACTGTTTCATTTATTATAAAAATTCATATAATTCTATTAAATATGTCATGATAATTAAACAATAATAGAAATTATTTGACAATTAAATAAGACCATAAATAGTTGGATGTATTTGATGATTAAAAAATATTTGATAATTAAATAAGACTGTAATAGGTTGAATGATTTAGCTATTTTATTTATCGAGAAGGATATGTTAAACAATATTAATTTTTGATAATATTATTAGTGATTTTGCATCTAGAAATGCACGAAAAATTGTTTTTTCATAAAATCATGGTCATCTGTGTGTTTGTTATTGCTATTCTCTTAGTGTTTTGTTGTTTGATTTCTACTATTGCTATTTTGTTGTTACTGTTACTATTTTTAGTAATTTTATTGCTACTAAAATTTACAAGATATTATTAGCTGATGTTATGATCACTTAATATTTTGTTGAGTGTGTGGACTTATAAATTAGGTCACTTATATATAGATATTAAATTTTAATAATAAAAATATGATTTTAAAATTTACACGTTTATCTATTGCCCATTTATTGGGGCCTTTTTTTAGTTCGTCCAATGCCTATAAAACGTTAGGAACGACCCTATATGTACACTATTGAAATGTAGTCATGATATATGTAATAGCTTGATACTTTAGTTGGTTAAACTTTGAGGGATTGCATGCTTTGATCTTTATGAGAATGAAGTGATAGAATTGATTAGTTGTGTTTGATTTTTCTTGAGGACAAGCAAGGATTTAAGTGTGGGGAAGTTAATAGTTATGCATTAGTATGAGTTTTTGGTAAGTGTTTCTTGCATGATAGGTTAGTATTATTATATTTTAGGACTTTTTTGTGTGTTTTTGTTTAGTTTGATCTTCATGGTTGTTCTTTTGTGTTTGTTTGATATTGGTTTAGGGTAGGAATTGATCATTTTGGTGTAGGAATAGAGGGTGGATACCTTAGTGATTGAACTAAGGACCAAGAGAAGAGAAAAGAAGAGGAGCTGCAGAAAAACAAGAACCTATGGCCATGGAAAAGGGCATATTTTCCACAATCATAGGAAATCTATGGAGAAAATTTTTGTTAAGTTAACCCATGATTGTGGGAAGCAAAAGTATAATTCCCACGATCGTGGGAATTGGAAGTCGAAGAGACACATGAATTTTATGTATTTTTTAGGTTTTCGTGACTTTATATGACATAAAATCTCGAGAATCGCCAGAGGGTCGTGGAACTTACTGGAGCTAAAAGATAGATTGAGAGCCTAGAGATAGGGGAGATTTAAGGTTTCATTCCCGATTGGGCAAAGAGCATCCCGTCATTCAGATTTTCCATATTGGGCAAAGAAGAGGAGGAGTTGCCCCGTCCAATCTTATTTCAATTTCTTTCTCTTCTAACATGTTTATCATGGATTATTTAATTGTTGGGGATATTATGATTGACTAAAACAAATTTTAAGGTTTGTTGTTGAGCTATTTATGACATTTTGGTTATTGATTTAATGGTATACATGCTTGTTTTATTTATTATGCTTAAATCTTGCAATAAATCGAGAGAGTGAGCTTGGTAATTTGTGTTAATTATACAATGAGAGTTTACAATTAATAGACCTATAAATAACATGTTACTGATTTATTAGGAAGAGATTTCAATAGATCAATAAACTACTTATAGGATAACTTCAAAACTAGTTGAATGTTTAGGAGAGGCTTTGCATATCGAGAAATCCCAAATTTAATTATAATTTATTTAACTAGTAATATTTAGTTACACCTTGAGAGACGGTAGCTAGAATTTTTGGAAATCTTAGGCCAAGTGTAAACTGAATCAATTATTCAGAGGGGAGAAAATAGGGATAATGACAAGTCATGTCAGCTTGTACAGAGTCCGAAACTCTACCAAAACTCATACCATGCTTGATCTAACTTGATAAGTCACCTTAGAGCTTTCGCATGCCACCGCCATACGTGTGATCTACCTAACCTTCCACCCAAGACCCATCTCCAGCTAGCTATGAAGTGCCTTTAAGTGCTAAGGGGCTAACATTTGACTACTAAGCATATTGCTTAGTCCTTAATTCTCTTGGCTAGTAAGAAATAATTTTAGATAGTTAATTTTTGCATAAGTTTACATTGATTTTTTCTTAGCCTATTTGAACTAATCATGGCCATTAAATTTAACTTACTAACCTATAATTTTTGCCTATAAATATACACTTTTTAATCCATTTTGATAGTCTTTTTCTTCAATTGGTAAGATTATTTTATGCTCCACAATTTTTAAGAGAATTACCTTATTCTTTCCTTCATTTTTGTGATTTTTCTCTTCTTTTTCATAATTTATGATAGGTAAGCACCTCAAATATATTTAGGTTTAGGATTTTAAGCATTCTCTTTTTTTACTATACCATTTTTTGATAATTAGTGGAATTTTCCCCTTACCTATGGAATTAAGCTAATGCCAAACCATATAAATTGGTATGTTTTCTAGTTTTTATTCTTCTATTTATATATATATATATATTATTACACTTACTTTCCCAGATAAATATTTTTGTTCCATAGTAATTTAACCCTTTTAAACTAGTATCAAAGAATTACTAATATTTTTTTGGGATTAGTTAATGTGAAATAAAATTTGATATTAATAAATTTGAGAACAATATGAGTTTTACTATGTGGCAAGTCAAGATGCGAGCAATCTTGAAACAAAACAATTTGTGTAAGGCATTGTTGGGAAAAGGTCAGTTTCTTGTTACGTTAGATGAAGATAAGTGATAGTTTTAGCTTACATTATGTTTTGGTAGGTGTTTTAGTATGTTTTTAGGTGTTGATTAGAAGATTTATGCATGTTTAGGATTAAAATTATATTAATGTGATGATGTGTTTATGTTTTTGAGTGTTTTGTGGTTTAAAGCAAAATATTGGACTTTAATTTTGTGTGCTTGAGGTGTTTTGATGTTTTTGTTAGTGTATGAACTCAAATGAAGAAGATTGAAGGAAGTTGGAGAAAGCTTAGAAAAAAGGAACAAGGTCACGATCGTGAGAGGCAAGTCTCCCCCGGTGCCACGATCGTGACAGAAGAGGATCACACTTGGTCACGATCGTGACACCTATGTCACGATCATGATAGAAAGAAATTTTCCCAAGTCACAATCATGATAGACGCTTTCCAGACGCGAGGATCTCCTCTTATTTTGATATTTGGAGGCTCTTTTTCGACCTTTTGGCTTAGGTCAAACCTAAAAGTTATGCTTAATGACAAAAGAACTATATAAGAACTTTAAATGACCTAATGAGACCTAGCCTCCATTTTCCATTTTGAGAAAGAACATAAGGAAGAGAGAAGAAGAAGAGAAGAGGAGAGAAGCTTTATCCAGTTGCTATCCAACCACTCCAACCCAACCATCTCAAGTTTTTTCTATTTCCTTTTGTTTATTTACTTCATCTTAATGTATGCATTAGGTTTGAGGATGTTGTTAATTATGTTCTAACTTTATTTTGGGATTGATTCTTAAATCATTTTGTGACTTATTTGCTTTCGATGCTAGTGAAATGTTTGGGTATTGTGATATTTATGATTTTTGCATACTTTGATAATAAATTGAGAGAATAAATCGATAGTAACATGATTAGGTTAGTTAATGAGAATTAAAAAACTAAAAAATCACATAAATATCAAATTGAAAATTATATGAAAAGAGATCTTGTGTGAGGACCCAATTGTCTAATAGAAAGATTAAGAACTAATTAGAGATAGGCTATTTTTGTTAATTGAGAAATTGCGAAATCAAAATTTGAATTCAATTAAGGGTTATTAATTAGGGTTTAATGATTAGATCTTGAGAAAAACCTTCAGAATTCTATGATTGATACTAATTAGAACAAAAGTGATAAAGGTAGCAAAATGATGATAGAATTAATCCTATCTTCTCATAATAGTTTATCTTGTCTTGTTAGGATTTCTTATTTGTTAAGTTAGTGCTCCATTTTGGTTTAATTATATTAATTTTGAAATTTCAATTTCAATCAATCGATACGTAATTGCTTAATTTTATATTTATATTTATTTTCATTTTAATCATATTTTTTATAACCTTAGACAAAGTTAGGATTGAATTAGTTTAGTTAATTCTTCATAAGATCGACACCTCAACTACTATGCATTATGATCCATGCACTTGCGAAACATTAAGGGTTTTATTTAAGTAAAACTTGTTGAATAATAAGAAAATAAAGATTAATGAGATGGCCCTAGTTATCATTCAATTATACTTGTCTAATCAAGCTCTGCATAAATTCCTTAATTAAAAGACAACTAAAGATTTATGGGACAAGCTGGAGTCTTCATATATCATAAAGAATCTTAACACCAAACTGATTGCCAAGCATAATTTGTACACCTTTACTATAGTAGAAGGTACATTGATAAAGTCTCATATTATCAACTTCTCTTTTTTCCTTCTAGATTTGGAAACTATAGAGCTAACATAGAAGGAATAGGATCTTATGTTGCGTCTTTCATTGCCTTGATTTTACAAGAAATTTATAGAGATATTAATTTAGAGTTCAAGTCTCTAAAGTTGAAGGAGGTCAAAGCATCATCATATTCTAAAAAGCTCTTTCACAAGTAACTCTCCACAAGCCATTTTGATAGCCCATTAGAGGGTTTAGTTATTAGAGGAAGGTCCTCTACAAGAGAGCCTAATAGAATTAATTCATCGAAATTAAAATCAAAGTAAAAGAATAGTCACCTAACTTATAATTATTGTAAGAATAAAGGGAACACTAAATTTCAATGTTTCTAGCTTCAAGTCAAGAACAAATAAAAGAGTTAGAAAGTTAAGAAGCCTATTAAAGCCATTGTTGTATAGGATGAGGCAGAAGATAATGATATCTACATTATGACTAAAATGTGCCAATTCTAAACAACGAATTTTTTTTGATTTGGCTTGTCCATTCCATATTTGTCTTTATAGAGATTGGTTTTCCTTTTATACACTTATAAATGGAGGAGTTACATTAATGGGAAATAATCATCCTTATAAGGCTATTGGCATCGATACTATTAAAATTAAAATCCATGACGGTGTGATAAGAACATTGATTAAGGTATGACATGTTCCTACTATGAGAAAGAATCTCATCTCTTTTTCTACTTTAAATGACTGTGGTTATAGATATTTTGGTGGAGGTCGAGTTTTGAGAGTTTCTAAAGGATGCTCTTATGTGATGAAAGCAAACAAAATTAGTAGATTGTATGTTTTACAAGGGTTTACCATTATAAGGTTGGCTGCAATTTCCTCTTCTATGTTAATTTCAATTGTGACCAAGTTATGGCACATAAAGTAGGACACATTAGTGAGAAGATCTTGACAATGTTAAGTAAAAATAGTTTTCTTAATAGAAGCACATCAAATTTTGGATTTTTGTGAATATGGTATTTTCGACAAGCATAAGAGAGTTAAATTCAATATAAGTTTCATTAAACTAAAAGGTACTTTAAATTATATTCATTCAGATATTTGGGGACTAGCTTATAAATCTTCTAAAGGTGGTGCTTGGTGCATACTTAGTGTCATCAATGACTACTTTAGAAAGGTATGGGTTTATTTTTTGAAGAATAAGATCTTTGTTACTATTAAGCAATGGAAGGATTTGGAAAAGAAATAGATAGGCAAGAAAATGGAGTGCCTTCGATTTGATAATAGGTTAAAAGTTTAGTGATGTTAGTTCAACAAGTTATGCAAAGATAAGTTAATCATAATAAATCTCAAATTTAAATGAAATTCATAATAAAATGGTTTATCCAAAGGTATAAATCGAAAATTATTGAAGAAAATCTAGGGTATGTTTGACTAATTCTAGTTTAGTAAAGGAATTTTGGGTAGAAGTGTATTCTAAAGCTTGCTATTAGGTGAATCATCCTTCATCTACATCAATTGAATGTAGGACTCAGTAAGAGGTATGTTTTAGTAATCCTGCTAGTTATTCTAATTTATGGATGCTTGGTTGTCTTGCTTACATTTATGTTAACAATGAAAATTTTAAACCTAGATCTAAAAAGATTGCATTAATTGTCTATCCATAAAGTGTAAAAAGATATAAAATTTGACTTCCTAATCCAAATTCACCCAAAGCTGTTATTAGTAGGAATGTTATATTTAACAAGTCACTATAAGAACTATACCTACTCACCACTTTTTCCTTATATTTTAGAATTCGTAGCCAAAAGTAAGTATATTGATAAAATTTTCTAAATTTTAGCCTAATCAAACAGTACCCCAAAAAAGATTTGTGGGCTTTCTTAAAGACTATTATCTCCATTTATTTTTTATAACAAAAACAATTTTGGAGACTAAGCTATGTCAATATTTTACAGCCAAAAATTCTTACCCACTTTTATTTTAACTACGAATTATATTTTGTATCCAAAATATTTTTAGTAAATGGGTTACCTTTTCAATTTGTAGGCAAAAATTATTAGCTACATTTTCATAAACAATGTGAAATTTGTAAATGGTAATACACTCTTTATATAACATCATTTCCCCTAGTATAAAAATAAAAACACTCTCTATAAAACGTCATTTTAAGAACAAAAACACTGATGTTTTTAGATGTTCTAAATTGAAGGAATTTGATAGATTTTGTCTCCCCCATCCTCTATCTCTTTTATTTCACCCTAATCCATTTGTTTGTTCCTTGTTTGTGAATCATAAAGGGGAAATGTTGATTTGTCTAAGAGCTTTAATTAGCAAGCCCTAACTCTCTTCTTTATTCTTACTTTATCTCTAAGAAATTTCCCTAATCTAATTAACTATTCTTTGAAGAGAAGACTCTTTAATCTATAATAGGGATGCATCTAGTTGTGTCAAGGATCCAAAGGTTGCTTTGTACGGTAAGCCCTAATTCTTTTCTTACTATATAATACTATATTTATAAACTGTAGGTTCGAAGTGTGAAGTGGATAAGTTGGTTTATATGGTAAAATGAGGTTTCTTTTGCAATTTCCACACATATGGACATGCCTTCTATGCATTTCATCTATACCAATTATTATTTTCATAAAATAGTTTATATAAATAGTTGCAAAAATAAAAAATGAAGGTTCTTTTTCTTTTTTTCTATATTTGTTTTAATTACAAAAAATGTATTCATTTAAAAGAATTTGATAGATAATAACACATCGTATATTTGCTTCTGATGTTTGAATGTACCAAATAGTCATTGAACCTTATTTAGATAAAAAAAAAACTAGATGTGGTTCTCATATTATAAAATGTCACTTCTACAAATTTTTGACATTGAGGGACAATGAATACTAGACCAATCTCTTCATTATCTTCAAGTATGATATACTATTATTCTTCTAATACCAAAGTTAATATTTCAGCTTATAAAAATACGAAGAGAAGCCTTAGAAAAGATAAAATAAGTGAAAGAAAATAGAGCCTATAACACTACATTAATGATGTATTAATTGCATCTAAGTTGGGTTATTGGGTTAAGCTATTTATCTTAACAAATAGATTTGTTTACCACTAAACCAATTGGGAAATTTTTAATTTTTACATAGAAGGTTACTGTTAACAATTAGATAGTTGATGCAACTAAATAACTCTTAGGTAAACATGACTAACCCTAGGTCTAGTGCTTCTACAATCTTAGTTTGAGCTTATGATGAGCTTGAACCATTGAAGTTGAATATTTGAAACTAGAAAAGAACTTATGAAATGCTTATATATTGAAAAGAATGGATGAACTGAGAAAGTGGAAGAAGTGATCTATTTACTTTCCTAAATGATTATGCGACTAATGTTAACAAATATCTAAGGAATATGCGACTAATGTTAGTTCATTCTACAACTTGCCTCCCCAAAAAAAGTTATGTCCAAATAATAGAAAAATTACAAAATAAACCTAATTACCAGTTGGATTATAAGGTTTTTGTAATAGTACTCTTATCTTTCATATAATGAATATTTGTCATTCATTATAGCAAACAAAATAGATAAAAATCTCACTTTAAATAAACATAATTAAATTACTCTTAATATTTACAATTCTCTTCTAACTTGTTCTCCATCCATAAAGTGTTTTACAACACTTACGATGACAAGTGCACTTAAAATGTAGCAAACGGTTATTCTTCCAGTCTTTATCCAACTGTAACAATTGATAAAGCTCATCACAAAGTCCTTATAGCAAGAGTAATAAGTTAGCCTTTGTTAGTACTTTTCAAACTATTTATCAATAACAATGATAAAGAATACATTTAAAAATAAGAATGTCTTGTAAGTTGAAATTATAATATAAAGTCAAAATCAAATATTTAGCAATTGAATAAATATGGTGCATCGAATAGTAATTGGAGTTCACAACTAGAATACATGATAACTTACAACTCTTTGATTATCATTCAAATATTTTACTTGGAAATATCTAAATAAAATAATGTTAAAAATTACGAATTTGATATAACATACTTCATTTTTTTATAATACTATAGCATAGTTTGGTTATAATATTTGCTCTTCTTCTATTCTAGGTTTTGTTATAGTTATATAGTAATTGCATTCTTTGGTAGAATGCAAACCTGATGTGTCAAATTTGATTACCATTATATTATTTGTAATATAAATAACATTCATTAATCTAGTAAATGAATTACAATTGTATATCTTCATGGAAAAAAGTTGGATGACTCATTCATAATGGTTCAGTTAATACTTAAAAGGAGTGAAAACTCATGAAACTTGTAAAAGATCAAATTAATTCAGAATGTGAAAGGAGTATGTTGTTTATTTTGACTTAGATGTGTAGAAACTAGAGAAACAATTAGAGCTTTAGGTGGAGAGTAAATCTTCTTCACAAGTAGATTCTAAGCAAGGCCTAGTTCAGTTACTCACTTCCACATAAGAAGAAAAATCAAAAATGAGGAGGAGCATTCCATTTTCATAAATAGACCACAAAGAAGAGAGAAAAAATGCCTCCAAGGTTTAGAGGTGATGTTATTTTTTCCTATATTACTGCACAAGAAATTAAAGGAGCTAGTGATCCTTCCACATACTCAAAAGTTGTTTCTTATGAAGATTCTGTCAAATGGATGATTGCTATGCAAGAGGAGGTGGAAGCTCTCCATAAGAATGGAACTTAGGATCTACTAAAATTGCCTAAAGATAAGAAGATTATTGGCTATAAATAGATCTTTAAAAAGAAAGAAAGTACTCAATATGTTGAGGATGTTAGGTTTAAGATACAGTTGGTTACTAAAGGTTATTATCATGTATAAGGAGTTAAATTTAATGATGTTTTCTCTCTTGTTATTAAAATAGCTTTATTTATTGCTTGCTTGCTCTGGTTGTTATATATGATCTAGTGTTAGAACAACTAGATGTTAAGACTACCTTCTTACATGGTAAGCTTGAGGAGACAATTTATAGGTAATAACTTGAGGGTTATGAGATTGAAGGAAGACCATTTTTTCTTATTAAAGAAATCATTAAATGGTTTAAAACAGTCTCCTCAACAATGGTAAAAGCGTTTTGATTACTTTATGATTAGGTAAGACTACCCCAAAAGCCAATATAATAGTTTTGTATATTTTAGAGATCTTAGTAATGGCTCATTATTCATCTATTAATTACTTAATGTTAATGATATGCTTATAAGGATATGTTTGAGATCAACAAGTTGAAAGGAGAGTTGAGTGAGGAACTTTAGATAAAAGATTTGCAGTAGCCAAGAAAATTCTTGGTATAGAGATTTAAAGAGACAAAACTACAGGTAAAATTTATCTAACTCAAAGGATTTTTATTGAGAAAGGTTTAGAGCATTTTGGATTGAAGAATGTCAAGCCTATAATTAATCCACTTACTGCTCATTTTAGGCTTTTGGTATCACCATAATCTGAGAAATATATTGAGTATATATAACATGTTCCTTACTCTAGTGTTGTTGGTAATATTACGTATGCTATGATTTGCACCCATCTATAAGTTATACATTTATTCAATGTAGTTAATTGATATATGGCTAATTAGATAAATAATAATGGTAGGTTGTGAAATAGATTTGGAAACATTTGAGGGGAACTATTAACACTTGTTTGGAATTTAGTAGAAGTAAAGAAAATGTGGATGATTATGTTGATTTAGATTATGCAGGTGATCTTGATAAAAGAAGATCCATCATTGGTTATTTTTCCTTATTGATTGTGTTATCAGCTGGAAAGCTTCTTTATAGTTTACAATGGTGTTATCCACCATAGATGCTGAGTAAATGATAATGGTTGAAGCTATAAAGGAAATTATTTGGCTATAAGTTCTATTTAGTAAGCTCAATCCAAAGTTTGAGATGAATATTATCCGTTGTGATAGCTAAAGTGCTACTCATTTGACCAGGGATTAGATGTTCTATAAAAGGACAAAGTACATTGATATAAAGTACAATTTTGTTCAAGATGTAATCTATCTGGGTAATATCATAATTAACAAGATTGGTAATACAAATAATCTAGCTAACACGATGACTAAGCCTCTTTCAATAAGCAAGTTCAAGTATTGCTTGGCATTTGTAATTATTGAAATTACCATCAGCGGCTTTTCAGAGAAGTTGCGTTGAAGTTAGTGGCAATTCAAGACAAGGTAAAGATTTGTTACATGTCTCTTTGCCATTATGCTTGGACACCAAGCATATTGTTTGGCTCCTAATTCTCTTCGATGGAAATAAATAATTTTAGATCATTGATTTTGCTTGTCCTATAAGAACTTATTGTGATTCACTACAACAAAACTATGCTTTTTGCGTCGTTTCTAAAGTAGACGTCGCGAATGGTGTGAGGATTTCACGACGTCTGGTAAGACGACATGAAAGATTTATAGATTCTGCGACGTTGTATTCAGACATCGCCAAAAAGAGATTTTTTTGACGTCGTCTTGGTAGAAAGATGTCCCAAAATTAAAAAAATGACGTTTGTTAGAATTAAACATCGGGAAAGGCCAGGTCCACGTATTTAATTTATCCCCTTCCCACCACATGAGATGACGTCGTGTTGCCACCCCCCATAACGACGTCGTCTCATCTTCTGTGTAAATGGAAATCAGAGGTTAGAGCTTCTTCATTCTCCCGCCCGCGCTTGGAATCGATCTGTGTCGCCTTCCGTCTTCCTCCACCTTCCCTCTCTCATCCTCTGTCGCACTTGGAATCTGTGGAGTTTGTGTCACTAGTTTTTGAGCTACTGTCATTTACAGTCAGAGGGCATGTGCGTAATGGTTGAGGTAAGTCATCGAACGACTTGGCTTGCGATTAATGTGAGTCGATTGTAGTTGATGATTTAATCTGGGTTTAAGGTTGCTTAATCGTTTATTTTGATTATCTGTAACACAATGCATTTGGGTTTGCATTGTGTGACAGTATCTTCTTCCCAGCCTTATGTTCA
>JANJEY010000234.1:46011949-46029540 GCA_024703695.1 Erythroxylum cataractarum | reverse complement strand
TATATTAAACCATTATTAACAAAATTTACCAAAATTATAATAAATTAATTATAATTTAATAAATACTTGACAATCCACGACGTCTAATTATTAGACGTCGCAGAATGTCAAGTTTTTGCGACGTCTCCCCAACGACGTCAAAAAGCAAACAATTCCTGACGTTTTCTCCAAACGTCGAAAAATGTAGGCCTCTTTTTTGACGTCTTCATCAACGTCGCATAATTGATAAACCTTTTACGACGTCTTCACTCAAACGTCGACGAAACCCGTTACCTACCCACTATCTACGACGTCTATTGTAACGTTTTAATAGACGTCGTAAAAGGTTTTCTGCGAAGTCTATAGGGCTTCTACGACGTTTATCAGACGACGCAAAATGCATGTTTTTGTTGTAGTGATTATTAAATTTAACTTCTTGTCTAAGAATTTTAGCCTATAATTGCAATTAATTTTGACAATTTTTTCTCTAATTGGTGGGAGTATTTTATGGGCCAAGATTTGTGAAAGAATTACCTTGCTTTTTTCTTCTCTTTTGTGAGTGTTTCTTTTCTTTTGTATGATTTGTGAGAGGTGAGCATATTGGCAACATTTGAGTTTAGTGTTTTGAGTGATCGTTCTCTCTTGTTATTGTACCTCTTTTTAATTAATAGTGGATTTCCTTCTTTCTTTCATCCGGGGTAATAGGCTAACATCGAACTATATGAATTTAGGTATTTTTGCTTTTTCTATTTCTCTATTTTGTTTTCATATTTATTTTTTCAAATAATTTTTTTTTTCACTACAATTTACCCTATCATAAAAACTCCCTAAAGCACGTTCTTACAACAGCTATATTAATGCCCCACAAAAAATTTTAACATTAATTTTGCCTGTTGGAGCATTGATGTCCATCAAACATCCGACTTCATAGCTTTTTTCATGTATCTCCTCCTCCACATGTTCGGAGGAATATCCATCTAAAACTGATAAGTGACATAGTGGCTGCCTGTGTGTCTTAAATTTTGGATTCCAACTAATCCAGCATGGACGAGTTGGAGCTATTTTATTCATTAACATTTGCTGTCTAATCATGAGAGTCAGTGCTATTTTATGATGTACCAAAAACAAAAACTAAGAGATTGGAGAGTTTGTGGATGAATTGGTGTGATTCATAAATGTTAAATATTGCCCAGTTAGATAGATAAGAAGAAAAGATACAGCATATGCCTGTACACGTGGTCAAAGTTTTAAGATGTATGTGGTTTTTGCATATCTCTAAGAACTTGCCTCTGCATTTTATTTTAAAAAACGATAACTAAATAAATTATCTTGCAATTTGTCTTTTCTTGGTTTCGTCTTTTTCATTGGTGAAACTTGTATTCATCGGTATATCAATCCTTCGTCAAGCTCCAGGTCTAGAACTGTACTCTTAAGGTATATAACATTGGTTTATCTCACATCATTATCTGGTAGCAAGCTTCATGCCCCTTTCCCAAAATGCTCTGTCTCGAGGCATTGTGTAATAAATAAAATTTAAAAAATGGAGTTGGCTGCCTATGTATAGTTAACTGAGTGACTAATGGATGGATTTGCAAAATTAAATATCGGTAAGTTTGAGGCTGCATGTTCGCATTTCACTGAGATTTATTCAAAGTGATGAGATAGTGGGACAGTTCTGTAGAATAAATTTCATAATGTAAAGTGGAAAAGAGAGAAAACACAAGAACACTTACCAACACGGCTAATAGTGTTAGTCCTATTCCAAAAGAGCAAAGTTAGTACGTCCAAAAATGGAAAGAAGTAAAGAAGGGCCGTTAGCCCTAACCCATATTTGGCAAATGTCGCAGTTTACGATGCTCTCTTACCCTCGACGCCCAACTTTCTTTTAAGTCCCAAAGAATCAACCAAGCCCAAGGCGAGAAACACATTAATTACGGTACGTATCAGTTCCCAAGAAACAAACAGTGAAAGTTGTCTTTATCAGGAAAGGAACCACCTCAAGAAAAGTGAAAAACAATTTATGCCGGTGTTTCAAACGCATTATATACATATATATTGCAAGAAGATCGTGAGAACTCGATTTGAAAAGGGTACCACCCACACTTTTCGTTCTTTTAATATGTACTTTGTCCCTCGATGAGCTAAAAGATGCGACGTGAAACAAAATTATGTGCATTTCTCTAGTCCAACGCACCAAGCTACATTGTCAAAGAGAAACAGGAACAAAAAGGCTCTCACGGGTATCGGCAATGTGCAACTCCAGGCAAGCAGGCAGCACGCGTCATATCATATTTGTTGGAATAATCGCAGGAGAAAAGAACAGGAGACTTAGTGAATTCCACCACAAGGTGTGCCCCAGACTTGAGCTATAATTATGTCTCATAACACACTAAGGCTTAAACGAATATCAACAACTCGATGAAAATTATTAACTTAGAACTGCAGATTTCAAATTTTGATTAATGGAAATGGGCGCATGGAAGGTCTTTGGGATGTGTAGGAGATCGACTTCGTAAGACATGGACAAATTGATCAAGCAGGAGATGAAATGGTGATCATGTATTCCGTCCTTCATTTCTAGAATTAAATATCTTGGGTTTCTCTCAAAGCAAAAAGATCAAGATCATCAAGTGAGGTTGAAGAAGTAGCGTGCAGGCATGATAACGAGTAATTATATTCATATTGACAACCACAAAGATGCAAGGAGCAAGGACATGCAGTGTCAAATACATATCACTTCATCCATTATAACTAATTATACCTCTTCGTGTTCGGTATGAGTAAGTCACAGTACTTCAGAATGAATATTACAATTACAAGCTGGATGCCCATTTATTACGTCGATTTCATGACGTTTGAAGTACTTGAATTGTTCAGAGACAGGAAGCAGCAGAAAAGAAGGAGCTCCCTTCAGTCCAAGCACAGAAAAAGAGGAATGGAGAAATATCTCCCGCATCATTCACACAATCACAGTAGCTAGCTCGCAAGATCACTTGGCTACTAGTGCTTGAATGAATGAGTCGGCAGCTAATTCAACTCCTCTATTTATATTCCCTCCGTGAGTGGACTGAAGGAAGCTCTCTCTCATCCTGCCAGCCATTCGTTTCTCTTTCTGTACAATTCATAGAAAGTGAGCAATAAAAACTATAGCCAGCAGGAACATAGTCTATATATGGATTGTTCTTCCTTTATTCTAATTATTAATGCAAGCAATAGCAAAGCTGAAATAAATCCAGACCATGGCTGGCAATTAATTATATGGTATGGGGACCCTTCCTTATGCTCCTTCTGCTGTGTACGTTCAAGTCTACCTCAGGAAAAATAAAACTATACCTACTTGAAAGAAAAAGATTACCCTAGGTAAATTCACAGAACACGATCCGTTTGTCAATTCCAGATGATGAGGGGCCAAATCAATCTTAGTTCATCAACAGTGTGAAGATACCAACAGCTAAAACAAACTAGTTAATTATATGTAAGACTGGATTCAGAAATTGCTCTACCGCCAACATCACTAGTCCTACAAATTACAGATAATATCCCCGAGATGCTATTGTTAAACACACACAAAACCTTTAGGAAGTCGACATTTTTGCTAATGTACAGATGACTTCGACGTGCATAAATGAACAAAACCTCGACCGGAATAATTTTAAATTAAACTATTTTGCTCTAGAGTAATGACACTTCGGCAACATATAGTATCAACCGCATATAAGTCAACAAAAAAAATAAATGAGAAAAATTACTTGCAGCATCAGTTAAATGCAGATGTTAAAGTACGAGATTCATGGAGATATAGAAGAGCATATGAAGAATAGGAAAGAAAAAAAATAAAAAAGAAAATAATAAAAACAAAGAAAAATATACAGAACAAATAAACTATTACACGAAAATAGATCTGAGAGTATAGTAACTGACAAAGCATACTGGTAAAATCTGAAGTGTTACCTTTCAAATTCCTTAGCAATGAAGCACAGATAAGCACGCTCTTGTAAATCCAAGAATCATATGTGTTGAAAATATGTTTGTATAATTAAGGTATATATAGAACCCTACAAACGCATATATAGGATAATAGTGGTAATTAGGTAGCTAGAGATAAGCCATGAAAAAACAAAGTGAAAACATAGCCCTACGTATGACAATCCAATATCGTGGACTGTATGTAGTTCTCTCTCTCCCTCTTTCCTGTCCCTACTGAAACCCTAAGTCTGAGGAAAGACTTGAGACCTGAAGATCAAAGTCTATATGATTCAAAGAAAAAAAAAAGAAGAAGAAGATGGACTTGTGAGAAAGCTGCATTTTTTGGTTGAAGAAGCACCTATATGTGTGTGTCTGTGCGCGCATTAATTAGAAAGGAAAAAGGAAATAACAAAGGAACACATTAAAAGGGAAAGGAGATGCGGTTATTGTGTTTTTAGAGACATAGCATCTATAAGAGAAGAGAAAACGTTGTACCAAAAAGAATCAGTCAGGCCTCACTGCTCACGAGAGTTGGACAGGAAAGCGACTTCAGATCTTACCAAATCCTACGTACACAGCAACACAAAGAGCTGGAGAGAAGACGACTTCTTTATTTACTCGATATTTAAAAAATAGGGGATGTTCACAAGAGGTATTGGTAAATTAATATGCAGTTTGCTTCGCTTCTGTTTTTTATTTTATTTTTAATTTTTATTTATATTTTTTAGTTGAGATTTGTAATTGAAAAAAAAACATATTTAATTAACAATTGTAATAAAAAACTAAAAATAAAATATATTTAAATACACTCATGAGCAGAGTTTTTCAATATATTTGTTGTCATCTAAAAAATCTTATAGGTCTTGCTTGGTGAACAATTTTTCAAATGAATTGTTTGACCTATCTTAAAAAGCTTTTTGGCTGTTTAGTAAGGAGCTGGTTGGATTCGCTGATTCAACCTAACCAGTTAAGCAGCGTTTGGAGTTAGCTTATTCACTAATGACGGTCTTGCCTCCCTCTTTAATCTTTAATCTTTGCTCTTTACTCTCTGCTCTCTCTCGATCTCATTTCTCATTAGGTTGTCCAAAACGTTGTTGGCTCTCACATTGTAGTTAATCGCTGGGGGAGAGAGATGGGAGTGACGAGAAGAGGCACCAGATGATGCAGTACCTCTTCGATGATTAGTCTAAAGAAGAGGAAGAGATCGATTTCGAGCACGAATCCAATCCCCAGTTCAATTACGCCTCTGTAACCCCTATTTTCACCCCCATTCTCGTTTCCCTTCTTTATATATATATATAATGTTGTTACTTCATATATGTGTGATTTTTTGGTTTGATTTCTATGGTATTTTGAGGATTTGGGACTGTAGGTATTTTTCCTAGTGTTGATTTTTTCGATTTGAGAAGGGAAAGATTGAGCCTTTGATCGATTGTTTCGAAGAACTAGGAAATGTTGTGTTGATTGTGTTCCTTTTGCTTTGTTATGATATATCTGGCTTGATTGTGTTGATTTGTATTTGGGGAAATTGATTTTCGACAAGATTATTAGGTCTCAACATGCAGTACATGGAGGTTGTGTGGGAGTCCCAAGTGTGTCCCACAAGGTGTAAATTTTTCTAAAGGAATCTCTCCTGCAAGTGGAGAGACTATTCTTGTGTGGTTCTATTGTATGGTTTAAGTTTGGCTGCTTGCTTTTAGAGCTAGTAGAATTTGAGTTTACTTTCATGTTGTTTCTTATTTTCTTGTTGTAAGTTTGAACTATTGGAAATGGAATGAGTAAGCTAGATGTGCCAGGTTGTTGTTGAGGAAATTGGTGTAGGTTGTATGACATTATTTTTTATTATGATATTATACTATCTAAGCAAACGAGGAAGTAGAAACCATGAATCAAAATTTACATGGATTGGATTCTCAACATTACATTGCTATAAGAGTGTTTGGTTTTGCACTACTTGTTTGATAGTGACCATCATCACTATATTAGTACAAGAAAGAAAAGTAATTGGAGTTAATTATGTCTTTTTTCTTAATATATTTTGTCTCTTAATTATGATGTTGCTTTCTCTAGGATTAATCTGAAGGAGAGCTGAGAAATGAGGGTGAGGGTGAAGGGGAAGTAAATGTTAAGGGTGAAGTAAAGGAGCATGAGGATGTTGACATCGAGAGTGAAGTTGAGATGCAGGAGGTAGAACCTAATCTTGGAAAAAGTGAGGGTGAAAGGGAACCAAGTTCATAGGACATAGATATTGGTGATCACAGAGAAGAAAGTGAGGATAAGTATACTAACAGTAAAGAGAAAGAAGAGTTTGGACATATAGGGGCGTTTGGGTTTTATGTTACAGCTCCATTGGGGTTCTTGTTGAAACCCCTAATAAATTTGATTCACATTCCTTTTTTTTACAAGATGGCTTGATTGCATGTGTGAAGTAAGGGACTTTTCATAGATGCTTTTGGTATATTTGTTGTTCTATTTTTTATGTTGAAAAGTAAAAAAAAAACTTTAGTTCATATTATATTGTTTTAATTGAAGAGACCTAGGTGGTAACTTGTTCTATCTTATGGTAAAATTTTGATACTTTTTTGGCAGATGAATATTGTCAAAGTTTCCAGCATTATGGGCATTGATCCAAAACCATTTGATCTTAAGATGTATGTGGGAGAGGAAACATTTGTCACGGATGGATCTGGAGCTAAAAGACGGCTGAGATTAGAAAATAATATAGTGAGATGGAGAAGGGTTCAGAATCCTTGCACCCTCACTTTGTCTTATATGGTTCGATTCATTTTATATCATAGTTGACAGCATCCGATGAATGTGCAAAACTAAAGCAACCTGTTTGATTTTTACCTAATTGATATTAATGTTCAATCTCTAATTTATAATTAGAGAATACTTATATTTTAATCTTTAATTTAATTTCGTATTTGGGTTTTATTGATCATGCGTTAAAAGTTGATTATTTAATATTTACAATTTTATTTTTATATTTTTCTAATATTATTTAATAATTCTTTGGTTAAATAAAAAGTTATTACAATAAAATTTTATGTAATTTTTTAATAATATTAAAAAGTTCATAATATTACTCATTTTAAATTAAGAGATCAAATAATTTTACATTAAGTAATTAGTCAAAATATAACGATGATAAAAAAACACTTATATAATTATTTTATTGGAACGGTTTGATGACGACGACGACGACGATAATAATAATAATAATCATTATTATTATTATCATCATCATCATTATTAATTGGTTACAATTAAAGTAACTCACTAATGTATAATTATTATTATTATCGTCGTCGTCGTCGTCATTGTCATCATTATGAATATGATTATGATTGTGATTATTATTATTATTATTATTATTATTATTATTATTATTATTATTATTATTATGTTCTATGTTTTTATTAGAGTTATAAACTTAATTTTGTAGAATTAAAAATCTAAAATCTAAAATCTAAATTCTTATAAGAATATTTAACAAAATACTAAAATATATAATATTCATAGCTTTATAATTTTTTTTTAAAATTATGTCCTCATAAGTCATTTTAGACATAAACAACTAATTTTACCAAACATCAAATGACAAACAACTAATGCAATTAGCTGGTCAAATCAGCTGATATAGTCAGTTAACAACTGATGCAGCTAATTGTCAAACAGGGTCATAACCTGTCAAAAAATAGAACTAAACATCTTTTGCAGATGATGAATGTGCATTAAATAGTTGACAACAACTTTATCAAACTATTAAACTAATAATTAGACCTATAATAAATCTTTTTCTTCTCTAAAATAAATTTGATTCCCACAAACCTACAGAAGTGACAATACACAAACAGAAATGCATCCAACTTGATTTCTGAAAGGTTTACTTTGTAGTTAGAAGTCTCAAACCTTTCACTGTCAAAAATTAAAAAGACCATATAAAGTTTCACTTCTTTTTAGTTACATCATTTGCCCTTCCCATCCTAGTCAAAACTCTTCTCTACCAAAAGCCATAACCCCAACACCAAAGTCTTCCCCTCTAATCTCTCCCTCCTCATGGTCTCTCAAAATAACGACGCCGACTCAGACCACAACCTCAACAACGACGAGTGCTTGCCATCATAGGAAGAAGACAACGATATAAAGAACGACGACGTATTACCTAATGACAACGACAATGAACACCTCCCCTGTGTATGTCCTTCCTCCACCTTTGTGCCTACTGGCATCTCCTCCTCCTTTGTTGTTACTGCCATCGTCATGCAAATGTGGTTTATGAGCAGGGATCCTACTTGTGTCTGTTTCCCACTTCCAGATAGGAGAGGAAGAAAATCCAGTACAACATCATCTAAAAAGTGCAATATGTGTTTCAATAAATTGTAGTTAAAGAGAAAATTTTGAAAGCAAGTAATAGGAAGACCCCAAAAAACAATAGCAAAAAATGAAGAAGCAAAGAAGCATCTGAAATAGGATAAAGAAATTGAAGCACAGAAGACTCAGAGATGTAGAAGACATAAAAGACGTAGAGACGCTGAGCATGTTTTTATAAAAAAATGTTTTAAAAACATACGAAAACATGGTTTTTTCATTTTCGTAAAGTTATTATGGTTTATTATTTTTGAAAATGAAAAATGAACACTATACTCGACCAAACACATTATTATGCGATGTTTCCTCTTTAATAATATTAATAACGACAATAAAAAATGGAAAAAATAAAGGAACCGTTCAGTTCCATTTTTAATTTATATTACAAATTATAATATGATTATTTATAATTACTACCCAGGAAAATCAACACTATAACAGAAACCACATTTGGTTACCCAAAAAATTGTCGCTAAAAGTCCAACCACTATAAGAAAATGGTTGTTCATCGACGGAACATGTTGACGGACACTTCCATTGTTAAAACCGTTGTCGGTAAATTATTCCGACAGAATGTAGTTTCTATCTATATATTTACCTATGAAATGAACGAATTTGTCAGTATAATTTATTGACGATTTATGATAACCATCAGTGAAATACGTAAATATATACCGACAGCTTGCCAATAACTATTGGTAGATTATTTGGGTCCTTTTCGACGGATCTCCTTTTTCTTTGGTAAAAAAACGTTAATGTATATTGAAGGTTTCTCAATAATCGTCGATAAATTAACATTAGACAAATACCTACAAATTACTTCTAACTGTCGGTAAATATAATATAATTTAGCAACGAAAGTGTATTTCTGTCGGTAATGATTTTCCTTCTTGAAATTGAACCCGAATTGCTTAATCGAGAGCTTGAAGCTCCTATACGCTTACTGACGTCACCTTTATCTCTCTATAAATGACTTGTTGAATAGAAGTTGTTTTTTAAAATCTCGACGTCAAATTTGATTTCAATGTCATCAACTATATATTATCCATTCATAATTTTTTAATTTGCTTAAATATTGATTTTGTTTAAATAGAAAATTAATTGATCATATAAAGGAAAATGATTTCTTAACTGATAATAAAAACATTAAATAGTACATAAATTAGAACCAAATGACAACAACAATCTTATTGTCTTGGTAAGCACGGATGGTCTGAGTCTCTATCCCTCCCCCTTATATGCTCCATGTCATTTTGGAGCTTTATTACATCCATCAAAGTCTGCACTGTGTTCTTAAGGTGAATGATACGTTCTACTGTCGGTTGTGTACTAGATGCTGCTATACTGGATATAAAGGACTACGAATAACATGTGTTGCCAAATGAGTCTAGGTTGAAGATCCTTCCACGACTATCCCTACCACCCACTACGTCAAAATATGCCTAGCTCTTATCAACATCTTGTTTTTCTTGAGACTGCCTCTGAATTGTTTATTGTATTTGGTCTTATTAGGAGGCAATGTTTATATTATAATTAGTAAGTGATAATTATTAATAATGAATATTAAACCATGAATTTCACATAAATTTAGTTCTCGACATCGGCTGTTGATGAACGTCACACCGTTATGCTTCTTAGTGTGAGTAAGCAAAAATAACTAATAGGGTGTAGACCTTACGCCCATAGACTTTTCCAGCATAATAATAAAATATTATAATTTAAACTAGAATTTATAAAAATTTTGGAAGAGTCTTCTTTGTTTTTATGATATTACCCCTTGTTGAACAAAGCAAATTACTCAACACAGCCATATATGGCAGCAAACATTTATACCATGAGCACTATCCATACTACACATATTTTCATCACAACATTCACACATCAATTTAAATTGAAATACAAAAAAGTAAAAAAATGAGAATATAAGTGTAATATTTATATACTTACAAGTCTCTCTGCATGTTTGTGGTGGGTAACTGATCCTCCTGTATGAACAAGAAGGCAGTCTCCCCCTGAGCTACCATGTATGTTCGTCGAGTTACTACGAGAGATGATCATTGCCTTAGGTGATATCCAGCACTCCTGCCAACGACTCCATATGGACTCAGAAATATAAGACGGTCATACACCAGCCTTGCATATCGCACCAATGAAGTTACGATAATGTGTACGAGCTCGCGATTCCCATACACTATGTATGACCCTATCGATAGTAGAATTCTAGTAAAAATGTTTCTAAAATTAAATGGAATAAATTCGATAACTTATAATATATTAATATTTATATTATTAATGTATAAAACAATGAAAAAAGAAAATTATTTGCATATTGTATCTTAAACTCTTGAAAGTAAAATCCCTTTGTTTCCTGAGAGATCTTCTTTTATACATAACCCTCAGGATCAATCATCTCCTTAAATGTAGATGTCATATAAAACATGGTCTAGATGGAATCAATGTAATATAAGAAAAAATAATTTTATAAATTTGCAAAAAATTAAAGCCATAACTTAATGATAAACATATATAGTGTTTCATGCGATTTCATTTATAGTTTATTGACAATTTTTATGAACTTTCTTCAATTAGGTCCCTTAGATCTAGGCTGGATCTCATCTCCTTCATCCGTCATAACTGTATTGGATGATGTATGAGTGGTGGATTGTGAAGCATCAACAATTGTAGGTGATGCTTTATCTGCAACTGTAGGCCCTGGAGGTGAAGGTTGTGACTTAGTTGTAGCTGGAAGCTGTGATAGGCCACCCTTACAGTAAGTCCCTCTGAACATGCCTTTGAGCCTGGGATGCTTGAACTCATGCTATCCTTTTGGCCCCATATTTCTACCTGAAATTCTTTGTTTATTGAATTTTGTAGAAATATAAGAAATTGAATCCAAATCCAATATTTTACATAATATATGTAAAAGGAAATAAGGTGATTTGTTGAATATCATACCTTTGAATTTAGTTATGAGAATAATTGTTATAGTCATATTACAATAATATAATTAGTTTAAAGCACAGTCCAGTGTATTGTAGAGATACATGACAATGATATAATTATTTTGTTAGATTCCAAGTGACGTGAGAGTCAGTAAAGGTAAATGAGTCCCCGATAGTTGGATTCCCGATAAGGTTCCTAATATGTTCGAACGCTCCAATGGAAACAGTAAAAGTTCTTCCCTCACGTGTTTGGTTTTGAATTCCTTCTTGCAACAACGTTTCCGCTATTGCTAAACTTGTAGATAAAACGTTCAGAAACGATTTATCTACAACATAATGGAAAGGAACTTACATATTGTCATATTAGATACTCGGTAAACGAACCTATCCTGAATACCTACACTTACGTGATTTTCAAGATGAGCTCTGTGGAATTGCCAACTTTTTCAAAGCAACTGATTTTCCTAATCCTTCATTGATTGTTGTGTCATTGCTTGCACCTCCTTCGGCATACATGTCATCTTCGAGATTCATGAAAGCTTAAAACAACATGTAGATACCATGAAATGTGAATATCATACCTTCATAATGGGAAATGAGATGTATATAATAAGAAAAGTGACATTGTTTAGATGATACTATACACTTTGAAACAGAATATCGGTCATGGAAGGTAAATGATCATTACTTAAAGAAGTGGAGATTGTTGCTGCATCCTTTATTCCTTCAGCAGGGATAATTTTGCCACATTCCTCCCAACTGAATGAATTACTACCATCCGGAACCAAATGTCAAGTCGACATTCCTTGATTAAGAATTTGAATTAAATATTTCACAGAATATATTGAAAAGTTTGAAATGATTTTTCCTGTAAAAGGAAATAAAATATTCCACTATATACACAAATTAATTGCTATCATAACTTAATTGTAAATTACAATCATCTTCACTTTCTAAAGAATAAGAATCAAAATCTAGCTCCTCTTTAGATCTTTGACCATCTTCCTCCTCTCCAGATGAAATTTCAACATATTCGTTTGATGGATCGTTCAAAGGTTCATTATCATCGTATGTCACAGATGCATTTATAAAATAAGCATCTTCCTGAAACGCTTCACTTTCAATTCTCTTTTTTGCTTTTCCATGTGATTCAAAAACATCTCGAGGTTTAACTTTGTAAACATCCAACTAATCTGACTTATCTCGTCGTATGCTGAAAAAAGGGACATAACACACTTGTTTCAATTGCATAGGCAAAACCAAAGGTTCAAATTGTCTCAATCTTTTACAGTTGTTGATTTCAACAAGATTGTATCAGCTATGCACTTTTGTTCCAACATTTAGAGTCGGATCAAACCAATCACACTTAAATATCACAGTTCACTTCATTGGCAACATAAGGTACTCAACTTCAAGTATCTCAATGATTTTACCATAGTAATCAATTAATTCTCTTTATATGGAAACTCCACTATTTATTGTTGCCATGCTATGACCATCAGATTCTGTATGATATTTGTATCTATTAACTAAATACACCGGATATGATTTAACAGTTTACAGAGGTCCCTTAGCAAGATCACAAATGAACTTTTTTTCTATTGGATTTCTGAAAGCCTACATAAAAATAAATTATCATATCAATGAGTACAACCACTTATTTCAACACTTAAATCTTATAATTCAATTATGAGAATATTTGTAAGTGGAACCTTACTTATCTCTCGAACCATCATGCAAAGTGTCGTCCAACCTAATTATTTACTTCATCATATGTGTTGTCTAGCATTATCTTGCATAACAATGCCTTGTATAATCTAATTACATTATCATGTATTTTAGTTATGGACAAGACAAAAATTAAAAACCGATATAATAATGTTCAACTTACTGCACGAAAGGTTGAACCTCTTGACAGTTTAATAAAATGTAACTATGAGCAACCTCAATTTTTTTCTTTGTTAACATTTTTCTTGTTACACGTCCATATGCTCTCCCAGGATATGTGAAAATGAATATGTTACCATCAACATCACTCGTTCCTCCCCCATCGTCATTATGAGGAACTTTTCTTACTCTTGTGTGAATGTGTGGTGCAAAATAATGTCTACAAAATGTACTAGCTTCCTCCACTAAATAAGCATTACATATAGAACCTTCAACTCTAGCATTGTTTTTGACATTTTTCTTCAAGTGATGCAAAGACCTATATTAGAAAATATGGTTATTACAATGTAATAGTTAAAACATGTTATAACTTCAAATACAATTTCTTGAATTTGAATTACCTCTCAAATGGATACATCCATCGATATTGAACTGGACCAACTAGTTTTACCTCGTGTTCTAAATGCACAGGTAAATGCTCTATACAATCGAAGAAGCTTGGAGGAAAAATTCCTTCTAACTGGAAAAAAATTACTGGAATCTCCCTTTCTAGGATTTCCATTTCAGTGTAGTTGATTTCAAATGATGTTAAACTTTTGAAAAACAAACTTATTTCTGTGATCAATTCCTAAACCTTATTTGGTAGCAACTGTCGAAACATGATTGGAATTAACCTTTGCATAAACACATGAAAATCATGACTTTTCAATCCAAATAATTTGTACTTCCTCATATCCACACACCTTTCCAAGTTTGAAACATAACCATCGGAAAACTTTAGACCTTTCAACCATTCACACAATATTTCCCTTTGTTTTTTTGTTTAAAGTGTAACATGCTTTACAATATTTACTAGTGCGAAGATCTTTATGTAACTCGTTCCTTTTATAAAAAATTTGCAAATCAGCTCGTGATTTTGCATTATCTTTCGTCCTCCCTTTAATGCTCATTATGGTATTGAACATATTGTCAAAAAAAATTCAATATGCATCACATCTAAAATATGATGTATCAAATTTGTTTTCCAATATGGCAAATCCCAGAAGATGCTTCGTTTTCTCCAACCAAAGTTTTTACTGATGCTTATATTAACTTCATCAGCTTCAAATTTTGTCACTTTTAGTAAGCCTAACTCATCAATCTCCTGCAAAATCTTTTCACCAGCTTTGTAAGGGGGAGAAGGTGTTTTTACCATCCTATTATTGATGAATTTATGTTTATTACGTCTGAATGGATGATCTGGAGGAAGAAATTTCCTGTGATTATCAAACCAACACACTTTGCCCCGTTTGGAAAACAAAAAGGCATCAGTTGCCACAATAAGAACAACCCAATTTTTCTGCTATCCTCCATCCAGACAACATGGCATATGCTGGAAAATCATTAATGGTCCACATTAATTTCATTCTTAAAAAAAAAGTATGTTTCAAAGATACATCAAATGTTTGAACACCATATGCCTTAAGATGTTGCAATTCTGATATCAATAGTTGCAAGAAAACATTAATTTTATGCTTCAGATTTGAAGGGCTTAGCACAATCACTGTCAAAAACATATATGCGTCCTTTATACACATCCATGGAGGCAAATTATAAGGAGTTATTAAGATTGGTCATGATGAATAATGTTGGCTAGATTGACCAAAAGATTGGAATCCATCCGTCGACAATACCAACTTTACATTTCGACTTTCTACTGCAAACTCAAGATGGGTATTGTTGAAATGTTCCATGCCAATGCATCTGAAGGATGACTCATGATTCCATTTTTCTTTTCGTGTTCATTATGCCATCCCATGTGCGAAGCAGTAATATCAGAAGCATATAGTCTTTAAAGTCTCAGAGTTAGTAGGAAATAGTACATCTGCTTCTAGGGTACTAACTTCTATTTCATTGAACACTTTCTAGGCTTAAACCTTGGGTGACCATAAAATTTGCACTCTTATAATTCCACATCATCTCTCTAATACAACATACATCCCAATTTGCAACAATCATTCTTCTTAATAGGCAAACCAAGGCCCTTAATAAGTTTCTTCATACTATAAAAACTATCAACCATTGTATGATCAGGAGGCATTGATTCATTATACCACTCAAGAATTTATCAAAACGTCGGTTCGAAATATGCCCTTCAGACTTTATGTTCAATATTTGCGCAATCAAAGACAATTGAGTCATTGTCTCACAATTTGGCCATAAATCTTGGTTTGCTGACTTTAGTAAGTCAAAAAATTATTTTGCATGTGAGTTAGGTTCTTATTCTAGATTTCCCATATTTTCATGAAAGGTATTACTGCTTGCATCATAAACCATTTACATGTACAAATTTCTAGTCTCATCTATATAATTTATTCTAAATCCAATCCCCCTTCAAACTCATGAAGTTGACAGATGATTCAACTTGATTTCCCCTTGATATACTACAAATGCCAACTTCTCTGTGTCGAGTCTACTCAAAATAATTGGGGACAAACCCTTTTCTCAGCAAATGCCCTTTAATTTCATCAATGGGAAGGAAATATTTGTGTTTGCACTTTTTACATGGACATCTGATCTTCAGCCCAACCATATATGCAGGTTGAGAACATGCATAATGAATAAAAGCTTCAACTCCGGCAACAAATTCAAGATTAATGTAACCATCATGTGTTAATCATCTATACATCCAAGATCTATCAATATAGCTCATTTTTGCAAAACTGTTAATGTAAAATAGTGAGTCTATAGTTAGTACCCTTCATGCTCGCTAAAGTTTACAGAAAATCTAAGATAAGGCATGTGAGTGAAGACAACAAGATCTGGTTTTGACTCCTAAGCTCCTCATGTTTTTCACCAATAAACCTCACAGGAGTAATCATCACGGATTTTGGCTTAAAGTTTATGGGTTCAAATCTAAAAACTGAACTTATACTAAAGATCACACATATATGTTTCTAATCATATATGTGAGAAGATCTTTTCAATCATTAAAAGTCCTATATTAAATATTTACTACTGTCAAATTTAATAAGTATTCATCAAAATATGAATACTTATTTTAATAAATTGTTTAAACATATTGCTAGTTTTCAAAAAATGCGTGTAAAATTTTGCACATGAGAAATAAAGAGAAGCTAATAACGACGGAATAAAAATCATTGAAATAACAGATTGACAATTTAAGGTAACTGGAACTATAATATAAGTCACACTCATCCTATATGAATTTAATGATAAACCGAAGGTCATTTCACAAATAAATACCCAAATTAAACCTAGTTCAAAAAAACGTAGTAAAAAATAAATTCACTTACCTCAACCAACACGTAGAAGGATCTTTCTGAAGTATGTGAACGAAGATGATAATGACTGAGCTAGAATGGAAAATATAGAAACTGATACAAATGTCATTAAAATTTCTGAAAATTCAATTTTGACATTGTCACACCATAAACAAAAATGAATGTCATTTTAATATTTGCTAAAGCTTCTCTTCAAACTCGCTACAAATGAATATACTAGAAACAAATGAGTTCCTACAACTAAGAACAAATTTGTTCACAGGTTAGAAAACGGGAAATATAACACATCAATTGCCATGAAATATTAAAATCAATCAAGGTCATTAACTATGTTGTATTAAGTCAATCATCATTTAATGCTAAAGAGCTCTTGTTTTAATTTAAAATGGTGATGTCACATTTTATGAGGACTCTATTGAAAATTCAACAGAGTTTCCCCTATAAAATAGATATCCTCCTTTTGGAAGAAGGATCAATCCTAAAAAAATAATATACTTCTATATCGACCAGTAATCACAACTCATATTGGGTCTCCAAATTATATGTCTATTCTCAATTCGATCCATATTAACATCGCAAAATCTATAATTATGCAATTCCTAATTCAAGTAAACCAATTTGTAACCCATACACTGTCAGTTATAGTCAATATGTTAAGATATTCTTAATTCTAATCAACAATAAAATAGTTTTATTTTATTTTTATCCTTAATCGTAAATATTTAAACTAATTAAATTGTTTTACCTAACAAAATTTGTAATCTTAATTTCACAATCCCCATCTCTATTTTTCTACAATTTTTCTAGCCTTTATGTCTATAATAGGTTATTTTATGGATATAAAGAAATAGAAGATTACTATATTGATTACTCAAGTACACTTAGATATTTGGTTATTTCTTGTATTTAGAGAAATTCTTGTTTTAGGTTCTTTAATAACTTATGATCTTATCTACTTTGCAAACAATTTGTTCTTGTACTTAGTTTTGTTTTTGTACTTATATAATTATTCTTGTTTTTGTTTGATAAAACTTAAGATACTTTCCTTATAAGAGTCAATAAAATCAATTCTTTGAAGATCACTTTTATAAAGAAGATGAAAATTGATATATTAACGTATATTATATATAAATTAATATTATGTAAATAGATATTACAT
>JANJEY010000234.1:45958282-45976982 GCA_024703695.1 Erythroxylum cataractarum | reverse complement strand
CATATGTTATATATCCAACCCATTTAAATTGTATTGGGAGCTAATGCTAGCATTTATATACACATTTAAATTGGATGAGGAGAAGACTGCTTAGGATGATGTATTTGCAATGCAATTGTAAATATAAATTGGGACCTAGTGCTAGGCCACCATTAGGGCACTATATAATAAACTAATCCAAGGGTAAGCAATTAAAAAGATAAAAATTTGGAAAGATCCAAACCAAAAGGAATCACCAAAAACATGGAAGTTTACATGCTTTGACGATAATGAAAGGCGCACCAAATATAATAAAGCAATTCATGTAATTAAAGCTATATCCTCCATTAAATGTTGGCATTGAACTTAATAAAAAATGCTTTACTCCTGAGCAAATAACTTTGACTGTCAAAATCCCGAACACATTATCATCATTTTCTAGGAAATTTGTGCATAAAATTAACTTGAAGTTAATTGGAACTTCCAAAATATTGATTATATGAATTACTGGCATATGGTCGTTATTATGCAATCTTATTCACCCATCAACCTTAACATTACCAAAATCATCCTTAATAGAACTTTCATCAAACACTTTATAGGCGACAGAAACTAATACCTAACTAATAACAAAACTTCTGCCTTTTTGTTTTCTTTACCAACATGAACACATTTAAATGCACAATGAATCATCAATAATCGAAATATAAGCAGATAACCCAAACCACATCAAAAGAATTTTAGATGTAGAAAAGAATTTAACAACAACAATGAAAGCATAGAAAAACCTAAGTGTAAAGCATTGACTACTAACCTCGACGGACAATTAACCGGAGACTTAGGAAGTAGAAAATGAAGAAGACAATGGCAATGGAAGCAGACAAACAGAGGCAGCAGATCGATGGAGGAGAGGAGGCACACGTGGGCTAGTATGGGGGATGACCTCAGATGGTTCAAAAAATTATCAAAATGACGTCATTTTGGTTAAAAACAAAATGTCGTCGTTTTGGTTATGTTTTAAACGTTTAAAACATAAACAAAACGATGTCATTTGTTTAAAATCCAAGCGCCGCAATTTACGCTAAGTTATAAAAACTAAACAATGTCGTTTTGCTTATGTTTCAAACATTTATAACTTAACGTAGAAGGCGTCATTTGGATTTAAAATAAACGACGTCGTTTTGCTTATGTTTCATACGTATGTTTTGGTTTATATCCAAAAATTTAAAACATAACCTAAATGACGTCGTTTGGATTTAAGCCAAACAACGTCGTTTTGGTTATGTTTTAAATGTTTATAACTTAACATAAATGATGTCGTCTGGACTTTAACCAAACGATGTCGTTTTTGTTAAGCCATAAACGTTTTTAACTTAACGTAAATGATGTCGTTTGGATTTTAACCAAGCAACATCATTTTTGTTAAGTTACAAACATTATACCACTAACTGAAAAACGACGTCGTTTGGTTAAGTCATCCAAATCGACATCATTTCGGGATAACCAAACGATGTTGTTCTTATTCAGTTGGAAGATGACGAATTACAACGACATTTACAGACAGAATTTACTGACAGATTTTGTAGCACCGCTAAAGTTTATTTCCCAACCAACTTTGCCGACGCATATCGGTTTTCTGTTGGTAATTACCAATGGAATATATTCTGCCACTAAACTTCTGTCGCTATTATGTTCTTTTCTTGTAGTGAACTATTAGCGATGATTTATATTCTTCATAAAAAATGTCATCATCTGTAGCTGAAAATGCCGACTGAAAATTATAGTCGACATTTTCAGCTAATTGTTGCTAATAGATTTTTCCTATACTTTATTTTTATAGAGAAAATTAACTACGCTTACAAGAAACACAAACAAACTTTTTAATTAGGTTTCTAGAAATGTAAAAAGTAGTGAAATGTTTTTAACAATGTTTTTGAAAATATAGTCAAAAAGTTTTACTTACGTTTTTTAAAATATAGCCAAATGTTTTTAGTTTCAATTTGCAAAATGTAGTCAAATTTTTAATATACATTTTAAGAAAATCATTAGCGATGAAAAATGTGGCCTAGTCCGCCTGGCCATACTAGGGTTGACTGAGCCATTGGTCGAGATTGCTAGGCCTAACAAGAAGGTATAAATCAATGTTGTTTTTTAAAAATCCCACTCGTGGCTTGTTAGGCTAGGGACTAGACCATGAGCTGAGCAACCCTCGATTTGTCTGGTCACGAGGTCGGGCAGCTCGTAGGTCAAAACGAGTTAGGGTAGGAGCACGCTTGGGCCTAGCTTGACCCATTGTCATCCCTAAAAATCATATATCATATTAAATTATAATTATTTGTGAAATTTTTAGTCCACATTATTGTATATAATATTTATTTATTTTTTTAATTTATTATAAAATTGATAATTTGAAAGATTGTATATATAAAATATAATATCATTAAATTTGTTCATGTAGAAGATTTTAATTACAACTTCAAAAGTACTTATATACAAAATAATAAATGCAGAGATTAGTTTAATCACTCAATCTCGTTTTCATTTTCATTGCTTATATAATCTGGACCAAGTAATTCATTTAGGTACTTTTCATATTTGACCAACTTTTTCTAAGCAACTTTTTTTCCCTTTCAAGATGTTGAATGTGTGCTAGTCTTGATGAGGATGAAGTAGTTGGCTTAGATTCAAATATAAGACCTTTGATATATATGGATCATGTACCTAACACCTTATTACAAATGTCTTCTACATTTGTCTCATTTCCCTCATACATTGATGTTTGTAATAACTCTTGCATCTTATTCTAAAATTAAAAAATAAAATGCAACGCAAATATTATTAATTAGTATTATCAAAATAATTAAGCTTAAAATTTAAACAAACTTTTATACTTACACAATTATTTTGTGTTTCTTTAGACATCCATTCTTGACCTTTCTTATAGCGAGTGAGTTTGTAGAGTTTGATCCTATTATACTTTTATCGATGTAGCTCCTTCTCACTCTATTTTATTTTAAAAAAACACAATGCACAATAGATAATATAATGTTTATTAATATAATTATAACTTACAAATGAATATCTTCCATATTTATTTTGCACGATAACAAATGATTTGGAGCCTTGGTTGTTAGGAATTTTCATTTATCCCATGTTCACCTTGGCGCTCTCACATTTTTCCTAAATGAAGAAAAAATATATTCATTAAATCATCTAAAAAGATTAATGGAAGCAAATATGAAGGGAAAGAAAACAAACCTGAATGTTAGGAGAGGCCCAATAATCACACAAATTATTTCAATTTTCTAGACACATTCATTTTAGAACATATCCCCTTGCCTCCATATCAAAAGGAAAAGATTTGTAATACTAATGCAGTCGATAATAACAATCTTTGTTCCTTTCTTTCAATAGTGAAGTTACACAGTTTCAAACAATAGGGTTGTTGATATCAATGACTTTTAATTTCATCTGTAAATAATAAATAAAGTGTAATTAATCTTAAAATAAGTGAAACAATATTGCAAATAGTTAATAAGTTACAAATTTATCGAAACTTTATCCAAAGCATTCTCAAGCAAGTTGTCTTCCTTTAACTCCTTAGCATGCTTTAGGCAAGGTAATTCTATTCTAGCAATTATCCTAAACTCATTAGACAATTTTGTTGACTAAATCTTGTCTAGAGGATAACTTTGCGAAGTATCAATATGTACTAACAACTTGTTTTTTATTGCAACCTTCATTTGTTACAAGTCACAACCTTTAGTTATACCTCTACCTATTTTTCTTATGTTCGTATTAGAACCTGACAACAAAATAGTAATGATAAGAAAATCCACATTAAACATGTAAATATATATTTGAACATAAGTTTATTTGTTAGTGTTAAAGATTAACAAACTTGTAGATCCCTCTATACTAGTTGAGGTAGATGGAGGTTGTTGCTGACTTACTTCATTAATAGATGAGGTCAATTATTGTTGTTAGGTAGGAGTTGATTGATCTGGCTATTGTTGGGTAGGAACAATTTTGATACTTGTCACCTTCTTCCTTTTATTTCTACTAGTTGCCATTATAATGTATATCTATAATTCAAACATCAACAATCCGCATTAACAAAACTCAATCATCAACAATCTGAATTAATATAACTCAATTATCAACAATCCGTATTAAAATAACTCAATCATCAACAATCTGCATTAACATAACTCAAACATCAACAATACACATTAACATAAGTCAATCATCAACAATCCTCATTAACATAACTCAGTCATCTACAATTTACATTAACATAACTCAAACATTAATAATTTGCATGAACATAATTCAAACATTAACAATCCAAATTAACATAACTTAAACACCAACAATACGCATTATCATAAATGTTACCAATATTACATTTTAAACAATATAAAGAACACTTTTATTACGTTCAATTATCATGTTCAAGATCTTAAAAATCATCATCTTTTAACACATTATGATCGACTCTTCTTCATTATTATATTATACCAAAGTATCATCATTATCATATAACTCATCCTCAATATAGTCTTCACCATTTCTACAACAAGATTGACTTATACTTCATGTTCTTTTAGTATATTGGGATCAACATCTCTCCCATGAAATGCGATATAATTGTAAGGCTCCATGATGTAGCTCCAATTAAATCTCTTGATATATTTCATCACCATCTTCACTCATTAGATCATTTTTCCTTTCATAAAAATCAAAGAGATTTTGATGTTGAAACCTTTGAACAACTTTCTAATTACTACCCAATACAATGTTGTTAAGGTAGAATACTTGTTTCACTTGACTTATAAGAACAAAAGGGTTTAAGTCACCATGATTAAACTATTTGCACTTAATAGAACAACCTTTTATGCAAAACTAATAGAGACTTGAGGTCAATAATATATAACATTTGAATTGTTATATTGGCGCATAATGAGCAGTATCGACGATTTCATTTTTATTTAAAAAAAATCATTTAATAATGCCAAATATTTTAAATTCTTTGCATTAATATTTAGTTAAGTTCTCTAATTTTGAAAAAGTAATTTGTAATATCTTTTCATTTAAAAATGACACCACATATTAAAAATAACTAATTTTTGTATATGATTGTTTTTTAAAAGAAATATTCTAGACTAATATATTACATTTTAAAAAGGTTTAAGATAATAAAAATAATTAAAGTTTTGGCATTAATATAAGCCCTTGTTTGCTAAGAGTAATAAAAAGATAAAAATGGAACTGCAATCTCAATTTCATAACTTTTACTTATTTAGTTACTATCAATGTTATGAATACTGTACCGATATTAGTACCAGGTTTAGTTATGATACAATAGTGTTCTGGTATTGGTCAATATCAGTTATTGTTTCGAGTAATTTTTAAAATTATAAAAAGTCCCTAAATTTTTTAAAATTACAAAATAGTCCGTCAATATTGCATTATATAATTTATAATGTTACATCAATCAAGTCTCTTAAAATCATAATAATAGAGATTTGAAATAATAAAAATCTATTTATTTCTATTAAGGATAATGCAAAGCACTGAAAATGTTATAATTCATCATATAATAAATAATATTATATCAAAATGTCAAATTAAATGAATAATAAAGATCCATGCCTGTCTAAGTATTACGACAATAGTTCATACTAAGGGAACAAACAACTAGAAGTGAAATCGTAAACAAAAATGCTTACAGTTATATTTATATTAAGTATATAGAATTTAACATACACATCAAATATATGCTAAATTAAAAGAAGAGAAGAATCGAAAACCTAAAATTTCATTCAATTGAATATCCGATTAAATCCTATTGACCTAAATTCTTATTTGATTGAGAGGAGCCTCATCATTACCATCATTCAAATTCCTTGTACCAAATGACATGCCAATACTTTCCCATCTAAAATTATCTTCCAAGTCACTCTCATCTATCAAACTTGCTTCCCTAGAAACCCAATATGCTAAAAGATCAATATGGTCAAGGCAAATAGGATCTACAAAACTACTTGTTCTATTAAGAGTCCTAGAAAATAATAAAATAAAATTATGAAGAAATTACAATAAATTATATTCAACTTGATAATGATAATAGCATACATTTTTTGAAGTTTTAAATTCTATCGAAAAAAGACCAAGTTGTTCAATCTTTTCTATTCCAATCTATTCCTTTTTTTTTTGGAATGGATGAATTCAAATACACTCTAATTCATTTCATACCCTGTTATACTCACACATTGGCTCATAATTTGAATCGCAAACTTTTGCAATTTTGGAATATTTCTTCCAAATTGTTCCCATCAAGTAATTGTAAAATAAAACCAGGTTAATGTAATGTGTAGAACAAAGAGTCCAATAAAGAATTGTAACTTCTTCCAACTACTTTGTAAGTAGATACATTTCCAATAATGAACTGAATAATATTTTATATCTTAACTTCATTCATAATTTCATCAAATATATAAAATATAGTATTATTATTCCTAACAAGGCCAGATGCATAAATAGACTTTAAAAATAATGTCCTTTTTGCATAATAAACAAAAATTAATAATCTTGTATTTGTCTAACCATTGCACATGATTGAACACCCACAAGTAACCCAAGATATTTTTCTTTCATCTAAATAACTATTTATTTCATAAATAGAGTTGCTCAAAAGTTCACCTATATAGTCATTAATTAAAGAGTTTTATATCCTAGATCGTAAGAGGAAATAATATCTACTATAGGTTGTTAATAATAAGACTGGACATCATTGAATGTTATACTTGAATCAAACCATCATCTAGCCATATTATATCCACATTATGAGTAGCTTCTTTAGATTATAAGGCACTAGGGATTGAAGGTTAGACTTTAGGATTTGTTCGTGGTGTAAAAAAGTTAGACACCTATCTTCTTCTTTGCCTCACATCAGGTGTAACATTCCCTTCTTATTGGGTAGGACGAATACCACTTTGAACATCCCACCATCATCCTAATCACTATAAAAGAAACTTTCACTACCTATTTATGTAATTTACTCACTGTCTTTTATCTTTCTCAAGCTTATACTCTTCAAGAAAAGTCTTCATTTTTCATTTCACATCATGACTCTCTTTCTTACAAGGCTTCACATTACCTTTGATCCAGATAAATGCTTTTTTAATCTAGTAATTTCCTTACCTTTCAAATGCTTATTACAATATAAACAAATAGTATGGTTTTTCATTATAGGAACAAATATAGCATAAGCCTGAGCTGGATCATTGAATCTTCCTAAAAGGGCTTAATTATTAGGAGTACGTGAACTTCTCTTCATTTATTTATAAGACAAATGTCAACAATAGCTTATAAATTATCATGTGGCATAGACATACAAGTGAACTTCATCAACTTATGTAAATGATTCTCTAAAAAAGTTCAGGCTTAAACACATTTAATCTAAAAAATTCTTATATTGGTTGAGTACAATTTAACTATAAAGTCATAATTACAACTCATTTTTTAAGATTACATAATTCAATCCTAAAGTTATAACTATAGTGTATTTTGTATGATTATACAATTTAACCATAAGTTCACATCTATAACATATTTTACGTGAGTACTATTCAACCATAAAATCATAAATATGACTCATTTTGTAGGATTACATAATTCAACCATAAAGTTATAACCCATAACTATAATGCATTTTGTATGATTATATAATTCAACCATAAATTCAAAACAATAACTCATTTTTCATTAGTCAAATTTAACCATAAAGTTATAATTGTAACTCACTTTGTAAAATTACATAATTCAACCATAAATTCATAACTATAACTCACTTTGTAAGATTACATAATTCAATCATAAAGGCATAACTATAGTGTATTTTGTATGATTATATAATTTAACAACAAATTCACATCTATAACCCATTTTACGTGAGTACAATTCAACCATAAAGTCATAAATAGGACTCATTTTTGTAGGATTACATAATTTAACCATAAAGTTATAACCCATAACTATACATTTTGTATGATTACATAATTCAACTATAAATTCACAGTTATAACTAATTTTGTGTTAGTACAATTTAACCATAAAGTTATAACTTTAACTCTCTTTGTAAGATTACATACTTCAACCATAAATTCATAAATTTAACTCGTTTTGTAAGATCACATAATTCAACCATAAACTCATAATTATAACTCATTGATGAGAAATTAACTTAGGTTAACTTACATGTAATTAATGGCAAATTAAATTACCTAAAGTGTCTCTTTTCAATTCATATGAACTATTTTATATCTTGTATTTAACTATTAAAACAGGGTAATGAAAATGAATGTACATTTGTAATTTTACTATCATCTTAGAAATATTCTTTCTAAAGTTTAATTTTGTGAATTTGTAATGTTATTTTCTAATGACAATAATGTAAAAATGTAAACATTAATTCATTAAACTCAAATTTTATCTTATTTTTATAATTATTAAAATAAAAGTAGACTCAAATTGTGTTAACAAAATCACCTTTGATCCTTACAAAATTAGGTTAATAAGACATTTAATGAGTTGATGATGTAAAAAATTTCCAAGAAGAAGTTAAACTTTAACTCTTAATTATGAATTACCACCATCATAAATGACAGGCCCCTATCCTGTGATGACTAGGCGACTTGCCTAGCACTCCACGATGACTCTCCAGTTGATATTTGAGTGGGCTAGAAAGTTCCTGTGAAGTTTTTAAGGAAAAGCTTCAATTCACAATAAGAAATGTAAACAGTGGAGTTTTTTTTTTAGTTTATTAAAAATTTTAGTAGCACAACGATTGTATTTTGACATCCCAAAAATTTCAAAGTCCCTGTAAAAGTTCCAAACACTTCTATTATCACATCAATTTCTCAACTCCAAATTATGGACTTCAAATCCACTCATATGTAGTATTAAATAATTACATCAATAAACTTTGAAAAACCAAAACATCGTCATGCATTCCATAAAAAAAACCTTTATATACATCCATTCTTTATACAAATGTACTTTCCAAAACATGTTCAAAGATAAGCAATAGTCCTAAAAAATATATACAAGGAAAAATAAAAATGCCTATACAACAACATTTGACAAAGTTGACTGCTCGTGTGGTGGAGCCCCAACTACTGAAACCCCTGAACATGCACCTGGGAGGTTTTATTTAAAAACAGAAAATAAAGGATGAGCCAAATGAGTTCAATGACTGTTATTGGTTTCCAATAAAAACATTTATATTAATATTAACCTTCATAAATGAAAACAATTTCTTTTCTTTTCAAGTAACAAACAATGTTCTTACAAAACACATTCTTTGCTTTTCATAATATCAATGCATATGTAAAACATAACATATATATTTTTCTAAGATCAAGTTCCACTTTTCTTATAAAGTATACAAGGATGGTAATCAATGCTTTCATGAACTTTCTTTTTAAAACATAATCTATCACTAATTTTTTTTGTCATATGGTACCCTTAGGTGTAAGGCCATGGAGCTCGTTCTGCATTGCTTACCCGTTCCTGATTAACCTCTATATACCGATTATTATAAAGCTAGTTCTACAGCGCTTACTCTTAATGATGCTAGCACTACATACAAATTAGTGGTTATGAAGCTAGTTTTCCATCACAATCCCGTAACAATGCTAGCACAATATATACTTCACAAGTGTAGATGGCGACTCACAGGACATACTAGCAAACACAACACCACCCATGTTAGTGACAGACACCCCCCAAACACTGCCATGCAAGTTAGGACGTACTCTAATCGATATAATCATATGTATACTGACCTAATGGCATACCATAGGCTAAATCACAATTAATACATAAGTGCACCTCATTTCAATACCAATTCAAAACATATTCAAAATCCATTTCTATGCCTATTTAAAGCATATGCAAATTTGAATTCAACGCCAATTCAAAGCATATGTACATCTCACTAGTTTCTAAATGTATCCAAAACTCAATTCAATGCTAAATTAAAGCATATGAAAACCTTATGAAGATTAACTTTAAATTCAAGTAGTAGCACTAATGGAATTTTTCATAAACATACTTTTCATAGTAAGGTAAAAAACATCTTTACAAAATCAATTTAAAGGTATAGTCACTGTTTTTTGTTTATCGTAAACTACCCTCACATGTTTGGTGCTTTTCCTTTATGAGTCTTGAGTCTACGGTGACAAGAAAACTTTATTATCTTACTCAACTATAAGGGAGACCCCTGAAGGGATCTTAAAACCTGCCAAGTATATCCATAACTTACTCCCTTGTTTTACAAATTTTATGACAAAGGGCTTAATCAAAATCTTAGCATTTTGTAAGATTATAACTATGTTTTCTTTTCATTCAACCTTTACATAACCATTGAACATCTTTCGTGATTTATAAATGTTGTTTTCTTTCCATTTAAATAACGTACATAGTATATACCTACTGTTTTCCTTACATTGAACCATTAAACTATGTACAACATACATGCTGCCATTGAACATCCATTAAGCCACATATATAGCATCTATATGTTGCCAGTTCTTACCTACTGAATAACATACATTAAGACATGGATATACATGTTGTTTTACCCTCCATTTACCATGCTATTTCTCTCTTAATTTAATCATGCCTCCATTTGTTCCTTAATTTTCACATGTCAAACATTCAAATTAGGTTCTAAAGTCTTCTAGAAATTTATTCCCCTCTGTCTCTAGTTTTCATATAATAAAAAATCATGTCATTTCACCTCATAAATTATGAAACATATACCAAATATCACAATCTGCTTCAACACAGGGACAATATCAGATGACCATAATCAATCTCAATTTTGAATATCATTCAGCTAGAATTAGGTCTAGGTCTCTTCTAAATATTTTTTAGTACTATGTCTTAGTTTCATTTATAGTTAAAATCACCCAATTAGAGTTTTTTAGACTATGTTATGGACAAAACACTAGTCTTGTTCATAGAAACCGAGAATCCTAATACAAAATTTCATTAAACATAGTTAGGAAAACTATGTTTCCAGCTTAAGTATTCGCATGACCAGCTAAAGAGAACAGACAATAGTGGTTTAACATACTTAAAATCATATGGTAGTGTGCTATACATTCTTTCTCTGCACACAACTGGCATTGATGAAGATTTCTATGGTCTCTAGCTTAGACACCATACTGAATTTATTTCCTAAAGGCAGTTACTTGGAACACCTATGTGTGAAGGGAGTAGCTGCAATTATTCTTCAGCAATTCTTGTCCAAAGGAGAGCTGAAACTTCGATGGAGTGAAGGTGGAGCAGCTCCTTCACCATCTTTGAACATGCTACACATTGATGAGGGCTATCCAAACGTTGCAACATTTACTTCCAACAATTGTCCACTATTTTAATTCTCTCCATCTTTGTTTAATTAAACCACTAACTTGATGTATCATCCATGGTAATACTTATCTCCTACATATAACAAATTGTTTTCATTTTTTATCTCACCAAAATGACACATGTCCACATCATATATTGGCCTCACTTGTAACAAATTTTATATCCCTCACATCTACTCCTTCATAAACGTGACATCACAATGTTTTCATGCATTCTTCCTCTAAAATAACGAGAACTTCTTCATGTATGTGAATTGCCATTTAAGGTTCATTCACATGTACATGTATTATTTCTTATCCAAACTAATTAAATGTAACAAGAAAATTCTGTCCAATTTCAATAGAAATTTCATGCCCACTTAATAACATGTTACACCTAAATATATAAACATATAAGTTGGATCGATTTACTTTAAGTATTCACAACTATGACTGATTCTTATGTCCTTATGTTTCAGCCCAAGAATGCTTTAAATTACTCTATAATAATTTAAAACAAGATCAATCTTGATCTACCATAAATCCATCTTATTGAATTTATTTTTGGTCCATTTCTATACCAATCAACTCCAATATTTTTTGAGTATCATTTAAATTTAATACTTGTCATTCAGGGTTGGGTTCCTAATTCACCTTTTAGAAAAAATGAAATTTACATTAGTCCAAAACAATCATTCACACAAAAGGAAATTTTATAGACATGTGAAAAGAAAAGTTTGGAGTTTTTCAACAAAATCACAATTGAGATTCTTATAGCCAATTAATTACACAAATTAAAACATTTAACAACTAGCTGACGATGGGAGCAAATGCTTAACTACTGAAATAGCTTCGTGTGATGAAAGAGTTGTAGATGTAGGAGGAGTGAGCAGTGCCAATAGCCTAAAGGAGTAGATCTGAGAACCGAGAAGTGGCAGTGATGGTGGTGATGAAGCAAAACTGAGAAATAAGAAGGCAAGCACCAAAAGAACAGACAGTGATGGCATTGGCGACAATGAGCAAACAAAGGGGACGAGTAGATGGCGGGCTAATAATTAGGATTGAACTAGTCAAAGAAGACACAAATGAGGATGCCAGAGGTAGATTTGGAAGGGGTAATTAGGATTTTTTAGTTAAATCCTCAAAAATTTTCAATTTATGTTTTGACCTCGATATTTTATCTTTATTGTTGATACTAGCCGATACCATTTAGTACCTCAAACCAATATAGTACTAGCATAATTTGTATTATTTTCTAGCTAGTGGAACATGTATATCGACCAGTACGGTGCAAAACTCCAAACATTGGTTACTATGAAAGCATAAAATTGAGAATGATAAAACTCGACTGAATTGTAAACAATCTTGAATTTTTATTCGTAAGAAGGGGTTTAATACAACTTAGAATCAAATATCAGGAATGAAAAACAATAAGATATTTTCATAATATTATCAAGATATTATTAGGATAATATTATCAAGAATTTTTATCGTAATATTATTATCTAATCACGTATCACTATCTTTTATATTTAATTTCTTTAATAACTATTTTATTTTATTTTATTGATGCCATATTATGTAAACAAAATTTTTAGTTCTTTAATTTTACTCTTATCATAAAAAGCATTCACTATTATTTAAAAATTAAAAATTTATTAAATAATTGAAAAATTTGTATTAATTGTTTATGAAATAAATCAATAATAATTAAATATAAGTAAACAATTATTATTATCATTTTTTGAAATAAAAAAAATTATTATTTTCATTTCTAATATTTGATATCAATTACTGACATAACTATTAATATGTTTAATCTCATTCTTAGTGGTTACATACTAAACAAGCATAAATATGAATTTTATTAATATTCCCATTGTCATTTTCTATACCTGTTCATATTTTTTTATTTTGATTCCTTCATTACTAGTTACTAATTGAGACCCAAGAAGTTTTTAAAAATATAATACATTATTAATTATTGTATTAACTTATGAATTATTGCTTCCTCACGGATTAAACATTTGATCTAAATTAGGACAAAGTGATGCATTAAAGAAAGAATGCAATAAATCAAAAGATGAGTTGGTTGAGAGTGAAAGATGGATTAGGGTCTATTTAGGAAACATATGAGCCAAAGCTAGAAGTCCTTATAAACATAGGGGAGTTTGAAAGTAATGTTTAATTGTTCTATTTAATTCTTCATCACTACCACTGGAGAGTATATGTCTAGCTCTGTTAAGACATTTTTTAGCATACAGAGTGCCTGGGTGTGGGTTGGAATTATAATAGTAGCATAGTATAATTTTTTTCATATTTCTAGCAGGTGCTTTTTCTTTTCCATCAAGTCCTCCTCCTAACTGTCGACTGTCCATTTATATTCAAGCCATGCCTAGTCTTTACAATTATAGTCTAGCTACTAGGTCTTTCAATTCCTTCCATTCGCATTAGAAGTAAGAAACAAATTAAAGAAATGATTTTATCTTAATGATATGATAAAGAGAGGATTTCCTTTATAAGGCAGCCATTTAAGATGAAAGAAACATTAGAATGAGAAATTTTGAATAAAATGATAGTTATCTTTAACTTGTTAATTGAAGTCAGGTCTGACAGTTTGCAATATCTTTTTTATTATTAATAACAATGAATTCACAATCATTATTTTTAAAGTCTATATTTAATAAAATTTTAAATTATACCCATATATTTATTTTAAAAATTAATTATGAATTGAAGTTAGTAATGTATTTAATTAAATTAGTAATGTATTTAATTAAAAAGATCAATAATAAATTATAGGATAAATTATTTTAAAAAAACAACTTTACCCAATTTTGTAATACTATTTAAAACTACTAAAAATAATATAAAATGTGCAAACTTTCAATTTGTAATAAAAATTGCCAGCTATTAACATCCAATTAACAGTGCTAACATGATGCCACCTTAACAAAACTATTAAACAGGTGGCATAGACAAGGACACTTAAAAAAATAAAGAAAAAAAGGAAATTTTGAATTAGTTTCTTGGTAACCCTAGACTTAACATAGAAAGGACCATTTATCTCTATACACCATTGATTGATTAAAATATATTGGTATTATCTTTCTAAGGAATGAGCATTTATTGCTTATAAAATTTCTTCCTTATCTAATAATAGAAAATACTCTACAATTTGACATCTGATTATAGTGTTCTTTTAAATTTGTTACATGTTTTATTAAAAAATATTTTATATGAAGTCATCCTAGAGGTAATTGGTAGAGAGATCATGCTTCAGATGGTATTAAAGATGAAATTGATTAGTAGTCATTTATACATACTTCTTAGGCTAAGACTTTTATTTTGATTGACATTTCAATGACTAGCTTGTTGTTTTGTGTGTGTGTGTGTGTGTGTGTGTGTGTGTGTGTATGACATAGTAATTGCATATACTAATATGTGAATAACAAGTTGATCTCTTTTTGTTTGTACTGGAAAAATATTTATTAGGCTAAATTCTACCATTTAGGGTTTGACAAACTTCCATTATGTCTCCTTAATTTTAAAACTATCATAAATCCCCTTTTGGTTTTGATATTCTAACGTCTACTACCTCTACTGTTAAATTTTCATTAAAAATGTTAATTACCCGTGTAGAAATGATGTCACTTTTAAACCTGACAATAAAAGTGGCACTATTGTGCCACTTAACCAATGACATCATGTAGGTTATTCAACCTACACAACATTTTGCTTCGTATGGCATCTTTTACCATATCTCACATAATGTCACATGACGCAAAAGGCTAAGACATTGTTTTCCCGCAAAATAAAAGTTGTAAGGAGCATGTCAAGAAAGATGTCAATTGTGAAGCTACAAAAGGAGAACTCTTCAACTAGGTTTAAGAAAAAAGCTTGCCATCAGTTGAATCAATAGAGAGGATGAAAAAGTGTAGAGAAGCTTGGTGTATTGGTAAACATTCTTCTCTTTTTAAGTCATTGCAAAATTGAGAATAATTAATTATTATATCATTGCAAATTTGGATATAATAGGTAATTTTCTAAATTTTAAATTAAAATCTCTTATCCAGCAAGTATATAGATCGAAAATAACAGTATAGATAAATATCATCCCACAAGGATGGGTTAGTCACCAAAATGATCTAAATTTCAATTTGTTCAAGAAACTAAAATAATTATATTTGAAAGATCCAAAATATAAAAATTAAGAGTCATACATATACACTTTAGGGTTTTAACAAAAGTAAGAACATAAATTTAGAAAACGGTGCATCAAAGTATGAATTTAACAACTTAGGATTGTCATTAGCTAACTATGTATTCTCTCATTTTAGTAATATTCATTATGTTTAGTCCAAAATTTTCTCATGTCCTAGTTCTTTCACTCTCATTACTTGAACCAAGTAAGCCTTGTTTAATGATGTAAATGAATTATGTAAGCTCTCACTTCCCATTTTTCATTTAACCATATAAAGGATATGAACAGATTTTTGGGCAGCCACTTTTCCATTCAAGATATCTCTCCAAATGGCAAGGTAACTTGATATATGAAGTGTTCTTGGTTTAAGCCCACTTTCATGGCATTTACTAACACATTTTTTAACACCATATCTCCATGTGAGCTAAGTATGGACAGCCATATACCATAAACATCAAACAACATCAAACACATCCATAACATTGAATAAAGTGAGGTACTACATATTTTAGGTAATAACAACCCTAATAACTACTTAGAAATCCATTAAAATCTCATCCAACATGTTCATAATATATCAATACATCCTTCTCAATCAACAAAATACAATAAAGAAGTAAGAAAAAAAAGAAGAAGTAAGGCTTAGATGTTGAAGAGCAAAACTCGAATTCTGTGGTGGCAGCTTTGTGTCTCCTTGAAATCCTTTTATTCCACCTTGAATTCTCTTGGTTTTTCTCTCAAAAATGAGTTATTCTCTCTCCCTCAGATGTCTTGCACGACCTACTCTTTTCTAAGGTTTAAAATTGAATTTTTATACACCATTTAATGGTTAAAACGATGTAGGAAAGAGGAAGTTGTTAGCTGGAATTTTCTAGAAAACTCTTATTTTTTTCTTGACTTCAATCCATGATATCTTATTGATTTCTTACCCAAATTGGCCTGTTATTTTCACCAATTTGAAAATGAATTTCTACTATTTATTTTGGAATAAAAACTAAAAACATCCAATAAGAATTGTATCTTTCGAAAGCTTAACATTGGTGATGGTTCGGCCCAAGAAAATTTCAGTTTTCCTTTGGGTCACATGACTTACTTTCTCTTTGGTTCTTCTATCCTTCTATCCCTCAAAACCACGTTCAAACCTGTTGATTAACAAGAATATTAATCACTTAATCATGCCCAAAACAAATGCAATTCACACCAACATTGTTGGACACCGCTTCCGGAGCCTAACATTCGGAGTCATAAAACATAAATATACTCATTTCTTCAACTTCAGAACAAAGTTTAGGGAACCCCAAATCAAAATTACAATTTGATTTCTTCAGAACATTTGTTCCCCATTGTCTTAAGTTTCTAATGGCACAAAAATTATTCAATTTAGTTTATAACTCTAAAAGTTATGGCCTAAACATTTTTAGACTGTTATTAAACTGAAACAGTACACTATACTCAAATTCCAACCAGAAATTGAAAGTCTTAGAAATAGAATTAAAATTAGATCCCTTGAAATAATTTACGGCTCTCTGTCTATCACTTATTTAGAAATAAGAATCATCTCATTTTGCGCTTTACAGATCAAGGTATCATTAAACCACCGAAGTATGTTTAGTAAAAATATCCAATTCATTCTCTTCTAACCCATACCCTTACTTTGATTCAATCAATCTTTTTTAAATCATACCAAAAGCTATAAATTTTTATAGAGAGATAGACGAATGTGTTAGAAAACTATTTCTTAAAAAATCAGCTCATTTGGAGGTTGGATGAAAAAGTTATGACCAAAAGAGTCAGAGGTGTTCAGATCAAGGAACGCTTGCGTTGCGATTGCCACTTGCGTGTGCACTCGCTATCGCGACTTCCTCCTCCTTTCTTTTCTCCTTCCGAGCTGTCTTTGGAAAAAGAGCATAACTTTTACTGGAGATATCATATTAAGGTCATTTAAAGACCTTTTTGAAGAAGACTTCCAGACTTACAACTTTTATGAAGACCTTGAAAAAGTATTTTGTCTCTAAAAGGGTCAAATTTTCCATTCAATATAACTGTCCCAAATGTCCATCTTATGCAGCATCACAAACTTCTAATGATCATATCTCTCAATTCCGATATCTAAAAATTTCATACTATATATAGTTGAAAAGCTAGAAAGGTAATCTATAACTTCCAAGAAGACAACTTTATCTAATTAAGCCTATATTAACCCAGTTTTTCTCCTAAAATCTAAACACAATTTCTACACCTATGAAAGACTTGAAATAGGAAATGTATAACTACATGATAAATAAGCACATACACATTGGAAACTTCTTCAATTCTTAATTCACTTCTAAATCAAAATGTAGTTCATACATAGCTTTAATTACATGTCAACATTATATCAAAGACTTAATACAAGATACAAAATACATTGGATGCTCAATGTTTGATATGTTTATAAAGCTATCCAAAAGTCTAGTTACTAACTTAGTTACAAAAGTCTCTAACTATCTTGGAGTTTTCGATGCATTGCAAGGCTCAACACTCTTTTTGTTTTTGCACCTAAGGAGTGAAAATATAGGATGAGCTATAAAGCTTAGTGGCTAATATTTTTATAGTCATCGATAATTAGTTACAAATTTAGCAATTTTTACATATATATATATATACTAAGGAGTGAAAATATAGGATGAGCTATAAAGCTTAGTGGCTAATATTTTTATAGCCATCGATAATTAGTCACAAATTTAGGAATTTTTACATACATATATATATCCAACAATTCAAGCGTTAATCAACTTAGCTCAAACTCATATCACACAACATAGATTTTAGCCATTAAACATAACACTTAATTATGCACCATGCTTGACAATTCAAAATGCAATGCACAAACAAATGGCTCGAGAGTTTCGTGGAACGGAATGAAGAAACCGAAGTTTACACCTTGAACAAAACGAGTCCAAATTCTCAGGATCTCATGGCCTTAAGCAAGCAGTCGGGAGAAGGTTATAGATCAAAATGTGTGTGTAACATCCCGTTACTGTTAGCAAGGGTATTGTGGTCATTGGGTTGAATTGATAGGATTTCACTGCATTCATTGACTGAGCATGTTACTGGC
>JANJEY010000234.1:45918456-45936587 GCA_024703695.1 Erythroxylum cataractarum | reverse complement strand
TTCACTTTTCCAAACACAATCACTATCAAATGCCGGAACAATCATGAATGCATGTCACTATGTATATGCATGTGCAAAATGATCTATCTCTCTAAAATCAGAGGCCACAAAACACTCGATCACAAATTAAGCACTAACAACTCTACACTCATAACACGATGCTCATCGCATCGGTAACGGGATGCTACATTAATCATATGTTCATACTTTCATGCTTTTTCTTCTTTTTATTTAATTCAAAATGTTATAACCTCTTTCAAGGTATAACATAATCATAATGCATCATGCATTTCTAATCAAGTCACAACAATTCAATTTCAAGCAAATCCATTTCAAGAAATCAACATACACACACATAGGCAAGAATTTGTCCAATCACACAATAACTATAAATAAATTACCAAACCAATTTTTGTTGAAAATCCAAGCTCAAGATTGCCTTTCCTCTTGCTCTTGAGTAAGGTTTTTTTGATTCCCTTCAAATAAATCAATTTCTATTTAATTCAAATGAAATTTCATACAACTTCAAAAATAAAAAATGCTAAAATTGAACTTAAACATAACCTACCCATATTTCATCTAGGTTAGAAAACCCAAGACCTAGTTTAGAAACCTTAGGAATCAATGGGTTCTCTTAAATCATCTTCCAACCTAAACCCTTCATTCTCTACACAAACTCCCTTCTCTCTCTAACTCCTTCATTCTCAAGACAACCCATTTCTCTAATAAAGCAAGAAGAAAAGATAATTAACTTACCTTAACAAGCTTGATTTCTCTTCTTTCTCCACTATTTTCTCTCTTTCCTAGCTTCTCCCATGATCTTCTTCTTCTTCTCTTCTTGCTCTATTTTTTTTTCTTATTTTCTTTCTTCTCACGATTCTCTCTTCTTTCTCAGTTATTCAAGACACATTTTTTTGGTTATCTTCCCATTTTACCCTTCACTTAATTAGACTTTCCAATTCTACCCTCCTTCATTTATTTTCTTTACTAACTCCTTAACTCTCTTAACACCATACCATACTCTAATTTAATCCTCATCTTTCTATCCAAAATTCTAATTTCTACTTATGCCCAATAAATTAATGGGCTCAAATCCAAAAATAAACAATAATTAATTAAACAAATAATAGATAATTTAGAAAAAAATTTTGAGGTCCAACAAACATAATGTAAGAAAAAGACGTGCAACAATGCCATGTAAAATTCATGCAAAACCTAAACTTAAAGACCTAATTCACACACATTCATGCATATTCACATACATTCATACATAATCATGCAATTACATGAAAATAAGACTAAACATAAGCTAAACATGTTAACAATAATGAATATCCTAAGAAAAGTATGTACAAATGCCACCAATCAGGATATGTTGAATAAAATGTTACAACATTTAATTTAGAAGATAATAATTCTAGTAAAAATGAAAAAGCTAGTGATATCACATTGTGTGTGTACATGCATAACCATGTGAATATGTACTCGGTCTAGTAGAAGCTATTCAATATTATACAACATTCTGTAGCATCATATGATAAAATTTCTTAAAATGCGACACTCAAACAATTTGATTTTTCATGTCAACTTTCTTCATTATTAATGATCGAATTTAAGGTTATATTATTGAAATGGAAAGGAAGAAATGTATCTACTTTGTGAATCATAAATACTAAGACCTTTAGTGCTAACTTTGTATAATAAGGGAAAATTGTCAAAAATTATGATACAGAGGAAGTTTACTAGATTTTGATCTTTCTTTCCTCTAAATTATGGCTTTAATACGATATATTACTGAAATATAAATCAATTAGTGAACATTAAACTAATAAATCATACATGAAATTAGTGTTAGTAAAATCAATCAGACCTAATAATAGATCCAATCTCAGAAAGCATACATTTGCAAACAATATATTTTAAATTTGTGTGTAACAAGTATTTTAAATCTAGCTACAAAATCTTGGGTATAGAAAGTATGAATAGTTATATTAAGCTATGACAAGTAGTACATAATGTTCAATAAAATTCATTGAATGAATTATTTGTTATTAACCGTTAGGTACATTTTAAGTAAGTGATGAGTTAAACACAAAACAAAATAAGATAATTAAACAAAAAAAAAAACAAGACAAGAATAGCTAGAAAATAAAGTACTCAAACAATGTTCACTAACTAAATAGTAGAATTGAAAGGTATGTAGATAAGATTTAATGTTAGCTTACATGTTTAAGGGTGACAGAAATCTAGTGCCAAGAAAGGTGTAAAAAAAATTAAAAATTTTCCATAAATATTTAAGTAATCATGAAAATATTTACATAGACACTAAATCATTAAGAAGCTTATAAAAGGAAAGGAGTTATTATTATAATCAAGTTTTAAGGAAATTAGCTTCAATCATTGCTTTTTTAGTTCAAATATGTAAAATTATTACATATGCCCATATTTCATCAAAAAAAGAAGAAACTACTCTTGCATATTCATCATGGTTAGATACTTAAATTGCATAGATACCAATCTAAATTAGCAAGAGCTATATGGATGGGGAGATCTTTATAATAGATTACTAGTTTAAAATCTCAATGATATTCATAATGACATAGACCCTATTGAACTTCTAGCTTTGTGCTTTTCTTCTTGAACCTTCTTGTTGAGATTTATGTTTTGTTCTACTCTCATTTCTATCTATAAGAATATTACACAATGTAAATACAATACATATGTCTAGTCTATGATTTTTGATTGACTTTTTCTAAATTAGTTAATATTCTAATAAATGTAAGTGCTTGGCGTAGCTGTAGCTATTGATGGTAAGTACGAGTTGATCTCATGAAGACAATAATTACTAGTAATTACCTTTTTCCTATTATATAACCTATCGATTATGATTTTTAATAAAATAAAATAAAACTATAGCAAGTAAAATAAAATAGGCAATGATATTGAATAGAGAATTAAAACTTCACTTAGAGAATTACTGATATCAACAATTAGTAACTTGGTTTTAAATCCCCCTAAACCCTTAACAGATTGATCTTTTATTACTTAATTGTTTTATTATTTATTAGATCGTAGAGATTTGAATGATATGCTAATAGCTAACCTTGAGTCTACTAATAACTAATCCTAAGGTTTTCAACTGAATATCTTAGGTTAAAATTTATAGGATTAATTTACCAATTTGTGAATTCCTCTATTAGATTTAACCCTAATCTAGAAGATCTATATCATCCTATCTCTAGGGTTACAATCAACTCACTCCAATTACATTAGATCTAATCATCAATAGAATTTATCAATCTCTATATATGAAATCAGATTATGATCTAATATTCATAAGTCTATTAAAACAAAAATAAAACACACAATCATATCACAATATAACAATCAAACCAATTACATTAATAAAAGAACCAAATCATCTCAAAGTATTCACATAGGGTTCTTCTAACTTAAATACTAACAAGATTTTTAATTACACACTATCAAACATGAAATCAAACATACATTAAAAGAAAAATGAATTGAAAATAATGGGTTCATATTTCTAAATCTCCCTTATTGTTTTCTATCAAATATTCTTGCATTGTAGCTATTTGATTTTGTATTTCGATGGATCTTTCGATGAATTCCTCATCTTTTCCACTTCCCTAGACCAAAATTGTCCTTTGAGAATGATCTCTATATCTGGAATTGCCTCCCCAAGTCTCCTCCCTTCTTTTTAGATCAAACACGTCCTTTAATATTAAAATTTAGGTTTTTGGCAATGCATCAGACTATGTATAACCAAAATCTCTAAAAGTCATGAATCTGCAAGACTTAGGAGAAGTGCACAGGCATAAGCATGATCGTCAAATCTTTGTTTTATGTTGCATTTTTGTCCTAATTATTCTCCTTTGAGTCCATGAAGGCAATTATACTTTGTATACACACTTGGATGCATTAAGTACCAAATGTATGATGAAAGTATAAAATTCAAGCCAAAATGCATCAAATATAAGGTATAAGTATGATCAATTATGCATTTATCAATTTGATAATGCATTATGCATAATTACATCATTTTAGTAATATATTTAATTTGCATATGTTTGGTAGTATAATTACATATTAAGATATTTGTTTTTGTTATGGGTTTTGTTTGAGGAATGGTTAGTACTTCAGATCTCAAATTAGGTTTGAGTGCTTCTATGGTGGATGCTTCAAATTCAAACTAGAAGTGGTATATGAAGGTGGTGAGAAAGATTATTTTTGTTATGAGTTAGATGACATTACATTAGTTGATTTTTGTCCTAATTCTTCTCCTTTAAATTCATAAAGGCAATTATACTTTGTATACATACTTCGAAAGTATTAAGTACCAAATATACGATGAAAGTATAAAATATCAAGCAAAAATGCATCAAATATGAGGTACAAATATGATCAATAATACATCTATCAATTTCATAATGCATTATGCATAATTACATCCTTTTGTAGTATACTGAATTTGCATATATTTGGTAGTATAATTACATATTATGATAATTGTTTTCGATATGGGTTTTGTTTGAGGAATGGCTAGTACTTCAAATCTCAAAATTAGGTTTGAGTGCTTCTATGGTGGATGCTTCAAATTCAAATTAGAAGTGGTATATAAAGGTGGTGAGAAAGGTTATTTTTGTTATGAGTTAGAAGACATTACATTGTTTGATTTTATGATTAATGCTAAGAGGTTAAAGTATGGAAAAGCCTTGTAGTTTACCTATAAATTCCCATTTTTGAAGCCACTACAGAATGACAATAATGTGACGAATTTGATAGGTGCAATTGAAATAAGAAAATAAAGAATGTAGAGGTGTTTATAGATAAGGAGAAGTAACCCAAGTTATGAAAACTTACTAACCCTAAGGATGATTATTCCAATTAAGGTAATTAGGGATGATGATGAGAAGGTAGGTTTAGTTGAAGCCATAAATCCACCCATTAAATTAGTTATAGATCTATCTATTCTAACACCTACAAATATACCTATAAATGCCCCTATAGAAAGCCAACAGTGCACCTTTAAATCTACCTATTGTAGTAACCTCTAAAGTTGATCATAAAGTAACAAATGATTCAAATGACCTGTCATACAGTGAAAAATAATCAACAGTTATTAGTGATTTAGGATATTCAAGTGAAGACATTCCTAATGATATATATGAATGTGTTATAAAAGAAGGGTTACCTATCATGTGTGAGTGGTGTTCTATCGCTAAAACAATGATAAGATTGATTTTGCTGATGATTACATTAGTTCCTTAAAAGGAAATTTATAAAAGAAGAGGATTTTGACGATATTTGATTTATACATATGATATTTTTATGCTTTTGTGTACTAGAACTCGAACCTATGTTCACCGGATGAGTGATTAATAGGCTAAGCCTATATGGTTCATAACCAATATACATTAATTCACAGGTCGGGCCTATATGTTTTCTATGTGCTGTATGTTCACTTTATAGGTTATTTATATTGTCTTGATGTGTATCAAATTTTATTCGTGATATATATTTTTTCTGCTCACTTAGTGCATAATGTCCTCACCGCCTCCACCTTCTAACTATGCAGTTTAATTTAGTGAGCTTGAAGCTCTGAGTGAATCATGCGGTCTTTTGACATTTTTGGGGTATTACCGTTTGTGGGTAGTTTCTATTTTGTACTTTAATTGCATAGTGGCTTATGAACTACTTTACTATGTTTATTAGATTGGTTATGTTGGTATGTTTTATGATTCTATAAATTTAACTTTTGATTGTTTGTTGTTGTAAAAGACTTTATGTATGAACTTTTGATACTATTGTTGAGATTGCTTTGAGTGGATTTTAAAGTCCTGAAGTTGTGGTAAAAATTTTGGATGTGATTATAGAAGTATGTTTAAAATTGTTTGCAAGTATTTGAATGAGTATTGGTATTTTTAAAATACAAACGTTATGTTGCCCAATTTTTCAAAAAACAAAAAAGGGAGAGATATTCAGTTAGCCTTACATATTTGAATTAAGGATATTGTGAGTGTCCTTAGCCTAAGTATGCAGTGGTTGTCATGGGCTCAGTGTGATACTGAGTCTTGACAATAAATCTACACAAGATATGGTGATAAACCTGATGACAAAATCGATACATATATTAGGCGAATTCACTATGATGACTCAGATATTAAAATGTAATTTATTAACATTTTTTCATACATGTTCATTCAATGTATTATCACGTGCAAATACAAATTTATGTTGACATTGTTTATTAATTTAAAAGTAGTACTTAGCATTTGGTTACAAAATATGTTTACTTTATATGACATTTTTTTATGAATCAAAGAATATGACAGACATATTAAAGATTATCCTTTTCATATAGGCAATCACCTCTAAGATCTGTGATGACTGGGGATGAAGAAGGTTTTAAATTTATTATCAAGGTAATCATTAACTGCTACAGGTAAGAAACTTAAACCGCGAATGTCCAATTAGATGACAAGTTAAAAGAAAATCAGTTTTGAGTGATCATATGGTCACCGTATCTATCTTAAGTTTCCAAATGAGAGTTTAAAAAGATAAATTTTAGAGTACATGAGTAAACTTGGGTTAAACATTAAGTATTAACTATTTCACTATTTACTAATATTTCAAGTATGTCTTGGTACGATATTATTTGGACTACAAGAAAAAAACTAGAGATTTTAGAGCAAGATTTGATAAGTAAAGTTTAACAAATTAGAATTCATTTATCAACATTTTTTTTCTTCCATTTGAGTTCTTTTCAATAATTATTTTATTTGGTATGATAGGTGCAATTGTTGTGGCTTGTGAAATAAAATTTGTACAATATTGCATTTATAAAAGACTACACTCTAAATTAATAAGATTTAATACTTTAGCATATGAATCTTAATATGTATTTAGAAATGATCATAAAAAGGGATTAATGTAAGTCATAAGATCTCAACTTACATTGTATGAGAACCTAGAGGATAAGTGAATCTCATAATATACCTTTAGTATTTTTGTCTAATTCTTAAGAACTAGGTTTAAGGTTTACTACTTTAAAACATTACCAGAAGCTTATGTTTGATGCAATCTAATAGGACAATACTAGGAAAGTAAATTAAATTCCATTTAAAATAATTTAAAGTAGAGGAAGGTCATTTTTGATTAGTGAATCATGTTTTCAAAACTAATATCCACTCTTAGTAAGAAATTGAATATTTTTGTAACACAATAAAACAAATGAAATTAAAGGAGATTTAAACGTGTGATATGAACTAGGGTATAGCATACAAAATATACTCAAGGATCGATTTATTAATCTAGACATTATATATTTTTAACAGATGTATGACTATGAACTCTCATCATATGCTGGTTATATGGATTATAGGACAAATATGAGAACATGCTTAAATTTTGTTAACTAAACTCATCAAGTGTGAATAGGAGATGATAATAAAAATAAGCATACCTGATGAGTTTGAAGTGTGACCTTTTGATTGTTGACTGTTAAAGAATAGTAAATAATCTTGACATTATCTATAAATATGAGATGATCAATTAAATAAACTAAAGATTATCATCTAAATGAAACACAAATAAATAGAAGGGATAATTTCTATGAGAAAGTAAAGTTGCTTACAAATGTCTTTTAATCAGTGAAAATACATTCAAATTCAAGTAAGTAATTTGATTGATTAACAATGCATATGTTTTGAAAGATCACGTGTTTATCTATAAGTTTGATTTAACCTACAAGGTTGATGGGTCAACAATTAGAGATTGTTAAATGACATATTTTCAACTATAATATTAAGTCTTTTGTTACTTTAAATTATATTGATCAGAGAAAATAAAGCAATGCTGTTGTTGTATCTACCAGTGTGTTGTCTGAAATAGTTACCTAAAAGTATCTTGTTTGATAGAATGTGTATGATCAAAGACAGATATTATAGTTTTAAATTCATGATATTATAGTTGGGTGATTTGAGAAACATTCACTACACATGCAACCTTGACTTCTTTCTGGATTTTAACGTGTTGAGGGGAAAGTCACTTTTCTCCCACTAGCGGCAGTTCTGTTTGTGTGGCTTATATATAATGCTCATTTTTGTGATACATGCAATGCTGATTGTAGGTTGCGAAACTATGTGGGTTATTGGCAAGATTCGATTGGTTTCTCTAGTTTAGACAATTTTCTGTTGCCAGAAAAGAAAGAAAAAGGTTGGGAACTGCACCCATCTAACTACAGTTTCCATGTGATTCATCTCATAATGTATTTACGGTTGTAGGTACTTGAATAGTGTAGTCGTTGCATTAGTATCTAATATTATCTTCCTTAACAGTATGATATGAGGCTATTGCAGTTGATATTCCATGGAATCTGGACCTAACCAGCGACTAATCGTAACTGTGAATGAAGAAGAGTACAGAGGTGGTTGGTGAGCTAATCTTTGAACAAGGAAATCCTGTGCTGAAAGCAATGACAGCTAGTAAGGAATTTGATGTTTTTGACCAGGCCGGAAAAAGATGCTGAAAGAGAACTTCATGAACCAGAAATAGAACATTTCTAGGAAATTGAAAAGCTTGGAAAGGAAGGCTAATGGTTCACCTTCTTGTGCAAACCTACTTGTTCATGTCTCTTCCATCCTTTCAGGTTTTGCTTTTGCCCCTTCGATTTCATTTTGATGTCCTGGACTTCGGTTTGCCACACCTTCAATGTATATCCTGCTGAGTAAATTTCAACTAATTAAAATTTTGAAACCGCCCCGCTGGATGCAATAAAACCTTGCAATTTAAGGAACTTTCTTTTAGGAGGATTTTTTTCTACTTCGACCTTTTGATTTGAGCTTATATGAGTCTTCTTTCTTTCAAAAGTTGTTTCTAGCGGCATCAATGTCCGCAATTATATGTGCTGTGAAATCCCTTGGACACTTCCTACGGGTTCGATGGAGGCCTTTCAAGTAATCGTGAGTTAAAGGGTTGGCTCTATGTCTAGGGGACTTTGTTTTCGGTATTTTGGTACTAGAAATTCATGGGAATAAGTTTGTCCGTTCCTATCTTGCCAACTCAAAATCCTCATTACTGAGCACAGAATCGACGGTTTCTAGGTGCAATTTTGGTTAAAAAATCGTTTTCCCCTTCATAATTTGATGGCAAGACAAGTATTTGTAGCTGACGTGAAAATCTTGAAATCCGCATTTGATGCCTAGAACAATAAATATCTCTTTATTCAATCACCGAAGAGAACAATCTGAGATTTCCCCTGTTATCTATTAGTTACACGTAGGTGAAACAACGGAAGCAGCTGCCTTGACAAGCAAGCCAAAAAGCAGAAAAGGGGAAGAGAAAAAGGGACTATGGTCGCTGTCCAAAACGTAAACCTGAGACGGTGGCCACCTCTGTATCATCGCCTCTTGTTGGTGAGGTTTGACAACATTGTCGTGAATTGTCTTAATGTATACACGGGGCACCTCATCTATAGTATCGTTCTCCGCCGTGAATCCGGCGGACTGCAGCGCCAGGAGGGGTCCTGGCCTCAATAACATGGCTGCCAAGGTAGCATCCTGGACCAAACAGATATTATTTGTAATACATGCAAGTGGAGAGCAAAATAAATAACTACCCGCTGCATACCTCTGGAGGGCACATCTGATATATGATTCTGCGTTGGAATTCTTTCTTCACAATAGCACTGGTTGGAGGCTGCTGATCTCCCAACCCAAAGCCTAGCTCATACACGTCTCCAAATGAGGACAAATCGGGCACCCCCTGGTGATCATGGACGAAACATAACAAGTCGTAAAAGTGGGAATTATTAAGAAACACATGGAAATCATATTAATTTGTTTTCAAATCTTAACGTTTGAAGACAAAAAAAGAAAATGTTTGTTGAGGAATATACTAAAAGGAAAGGAAATATACGTCTTGAAGATCTTGATGTGTCAAGAAACCCTGCTTGAGCATGGTGGCAGCCAAATATACAGCGAGACGAATCTTGTTAGGGAACTTGTGAGTGGCTTGAGTTATGCTTAGCCCGCCGGCACTATGTCCTACCAGTATCACCTGCTCAACACAACTCTTCTATTATACACGCATAGTGACATATAATAGTAATACTAATATCTATAGCCTACAGATTTAATTTACCTGGTGATGATCGGGTAAGGATGAGATGACATCAATGAGTGGCTTGTTATAGTCATCGAAACTGAGGACTGAGTCGGCATGAGCTGGATCTATACCAGCACTTTTAAGGTCAATACACGACACTTCATAGCCTGAATTCTCCATTAAACACCGAACTTTGTACCAGCACCATCCTCCTCCGCCTATGCCGTGAACGAACACGAAGTGTTGTTTTACTACAGCCTTGGCTGTGCCCGTGCCCGTGCCTGCCTTTATCTCTACTTGGACCTCTGCACCTACCATGTTATTATTACAGTTACTAGTTGTCTCCTCTCCCTCTCCCGCACTCAGGAGGTCTTGCATATTCGGCTTCACTTTGGCCTGGAGAGAACCTCGCCAGAACTAGAGGGAGCGAGACCATTCATGCTTAACAGTACATAAGGAAATGAGAAAGATGTGACTATTATCTATATGAATTATATTCTTTCTACACAAATAATTCCTAAATAAAGTTATTTTTTATGGCCGTTCTTCTGACTCATTCTTTGAAAATGGAGATTTGTCTGTTAACAGCATAGTTGGAACCCAATTCGTCTCTGTTTCCAAGTCATCATTTGCCAATTGTTGTTTTATGCTGATCTTTAACTTGATTACTTGTAAAGTTGAGACAACTAAGACATTAGACAATCAATCTTGTGATATATGACTTTATACTGTTACACTTTTGGTTAAGCATAATTCTCATATCTACAGAACCAAGGGCAAAGCCAATCATTTATTTGACCAGGCTTATCATGATGGACCAATCCCTTTTATTGTTATGATAAACTCCATCAATCAGGTTAAAGAGTTCATGGTAGATGCAAGCGTTTCGACATATTTTTACCTATAAAAATAGGCAACTTTTGCTATTTGTGAAAAGAGAGATGAGAAACGTACACGCAGGTGAAAGGTTGTGTGCATTGACCCACAACCAAAAAGAAAAGTCATATTCAGCAAACCATGACGTCAATGAGATAAAGGGATGAGAGAACAGGGAAGGTAGCTTTCAATTACTAATTAAACAAATGTAGCCGGCTCCTACTTAATATTACAATATTATTTCCTCATTTTGTTGTTTTTTTCCTCCATTTATTGTCTTCTTATTTTCTTCAACTATTAAATATTTAATAAGCAAGCAGAAAACAAGAAGCTTTGGAATTAATATTCAAAATACAACTTGTCATTGTAGTCGTAGACACGCTGCCTGCATTACATTTAACATATTTCCAAATTACTTGCACGAAATACGCGTTCATCTTCTTTTCTTTGTCCTCGTGCTTCTCTTTCCCATTGTAAGAAAAAAAAAAGTGTATATCACATTGTCATCTAAAGTTGAGTAATATATTGAAAGATTGGGGTTTAGCTGCCCATTGTTTTTCTTATACATAGTTTTAATATATTAGAGTTAATGCATAGTGACAAAATTTTAATCTTTTAATATTACTTTAAAGGCTTTTGTAAAGTATATAATATGAAGAATTTATATTAGTTGTATAAGTTAAAATAAAGAATTAATTTTTTTCAATATCCATATTTTTCATATCTGTGATTGAATAACAAGCTAAAGTCAATGAATCCCAATATATAAGTTAAGAAAGGAACATCAATTAACGCACCCTTCTTAGTAATAAAATAAGAAGCGATACAAGAATACTTCTAACTTTTTTATTTGATTGTTTAAGAGAAATATGTATTTGCTTGGCGTTGAAAAAAGCTATTCATTAGATAAACATAATCACTATTGACCACATTACATGTCTTATTTTATGCAATGTCCATTCTTCTTTACAATGGATCATTTATTATATTTTGAATTGAGGTTACCGAGTATTACTCAAGAGTATGAAGAATAGATCCTCTATTTCATTCTTCCTGTGCCAACCCTCACTCATTTTTTTCCGTATATTTTATTAATTTATTATGAAATGTGTAAATGAGATTGGAGTAAATATCAGGGTTGCCGCTGGAGGAGTGGCCGCAAACATTACTTGATGGATTTGAGAAGAGGCATTTAGCCAATATCACCATTTATGTCCTCACGTTTAGTCGACATTCAAGAGCAACCAAAACAACAATTCTCGTGCCATAACAAGTAGAGATGCTCAGAAATTGAGACTTTGCCAGTATATCTCTTCTGTTTTTTTTTTTTTCATTTGCTTAAATTGTGTTTTTGTGTGACCAAAGAACTGTGAGTGAGGAAAAAGGCAACTTTCTTTGCTATTTTTCGTATAAATTATTTGGGTCATCAAGCAGCTTTTCTTCTTTATCTTCATTTAAAGATTGAGTGAGCGTTGTTGGATTTTTCTGTTACATTGGAAAAGGGATTGCATCATTTTGCATTTCCTTTCATAAAGTTATTCACCTGTTCAATTTTACCATGTTTAAGGTTTGATAAAAATTTAAGAGGTATAGTTGAGTAGTAAGGGACTTATTTACTTTTAATTAAAAGTTAAAAATTCGATCCTTAATTTTAAGTATAGAATAGCCTTAAATTTTTAGGTCAGTTATCCCGTCTTATAAGGTACCTTTTCATCAAGAAAGGGATTACTCACTAAATATATCGGTCGATGACATGTTAAAGACCAAAAATGATTGATAAAAAATTTCTTTAAAAATTATTATTTTTTTTTTTAAGGTGTCTTTAAAAATTATTTAAAATGTGAGGCAAATATCCTGAAAAAGAAATAAGTACACCTAATCAAGGTTGATGTTGACCACATATAGAGCATTGTCAGATAAAAAAGAGGGGGGGCAGTGGCCCATCCCATGGGAAGCTGTCTACCATTTTTTCAGAGCTGTAATCTACTCAGGTTCCCCGCATAGTATTTTGCGAATCCTACAGCTTGTTCCAATGAATTTTAGTGACAGAATAAAGGTCTTCTGTCAATTCTGTCATTCACTGCTATTCGAATGAGGCAAGGACGACTCAAAAGATGCCAAATGGATTCTCTGAAATCCACTTCTTTTGGATGATATTTGGAAGCGGAAGGTGAAATTATAGTCTCGTCAAATTTGTATTTATAAATATATTATGCAGACATATGATTAGAATTGACTAGTTCTTCTTCCTATATGTGTCTAGTTACATTACTTCTTATATTCATGTTATTCCATTTAATCATATTGGCTTCTGCCCAAGGTTAGTTTAATATTATTTTAAAACCCACTGGAAGGGGAAAATGGGGGACTTCGACTTATAATTGTAGAAGCCAGTGGCAAAATTTATAAGCATAGGAATAAGAAATTAAACCCTAATTGCAAAGAATATATTCTAAACTCTTATAAATATGTATGTTATAAGCTAGAACATTTAAAGATGTTGAACTCACCTAATATTAAAAATATTCAATTAAGATAAATTCGTGTAACCTAAATATAAAATAATAGACCTCAAATAAGATGACATGAAAGATACATTAATAAGTTTTATCTTCAAATGTTAGAGCAAATTAAAAGGATACAAATTGAGTCAGATGAAGTGAGTAAATAGATAGTATATTTTGTAACGAGAGATATAATTTTAGATCTCTTTTTTTTTTTTCAACTTTACAATTACAAATAGAATATTGGTAAAATTAAAAGCAGCATTCCAATTCTAAAGCTGTATTGTTGGGAGCGAAGGTGGGTATAAAATTCAAAACCATACCCATAGTTTAGAATAAATGAAAATGTGGACAATCTAAAATTTGTTTGTACCATTGAGTAGTGTTTACAGAAAAATATTTATAGATAATCATAAATTTAAAAAAATTATACTTCAACCTATTAATTATTTATAAGAGTTTTTCTTTTTAGAAAGATGTTTTAAATTTTAAATCTTTCCTTAGTAATTGCTCTCTCTTCTTTCCTTGTTGTCTTTAAGAGAATATTAATATCTTTTTCAAAAGTTATTTTATTCATATATAATAAAAAATGTTTAACTTATTTGTCTATGTGAAATAAGTTTGAAATGAAGTTAATAAGAAAAATTGACTTTTAGTAAGATATACTTTAAATTCAAATTTGTTGAACTAAGGAGGATTCCAATCCATGTTTTTTTTATGTCTCCAAAATAAAATTATTAATAATGAGTTTATTATTTTGATAAAAATATAAGAACAAAATGAAATTATGATCTTAAGAAGATAACTTATGAAGTTGATAAAGAGAGGTTGATGTTTGCAACCATTGAAAGGAAGAACAAACCAATAACCTTATCAAGGTCATTCTTTATTTTGTAATATTACTTGTAATCTCACTTTGTTAACTTGATGTTCTAAAAGGCTCACTAAACATTTCATTTCAATTTATTGCATGAGTCTTTATATTCATCCAGAGATATTAAGCTTTTATTTTTAATAGAAAAACTCATCGATCTTTCAAACACTATTTAGGAAATATTTTTAGAAGTGTTTAAATCTTAATAGGATAAAATAAATTCATTTTGGGTATTTACAATTGTTAAAACTATAATTTTGGAGTGATTGGTTGCCTCTATGGATTAAAGTTAATAAATTTGAGGAACAACCAATCTTAAAGTGTTCAACCTTTTGAAATTTTTTTAATTTAGTACCCAAGCTTTTAAAATTTTAAAGTGACTAACCTTTTAAAATCTTAATATCTCAGTTTAAAGCATCAGCTCTATTAGTGATTTGCTAATTTGGATCATGATATTTTTACTATTCATGACATGTAGATGTCTTTTTGAAAAAATAATGGTTAAGGTTAAGAATTTTTTTTCAGGTGGACACCTACTTATTAGATAAAGATTGTAAGAGGGATTCCTATTTACCTAGAAAGATTATACAAATGTTATTCTTCACCTTGAAAGAAGAATTAGGGTGGAATTCTAAGAAGAGTCTTGGGAGTGGATGTAAACAAGGTTGTTTACTGAACTATTATAAATTGATTTCAATTCTCTCTTCCCTATCCTCTTTATATTATTGTTCAATTGTTTAGTTAAATTATATTAAACAATTACTTCATCCTTATTTACATTGATTGTTATTAATTAAGTACATTATCTAGAAAAAATTGTTAAATTGTATAAGCACACAATTCATCCCCCTTTCTTGGGTGCCATTAGGAACTATTAAGTAGTATCAGAGCAAGTCTATCAGGCTAGCATTTATATCAAAATTCTATGGCAAAGATCATAATAGCATGTTTAGGAACATCATCATCATCATTCAACCAAGAGGAACAAAGCATTTGTAGACCACCTTTCTTTTTAATTACAATTATTACCTTTACTAAAAAACTAGGATGAGATTCTTCTTAGTGGTCAAAATTATAGATCTATGGGAAATAGTTTCAAATGGTCCCATGATTCCTATAAGAATTGTAGATAACAAAAAGGTATCTAAATTAAAGGAAGAATGAGAATCTTAAGATAAGAGATTAGTTTCTTTAAATGGTAGCGCCTGACACACTTTTTGTGTGCATTAGGTATAAATGAATTCAATAGGGTCTTTATGTGTGAAACAACTAATGAAATATGGCATACTTTAGAGGTTGCACATGAGGAAACCAATTAAATAAAGGACAACAAAGTAAGCAAGCTAATACATTAATATTAATTATTTCAAATAAAGCATGATGAAGGCATATCTAGCATGCACTATATTTATTGATATTATTAATGCTCTCAAAGGTCTTGGAATGACCTATACTAATGTTGAATGGTAAGAAAGTTACTCAGGTTACTTCTAAAAATATGAGAAGCCAAAGTGACATTCATACAAGAAGTCAATGATTTTATAACATTACCATTGGAGGAGCTTATTAGATATATTTTTACATACAAGCTCCTCAAGAAGAAATGAAACTTCCAAGGAAAAATAATTTATCATTTAAAGTGTAACATCCCACTCCCGCAAGACCCGAACCCGATATCGACTGTAATATCCGAGCCCGTGACCCGCGAGGGTGGCATGCTAGAGTACTAAATCCAAAATCAGTATGCAATTTTTTTTTTTAGCATGGACTGAAGTCCAATTTCCATTTAGGCCAAATAAATTTAGAAGTCAATAGCACATTGTTTTCCATGTATTACACTCACAGCATTTTCAATGAACGATTAGGGCCCATTTTTATTCATACTCCTTTTCATGTAAAACCAATCCACTTTGGGCCATTCGGGCCCATTCAATACATAAAACATTTGCAAACAATTCCACTTGATATACATATATTGCAACATTCGCATTCAATCAATCCCATTTATTCAGATTCCCATATTTTAATACTTATTACAAATTGAAATGTTCAAATAGTACACTGTGCAAAAATTACAGAATACATGCTATACAAAATCCTAATGCAGACACGAACTGATCCCGACTTCTAACTTTTCTCTGCAAGCTAACAGCCTACTCCCGTTGCATAACGGGGTATTTTCCTGAATCCTGAAAAATAGATGCAAATTTGGGTGAGTTTTGCGAACTCAGTGAGTGACCATCATCGATGGTTCACCCAGTCACCCAATACATAAATTCATTCCTCAATATGCCATAATTCAAATTCACTATTATACTTTACAAATATATTCACAATCAATTCAATGCCATGTTCCCAATTAATACAATTTCGTATGCCCAATCAATATAATTTCCTATGTCCATTCAATACAAGTAAGTCAGTCCCATTCAATACAATTTCATATGTCCCATTCCATACCATTTCACATTCCCATTCAATGTAAATTCATATTCCCATATACACATAGATCAATGCACATTTCAATAACTCAAGCACATTTAACAATATAGGGCTCATTGTCCTATATAGGGCTCATTGTCGTTGAGCTTGTAGCTCTAATGACTGTCCCATATAGGGCTCATTCTCATTGAGCTTGTAGCTCTAATAACTGTCCCATATAGGGCTCATTGTCGTTGAGCTTGTAGCTCTAATGACTGACCCATATAGGGCTCATTGTCGTTGAGCTTGTAGCTCTAATAATTTTCCCATATAGGACTCATTGTCGTTGAGCTTGTAGCTCTAATAACTGTCCCATATAGGGCTCATTGTCGTAGAGCTTGTAGCTTTAATAACTGTCCCATATAGGGCTCATTATCGTTGAGCTTGTAGCTCTAATAACTGTCCCATATAGGGCTCATTTTTGTTGAGCTTGTAGCTCTAATCATTGATTACTCTGGTCACAACTCCCATTATATTTCATTTAGTCATGCATTGAAATGCATTGTTCATATTGGCATGAACTTAGTCAATCATGATCACTTATCATCAGACCGTAGTCCGACATTCAACATCTAGTCGAGAATTCACATTTCATCCATATGCAAATTATCTATATGCAATTATGCATTCAATCCATTTAATAATCACATCATGTACACTTAGTTCATCTAATTCACAATCAAGGAGCACTTCAATAACGCAATTCCTAGTACACAATCAATCATCGGACCTCCTGTCCGGAACCCATATTCAATTTCAATCAATATTACCATTCAACAATTTATCAATGTATGAATTTCATTCAGTTGTAACTGAACTAAGTAAACCACAGTACGCTCCAGATTAGCATGAGCTTTTATGATCTGGAAACGTCTGGATGTGGACGTTCTATCCTGTATCATTCATATGCCAAACACAATTTGCACACACATTAATAAAGGTACAATCATATAGCCATCCCATTTTCACATATGTATATGTGCAATATATAATGCATGCTCAATGACAATTCCGGGGTATATGCTTTACACTGACCGATTATCCATTCTCAAATCATAATTCAATTTGTCTACTTGCATATGATTGTTTTCAATTATCCATTCAAATTTGACTCTTTAAGAGTCTAGCAAAAACCATACACTTGCATCTCATTTGATAACATAACTCAATTTCCTGTCATTTCATTTCTACCCTTATATGATCTCCTCATATCCAATTCCCTATCATAATAAATCACTTAGTACCATTTACTTAACTTCCTTGAACAA
>JANJEY010000234.1:45870126-45893839 GCA_024703695.1 Erythroxylum cataractarum | reverse complement strand
TTATTATTATTATTATTATTATTATTATTATTATTATTATTATTATTATTATTATTATTCTTGTTGTTGTTGTTGTTGTTGTTGTTGTTATTATTATTATTATTATTATTATTATTATTATTATTACCACTATTATTATTATTATTATACAAAATTATTTTTTTATTTTATAATCATTATTATTCATAATAAATTTTCTTATTATTGTTGTGATTATTAAATTCCTTATTATTATTAATTTTCTTCCTCTTCTTCTTCTATTATTATTATTATTTATTATTATTATTATACAAAATTAATTTCTTATTATTATTGTTATTATTATTATTTGTTAACTTTTTTACTAATACAAATCATATGTTTTTAAATAATCAATGAATTACATATTTCCAATCATATTATACTACAAGGGTATTTTAGTCATTGATACTATTTTTATGTTTTGTCAACTGCAACCAAACACAGTTTTGTTCTCGAGGTGAAGATAGTTTTATCTGTTTTGTCCATCACAATTAAACACCTTACTATTTTCAATTTTTGTTCTGTTCTGTCTCCAAATTTTTGTCTCGTTCCGTCTGTATATATTGGAGATAGTAACTAAATGCAACATTACATTCCAAGCAAACAAAATCAAGTGAGGTCATTTTTCATCTAATGCTTCCCTTACCTTATAACTAAATTATCATTCTAGTTAATTTTATCCATGGTATATTGAATAATTATAATTATTATTTCAATGCTATATTAAATAATGAATCTTCTGTGATTTGAGTCGTTGTCAGTTACCTAAGCACTAATTAATTTTTGATGTTAGTTACCCAGACTATTCCTAACAATTTGTGCTTTAGTTTATGCCTATATTAACTGTGAAAGTTTAATAACTAAGTTGTGTGCAAGTTTTGCAATGGAATCCTGTCATCAAAGTGATCTAAGATGTTGCTTAAATATGATATATTCACTAGATTTTAGCGGCATAATATTCTTTTGCTAATGAATGGAAGTAGTGAACTCCATGGCTTGTTTTGTGACACCCTCCTACACTGTTTGCAATCATTTAATAAGCTCTAAAGTGATCAATTGACGGTTAAGAAATGATTCAAAATTTAATAAATGTACTAATAGTTCTATGAGTGAATTATGAGTACACTTGACAAGCCCCTATCTTGATATGACTAGGCGACCTACCCATCACTTCATGATGGATCTCCAGTCAATATCTAAATAAGATGGAAAGTTCTCATGAAGCTAAGCCTATTGTCTTTGTTAAGGAAAAGCTTCAACTCAACAATAAGAAATGTAAATAGTAGATTTTTTTTTCTCAATTGATTAAAAATTTTTGTAGCAAAACGGTTACATTTTGACATCCCAAAAATTTCAAAGTCCGTGTGAAAATTTAAAACACTACTATTATGACATCAATTTCTCAATTACAAATTGTGGACTTCAAATCCACTCACATGCAACCTCAAATAGTTACATCAATAAACTTTGAAAAACTAAAACAAAATCATGCATTTCAATAAAAAACCTTTATCCACATCCATTCTTTACACAAATGTATATTCCAAAACATGTTCAAAGATATGCAATAGTTCTCAAAAGTATGTACAAGGCAAAAATGCCTACACAGTAGCATGTGATGAAGTTGACTACTCATAAAATGGAGTCCCTATTACTGAAATCCTTCAGCATACCTGATCGCAATTTTTCGATATGTGTAGTTTTAATATTTTAAATTTGATATTTCACAAGTGTACAGGTTGTTCGTGTAGTACTTAACATGTCAATCTCACAAAGAGGGTTAATTTAATCCTAAAATCTAAGGCTAAAACTAATCGCAGAAATTAAAATTTAACTGAACTAAAACAATGACGCAATTCAATCAAACAACTTAATTCAGGAATTAATCATGAAATATTAACAAATCAGCAAATTGCAATACACACATCAAGAATCAGCCTAAGGAACTACCAATTGAGAGAAAGGGGAATTTTTACTTATCTTCAACACTAATCTAATTAATTATGAATTGTTGGATCATTGGTCCTAGATGACCCTAGGGTTGATTACTCTTTATAAAGTTATAACCACTAGCCTTAAATTATAAACTCTGATCAAATTATGAAAAATTGCAATTTGTCAATTCACAATTTATCCAAACCCTAATTAGATTTGAAAATTTCCACTAGAATAATGGAAACCTATATGAGATCTCTCTTCACACAATTACCGATTTGATTGATTTTCTGTTCTTATTAAATCACCTAACTCTCAATAGCCCAATTTAATTATTTTTCATTTGATTACCCTCTTAGTCTATCATTGAATTATGCAATTGCATAAATCAATCATAATGAATCCAAATAACATAAACAATCAGGTTTTTATTGAATCAAAGATTTAAAAAAACTTAAAGGTGAGTTTAGACATTCATCAATATTCATAAAATCCTATCTTAATAGCTATCCTAATTATATACATAAAAAAATTGAAATACATCAAAAACCAAGTTTGAATGGATGACGGAGGCAGCAACGTTGAAAAACTTCCCATTTTGGGAAGTACTTCGGGTTAACTTCTTCTCCATGTCTCTCTTCCTTAATCTCTTTCTCAATCCCTCGATGACCTTTCAATAGGTTTTCTTGATGGTGGTTGATGCAAGAAGCTCTTTTTCCTCTTTTGTCTTGTTCTTTTTATACTTAATGCAATTATGGCAACCCTAGGGTTTTTTCAGCGTCAAAAAGGTCTTAAAAAATCCTCAAATTTTAACTTTTTTGCGTGTCTACGCGTTTGTCTAATATAGGTCATGATTGTAGGCCACATGTAAGCTCTCTATCATGATCATGGTAGGAAGGCCACGATCGTGAGCCAAATCTGGTGCTTCTGTCATGATCGTGGGTAGTCTCCCTCGCTTCTGTCATGATCATAGTAGGATGGGCCAAGATCAAAGGTTGTTGTTTCGGTCCAAGTCTTTTTGAAACTTCTCCGTTTACTAACAAACACATCAAGATACCTCAAAGACATAATAATTAAGCTCAAATGCTTGTACTAACCCATAAAAACACTTAAACATAAATAATTCACAAACTAACACAATTCTAATGAAATCACATACTAAACAATCAAATAAATAGATAAACACATATCAAATTATACCTTAAAACATGATACATTTCACACTTATCACATCCCTACACTAAAAGGTTTGCTTGTCCTCAAGCAAAAAAAAAAAAAGAACAAACACATCGAAATTCACACAACACATAATGTAGTAATGAGACAATGGTTTCAACTTCATGAAATTAATTTAATTTAAAACACAATCATTCAAGTAATTTCAAATTATTAACATGCAAAATTCATGTCTTAGGGCTCTGAACTAAATATACATATTAATCTAGACTTAAATGTTAAATTGTTTATCTTTCTCAATTGCACACACTCATTAATAATTCCTTAGTCGTTCAACTCTATAACTAATCCTAAGTACATTTTCATGAAAAGTCAAACTGTTACAAGTTTGGTAGGCTTAATTTGGAAGCACATTTTTATTTTTATTTACTTTTTATGAACATAGAATTAGTCCTTTTACACGAAGGCAAACATTGGTAATAAATGTAGATCTAGTTACTCAACTAAATCATATTTTTTTTTGTTAAGTTGCTTGGTTGGAACATCATTGTAGCTTTTTTACGTGATGACACACATTTGTGATGCATATCGATCCGATTACTTAGCTATATCACATTCTCAACTGGCTACTCGCTCTATTTATAACCTAAAGGACAACATAATAGTTACTTACTTTAACAAAATAACAATTTTTTTATTGCCTACCTTGTTGCTTTAGCTACTCATTTTCATGAAAAATACTAACAAAGCTACTTAGGTTAAAAGGCCTCAAATTATGAATGAATGTGATAATTTAGAAGGCTACAACTAAACATTAAATCCTAATTAAGCTGTATATTTAATAAAAAAACCCTAGGTCACTAATTCTGCTAGTTAATAATTCTCTACAACCTAATAGACCATGTTCAAAATTTAATCAATTTCAATTCATCTAAGCCATTGACACATTCATATGATTCACAGAATGCAACCTAACAACTATAATATGCAAAATTCACATTCAAATAAACACATAACTCTCTCCACACTTGAACAACACATTATCCTTAATGTGAGAAGGGGACAAATAAACACATAAAGATAGAAAATATGAATTAAAGTAAAATAAAAATAAAAATAAAAATAAAGACTAAATTTGAAAGAAAGGGGGTTAGAACAAGTTTCATGGTGATGGAGGTGGTGATAGTTTTGGAGGTGGTAGTTAAGCACCCTAAGCCTCAAAATAATGATGAATCTGATGGATGTCCCAACTCTGGCATCATTGGGTTTAGGCCATCTCCTTCATCCTTTTGGAGTTCTCCATAAGTGTATCTATGATTGCCTCGTTGTTTGTAGAGATCGCATCTAGTACCTTCTACCAGCCCAGTTCTTCTGTATTTTCTTCATCTTCCTCAAATTCTTCACTACTCGAATCCTCTTCTGCCTTTTGAGGTAGCTCTCGCCTAACTCGCCCTGATCTTCACATGAGGCTTTTGGCTGATATCCCGAAGTTCCATATTGTGGGACTTAAGGATTTTAGCACACCATAAATGATGATGGTTCATAAAGCCTAGGAGATGGACGGTCAAACCACTACAGTCTATGCCATAATACTCAATAATGACTGAAACTAAATATCCCCTTCCTAAATTGATGCTCCTCTTGCATTGAATTACAACAACAACGATCAACACATGTGTGGAGGTGCACATTGGAATGTTGTGATTCATACACCATAACATAAAAAGTTCCTTTATTGAGCACTTATTGGTTTCTGATTTATGAAAAACCAATTGGCACATGAATTTGTGCAACAACAAGTTCTCATGAGTCCTTATGATGTTATTGTGGGCATTTTTGACATTGAAGCTCTCTAGCCAACTAAACTCATTCTAATAGCGAGAAGCACGAAAATCATCATGTTGGTCGATAATGGAAGACTCGGGAAACCCACACATATTGCACATAATTTCTATATTTAGCTTATATGCTCGTCCCTACAACCTAAACCACTTCTCTTTAGGGTTCCTAAGTTTGTAGTGGAAGGAAGTAAAAATTTAAAAGTGAGCTCCTGGTAAATAGGGATTGGAAGTGTATAAAATTTTCCCATTGAATTCTTTCTGCTAAGTTTTTTACCTTATCGCACAGTTCTAGCCTATCAAGTGTATCGAAATCAAAATATTTAAGGACTACAATTTGTTTAGCGTTGAGGGTTCAAAAATGGATACCTTCCTCCTTTCTGTAGATTGGGAATAGTGCTCCAAAATCTACTACCCTATTTCTCCTTCCTTGTCTCGATACTTGATTTTGCCCCAATGATTGATCAAACTTGGCTGATTGCTTGATGCGTAACATATTGGCTTGTGAGTTGGTGGAATTCAAAATAAATTTGAAGGTTTGAACTTTTGTAGAGAGAAGTGAGAGTGCTTTGAGAGATAAAATTTAGAGAGATAAAGTTAAAATGAAGGTGAGTGAAAAATTGAAGTTAGAATTGTATTTATAGGTGATTGGATGGTAAAATGGTAAAATTTTAAGTTAACTACATATGTCTTTCATTTTGGCCTGCAATTTCCCACCAATTTTCAATTTTGCCTCTTTTGTGGTCCTTCTCTACTTTTCCTAAATCACTTTTTAGCTCTTTGTGATCCTTTTACCTCTCTTTGTTTACTTCATTGATAATCAAATTCGTGAAGTACTTCCCAATTTCAAAAAACCTAAACTAAGAAATTCAAACTTCTACAAAAATAATCAAGGACATTGAAATTCCATAGGTTGTGTCCCATGCAGTGTTTCTTTTAACGTCGGTAGCTTGACACTATTATCATGCTCATGGTGGTTCAAATGAGTGTTGCAATGGTAGTGTAGTTGTTAATCGAACAATTTTCACATGAGCTACCATGCCTTTGATTCTACCTTCCTTGTGATTTTCCTGCTTTCGCTTTCTTCTACGTGATCGTTTCTTTCTTAAGGTACTCCTAGGATCCTTAGTATCTTCCCATTTCCCTCGAGGTTTGAGTTCCTTGATATTCATTGGAGATAAAGGAGGACTATTGTCTCTTTTTGACAACTTGAAGGTTAATTGTTGCTTTCCTACCCTTAGAGTTAGTTCCCCCCCATCAACATCAATGATTGAGCAAGCAATGGCTAGGAATGTTCTTCTAAGGACTATAGGGGTTTCTACATTGTCTCCAATATCCAATATATAGAAGTATGTGGGCAAAGTAAAATTATCAACTTGTAATTGCACATCCTTAATAATCCCCTTCAGTTGATGGATTGTTTTGTCGAGTGTCTTTACTAATATCTTTATGGGTACTAACTCTACTAAACCCAATTTTTGACTAAAGGTGTAGGGCATCATATTAATACTAGCTCCCAATTCCACGAATGCCCTATCTATGTTGACTCCATTTATACTACAAAGAATGTAAAAATCCTTTGGATCCTCTTTCTTCTATTCTTTGTTGGGTTTTTCTTCTGCTTCATACTCGTTAACCTTCTTCTTCACCGATTTCATTAATATGAGCCTTGTTTGTAGTTGTTTTGTTATGTTCTTAACCTTGTTTAAGTCATCCTCCTCAGAATTCCTTGTTACCCTACTTGATAATGATTTCTGCTACGTTAGAATAGGGTATGGTAATTTTGGTTGAGATTCCTTGATTGGCTTAATTTCGAGCTCACTTGGAAGGAGTTCCACAATTACTTGTCCTTTTCCTTTATCTCCATTCTCCTTTATATGATCAAGTTCCTTTTCCTGGGAATAAGTGATGGCTATGATCTTTTCTTTTGGGTTAGACTTGGTATTGTTAAGAATTGTTCCTGCATTTCGAGTAGATATTGCTTCATCTAGTTGACCTACTTGGACCTCTATATTATGTATTAAAGAGGAATGGTTCTTGGTAACTTGCTCGAATATGCTTTAAAGCTTCTTATGTGCATCTTCTATATCTAAAATCTTATCCAACTTAGATTCCATTAAGTTTGTCTTACCTTATTCCTGATTGTCCTTGAGGTTTGAACTGTCCCTAAGAATTGCTCATCTAAGAGAAGTTAGGGTGATTCTTCCACCCAGGGCTGTAGGTGTTGGAGTAGGGATTGTTCCCCCCTCCTTGTCCATACTGGGCTCCTATATAATTTACTTGCTCTGGATCACCTACCTTCATTAAGAAAATTCCATTGTGTCATGGTCCATTTGTCCATAGAGTTCACACTTAAGCTGTATGGTCTTTACCAGAGTTGAGTACGGAGCCTTCATGTTGTTGAGCTATCGAGTTAAGTTATTAATCCTTGTTTGCATTTCCATGATTTGATCAACAACTACAATTCCTTTTTGTTCACAGAATGTAGTAGTTTGTCCACTCCGTTCATTCATCTATAAACAACTATTACTCGCCATCTCTTCTATTAATTCTTCCACTTCATCAACTTTCTTCCTCATCAATGATCCTCATAAAGCTCCATCAATCGTGCCTCTCGTATATGGGGTAACTCCATTATAAAACGTTTTTAAAAAGAAATTCTTTAGGTAAGTTATGATGTGGGCACTTCCGTTGTAAATCCTTATATCATTCCCATGCCACCTTGTTGGAAGTTGGTGATTTCCTTGATGATCGAAGTAGTTTTAGTCAGGGGAAAATATTTATCTAAAAAGACACAGACTAACTAATCCCAAGTGGTAACATTGGCTGGGTTAAGGGAGTGGTACCAAGCCTTTGCTTTATCTCTAAAGGTAAAGGGAAAGGGAGTAATTCTAACTACATCTTCCTACATCCAATGGTTCCTAAAGGTATCATAGATTTCTAAGAAGTTCATTATATGTGCGTTGGGGTCTTCACTTGCTAGTCCATAAAATTGCACGTTATGTTGAAGCATGCTTAAGAGAGTTGGTTTAATATTAAATGATGTGGCTTGTATGGATGGTTTAGCTACTCCTTGGCTAGCTGCATTGAACCCTGGTCTCATAAATTCTATAAGGGTCCTTTGTTGACATCTTTGGCTCACTTTGTGGTCCAAATCTTGAAGAAATTCCTCAGCCATTGTTGTCTTCACGATTTCTTCTTTTTCATTACGCCGAGCTTTCCTAATGGTTCGTTTTAGTTGAGTGGTATCTTAAATTAAAGTTTTAGCTGCGTGACTTGAACTTTTCGTGACTTTTGTGTTCATGCAAGAGCACGATTTCAAAAGTAGAAAAGGAAGAACAAAAATAAAAAGTAAAAGTAAAAACTAACTAAACACCTTAAACTATAGAATTAGACTATTGCCTCTCCAGTAACGGCACCAAAAACTTTGATCGAGGTTTTTCAATGTGTGTAGTTTTAATATTTTAACCTCGATATTTCGCAAGTGTACGGGTCGTTCATGTAGGACCTAAGGTGTCGATCCCATGAAGAAGGCTAATCTAATCCTAAAATCTAAGGCTAAAACTAATCATAGAAATTTAAATTTAACTAAACTAAAACAATGATGGAATTCAATCAGTCAATTCAATCAAACAACTCAATTCAATAATTAATTATGAATAAATCAATAAATTGCAAGACACACATCAAGAATCAACCTAAGGAACTACCAATTGAGAGATAGGAAATTTTTTACTTATCTTCAACACTAATCTAATTAATTATGAATTGTTGGAATATTGGTTCTAGACGATCCTATGGTTAATTACTCTCTCTCGAGTTATAACCAATTACCCTAAATTATAAACCCTAATCAGATTATGAAAAATTGCAATTTCTCAATTCACATTTAATCCAAACTCTAATTAGATATGAACTTTTCCACTAGACTATTAGAAACCTATGTGAGATCTCTTTTCATACAATTGCCAATTTGATTGATTTCTCATTGTTATTAAATCTCCTAACTCTCGTTAGCCTGATTTAATTATTTTTAATTTGATTCACCCTCTCAGTATATCACTGAATTATGCAATTGTAGAAATCAATCATAATGAATCCAAATAACATAAACAATTAGATTTTTATTGAATCAAAGATAAACACAACTCAAAGTTGAGTTTAGACATTCATCAACATTCATAAAATCCTATCTCAACAGTTATCCCAATTCTATACATAAATAAAATTGAAATAAACCGAAAACTAGATGTGAACGGATGATGGAGGCAGCAACGTCAGGAAACCTCCTCTTCTAGGAAGTCCTTCACGTTGGTTTCTTCTCCACGTCTCTCTTCCTTTGTTCTCAATCTCTTGATGAACTCTCTCTAGGGTTTCTTGATGGTGGCTGATGCAAGAAGCTCTTTTTCCTCTTTTGTCTTGTTCTTTTTATACTTGATGTGTTTGTGGTAGTCTTAGGGAGGTTGAAAAGGTCCTAAAAACCCTCAAATTTTGACTTGTTTGTGGTATACGCGTCTCTCTGATGCAGGCCACGATCGTGGCCCAATAGGTCAAGATTGTGTGCCACATTTAAGCTCTCTGTTACGATTATGGCAGGAAGGCCATGATCATGAGCCAAATCTAATGCTTTTGTCAAGATCGTGGCAATTTGGTCACGATCGTGTGTCACAACTTGGTACCACATCGAGCATATGACAACTGCCACATACCTAGGCTAGGGACACTGATGGTACCTTCAATCTGACTTTGCAGGCCTAACTAAATATCCTTTCGAAAACATTTCGAACGACTGTATTTTGAAAATCACAAAACTCAAACAAAACACCTACAAATGAGTTTTAAACGCACGCTTATACTCATACTAAAACTCTAGCACAACTTCTGTACTTTTAAGTCCACTCAAGAGCAATCTCAATAATAGTACAAAAGGTTCATACATAAGGTCATTTACAAATCACAAGATAGTCAAGAGTTAATTTACAAAATCATAAAGCATATCAACATAACCAATTAAATAAAACAGTTCATGAGATACTATACAACAAAAGTACAAAACAAAGACTACCCACATACGATAATGCCATGAAAATGTCCAAAGACCGCATTATTTATTCAGAGCTTTAAGCTCACCAAATTAACCTGTATGGCTCGAAAGCGGAGGGGTGAGTACATTATGTACTCAGTGAGTAGGAAAAACATATATTACAAATAGAACTTGATACACACCAAGATGGTTTAGTTAACTTAAGGACGAGTTTTTTACTCATCTAGCATGCACATAACCACCTATGAAGTGAAGGTTTAGTTAACTTAAGGACGGGTTTTTCGCTCATCTAACATGCACATAACCACCTATAAAGTGAACATACATGACATAGAAACACATAAGCCTAGCTTATGACTCAACATATATTGGTTAGGAACCATATAGGCCTATACTATTAATCACTCATCCAGTGAACGTAGGTTCTAGTTTCAGTACATAAAAACTATAAAAACACCACATATATAAAGCAAATGTTGTCAGGAAGCCAAATCTCAGAATAGGCCAAAACAATTATGCGTGTCGCCACTAGTCGGCCAAACTAGTGTGCACACCCACCGATTCTTGATGTTGGCTCAACTTTCATTCCTGGTGGGTCCAAATTATCGTCAACAAGAGCATTATGACACTAGGTGATGATCTCCTCGGTAACCAGATCTCTAGGTGTGTAATCACCCGCAAGTCCTGTAAAAAGATGTCAATATGAGGACTTGAGATTTATATACTAGCATTAAGGGTACGAGAGTCGCTTAATCTGTTGTGGCTAGCACACGAATGGCCAATCGTTACCTCACCAACTACAAAAATCATATACAAATATTAACTACCAAAATCAAGCAAGGCACTATGCCTTTATTTATCAGTCCAATTGATAAAATGGAACCTTACTATGGCTCTAAGCAAAAGAGAACACATACACAGAACATATATGACTCGATTATGCATATGTAAATTCCAAAACATTTTTTCATGAAATAAAAGTCATCTTTTGGATTCCAAGTGTAAAGTGTTATTAAAAACAATATTGTTTCTTAAATACACAAGTATACTAGCATCCATTTGAGATTCAATTTTACTATTCATTACCTAGGTCCAAAATTTACATACAAGTCATCATGCATATCTTGGGATGTCCTAATCCCATTTGATAAATATGGTTTTCACAACTCACCTTAAAAGAAGGTGTACACTCCATTGACTTCAATAATATTTGGTACGAGCTCCTTAATTCGTAGCTCCCGTTGCTCCTTTGACTTTATACATAAAAATATAGTGATTAAAACATAATATCACTATCTTTAGGTTATAGGATTCAACCATTAAGTTTCTCACATGGTTACTTCCCTTATTATTCACATAAGCTTTCTTTTACATTTTTCGAGGTATTTAATGCCTTTAATCTAATACTTACACATTTCAAAGCATAATTAAGCACATATTTATCCAAGCACATTAGGCCACTACTCATCAATCTAAGCAAAATTCAAGTTAACTATAAGTAAACGTGAAAGCTACTTTCTAATGCAAATCGTTACAAATCCTTAAATCCTAAGTCAAGTTCACGTAGGCATTTTATCAAACACCTAATGTGCATGACTTTCAAGTTATATTTTCGAGAGTTTATCATAGTAATTCATGCTCCTATCTTATTATATAACAAACATTTCCAAACAACAACACAGCTCACTAGTCTATTCAATCCAATTCCCTTCATTAAGCCATATTCAACATAATTATACAACTCATTATGTTAGTCCATATATTCTCCCATCATTTCGACCAAGCCTTATCTAATATACATCTTCTTCATTTTTCATCATTAATTCACATTATACATATACAATTAACACCATAGAATTCATCTGAACTATCAATGTTCAAAGATATTCAAAATTTCACAAACTTTTACCAAAAAGAGAACATTTTGGTTTTGGTTTAAGGAGACTTCTGCATGACCCATTTCATTAACCTAAACCATGTTTCATGTGCATTCAAGCATGGAGAAAAACATATCTTAACACCAAAATCAAAATCATAATGTAGGGAGAGTAAGACAAAAGTTACCTAAACTTTCCTTTAGTGATATCTTAAAATTATTTGAGAATTTCTCAAATCTAATTATAGATTTGAGTTCCTTGATCCCAAATTAACTTAGAACACCTTGATTTAGGTTAGAGAATAAAAAAATGGTAGAATTTTAGTGAGCACCGAATTGGTTCTTCTCCTCCTCTCTTCTCCTTTCTTTCAATTAAACCAAAGTATTTCTAATACTTTAATGGTGGGGTGCACAACCATACAAGAAAGAAGGATCTAGAATACTGACTCTTCTTAGACTAAACATGGTAAAATTTGTAACTTCCTATTTTCATACTAAGGGTTAGAGCTCTAGATTTTGGTAATAGAGAAAATAACAATGAGAGATTAGAAGAAAGTGTATTTCATGCTCATGCATAATGTAGCATACGTACACATATGAATAGTAAATTTTGCACATAAAAATGACTGTATATGCATTCATTGACATTTTCGAGTATAATTGTTTGTAAATGTGATCTTATTGGAAATTGTGGTTTGATTGTCTTGAAAATTTGATTTGGAGATTATAATTATTGATTTAGAATTTTTGGATTTTTTTTGGAAAATTTTCTAAAATTTCTGAGTATTTTTGGATTAGGAAAATTGCCAAATGGCAAAACGATTGTTAAATGGTAGTAGAAATAAGAGTCAAATGACAATAGAAAATTTTAAATGTGACACTAAGATTTAATGACTTATGTCACTGAAAATTGGGAGACAATTGGAGACAAAATGGACTAGTCATTAAAGTGGACCAAATGGAACCATGGGGAAGTGACATGTGGCAAGTGACATATCATCACTTGATGAAACACATTTTTATAAAGTGAAACACATTTATGGTCTTTCACTTGCCAAAAATGACAACTCCCTTGTTCTCCATCTTTTTCATTTCTCATCTTCTCCATTCTTCTTCTTCTTCACTCACAACACTCTCTTCTCCAAGCCACAAGTTGAATCTTGTTTTCTTCCATCACTAGCCATTCTATTTTCTTCACTAAAGACCTAACCTTACCACCCTTGAATGGTGATGCACGTGCGAGAGAAGAAATCTAGGGTTAAGGGAGAGCTTGAAGCGTTTGAAGATCTTGAAGCTAAACAAGTAAGTATAAGCATCACCTTTCTTGAATTGATCAATGAAACATGTTTTGATGATAGTTAAGGGTTAAATGTTCATAAAATGAGGATGGTTTCATGACAAAATGTGGATGAGAAATGGGGATAGATTCATTTCTTGCTTTTGTGTTTTGATGGATAATAGATTAGGGAATGATATAATGTTGGAATGGATGAGTGGATGGTGTTTAATGGGTGGTCAAAAAATGTTGATTGTAACATTTTCCATCTGATTATGCTTCAGTTCTTTAGCCATAACTTTTTCTTTAGTTATCTAAATAAGATGATTTTTTATTTGAATTAAACTAGAGACATATGGCTACATTTTTTGTGAAGAAGTCGAATTTAAATTTTGTTTATAAGAGTCTCAAAATCTGACCTCAAATTGAAAAACTGTGTATGCATATGTGGAAGTTCATTGCGAAGAACTTAAAGGTTAGCTAGGATTTCTTTCAAGTAAAGTTCACTGTGGCCAAGTCTAGGTTTCGCAGCGGCGAACTTGTGAAAATTTCACAAGAATTCCTTTCAGGAGGAGTTCGTCGTGGCGAACTTTTCTCTACATTGAACATGTATCAGTATTTTGGGAATATATTCTTTTGTAGTTATCCATATGGACTGATTCCTAATTTGGAGTAAACTAAAGACATAGGGCTACAAAGAATTGGAAGAAATCAAAATCTGAATCGGACTATAAGAAATTCAATTTCTGGGTGGAAGTTGAGTATAGGGTACTATCTCATAATAAAAGCAGTCCAAAAATATTTGGAGTATGACTTTCATAATACTCAATTAAATTGAATGATTTTAGGGTCATTAGAAACTTAAGATATAGGAGAAAAAGTTTCTAGAAGAAAGTATTCTCAAATTTCCCCATTTTCATTGTCTAAATGATTAGAAATAGAGGCCCGAAAGTCAGTGTTTGGATAAAAATCTGAAATGATTCATTGGATTATGAAATTAGACTCGAATGATTTTATTGAGTAATAAACCATAAGTATAAATGGTAATTATATGAGTTTGGGAACGTGAATGTTTAAGTGATGTGAATTATAGAGTGATACCCAGGATTGTCATGAATATGCATTGTACATATTCCATATACACACATATGCATAATTGAATGTTTATAATTGGGAAAATATTAATATCTGTGTGCATTGTGTGTATTGCATAATTTTGATTTGTAGGATAAACGTCTGCATTCAAACGTTTCCAGATCATTAAAGCTAGTGCTAATATGGAGCGTATTGTGAGTAACCTAGATGGTTTTTCTTAATTAATTGTTTGCTTTAAAAAAATGTTTTAAATGATGATATGAATGCTGATTGATTTTGTGATGATGCCAAACAATGAAGGTCTGATATTTGATCCATGTATGTGACTAAAGTGCTACTTGTAAGTGAATTTGATGAAATACGTGATATATGATTCGATTGTTAAATGTCAGACCTAGTTCTGGAAGAAAGCTGTGACTATGCATATGACTGCAACAGTGATACTCAACATTATGTTGAATGCCTGACCACAGTTTGAAGATGAATGTGAAATTAAATGTGAATCCGAAAGCATGTGATAGAATGAAATTATATGAATGTGATGCATTCCATTACATGAATGCATGAAACATAAAGGTAGTTATGACCGAAGTCATCACCAAAAAAGAGCTTAAAGCTCAGAATGTGAAAAAGAGCCTAGAGTTTAGAAAGTGTATAAGAGCCAAAGGCTCATTATGTAAAATGAGCCTTGTATCCTTAGCGAACAAGGTGTAGTTATAAATGAGCCCAGTATCCACAATGGATACAGGACAGTTAGGTACTCGGTCACAACAACATAATAATTGGAAAAGAGTCACATAAGCATTTTATACATATTTTAAATAAGTATGTTTGATTGTTTGAAATGTGAAATTACCTTACTTGTAAGTGAGAATGTGATAGTTGATGAATTATGCTAAATGCAAGGATGTGAATTACATGTTACGTATATTGATTTGTTGCATGAATTGAGTAAACCATTAATGATGGTTACCTCATTGAGTTCATAAAACTCACCCAAAATTTGCAATATTTTTAGGCCTTGAAGAGTTACTTCGTTAGATAAACGGGAGTATACACTGCAATCGAGTAAGAGATTGAGGTTGGGATTTGTTCTCATCTGCATTTGTTTTCTTTATTTTGTATCAAATAGAGTTTTAGCAATTATTGTAACTTATGTATTCGAGCATTTCTGTTTTGTAATAACTTTCTTGATTGGAGATGTTTGTAAATGATTTTGCAATGTAATGAAATTATGATTACAAGTACTTTATATTTGTAATGGGCCTAAATGGCTATTGAAATTTGGATGATTGTATTACTGTGATTGAAAAAGTTTATGATTAAAACGGGCCTAATTTGATTACTGATTTCCGCATATGCGTGTATTGTTTTTTTCAAAAAAATTGTATCAATTTTTAAGTGTTCAATTGTTCTAGTATGCCAACCTTGCGAGGTGACACTCGGATATCACTCAGGATGTTGAGTACGTGTCTAGCGATAGTGGGATGCTACAAAATTACTTTTTTGCCCTTAGCTTATGTGAAATTACCATTATAACCTCCAAACCTTTCCAAAATTTGCAATTAAGCCCTAAATTTGGTAATGACCAAAACTTTTATTTTTATTTTAGTCCCCGGACTTTTAAAAATAATGATTAACCTCTTAACTTTATAAAATTTCATATTGGTCATCCAAAAATTCAAAAATTACATTTAAGTATCTTAACTTTTAACAATTTGCAAATAAGCCCTTATGTACATCAACTTTTCCAATTAAGCTTTCTAAGTGTCCAATAAGTCTATAAATCATGTCTAATCACCTCTAATGCATTAGAGCACATTTAACTCAATCATGATGGCCATATCCATCCAATGGACTTGGTTTGACACATTTAGAAGCTTATATGTTAGAAATCTCCAACATTTCACATACCGATAAACTCTAAGTTCATGTAAGGGCATATAACATTATATATCACTAGCATATATAAAAAAAGGATTCAAATACATTTTTGAACTCATATACAACCATGTATATATCAATATAAAGTAGTATCTTCAAGTACAAACCAATACAAAATAGCTCAGAGAGTCTGATGTTACAAGTCCTCCCCCTCACAAAAGAGTTTCGTCCTAAAACTCCTAAATCGATGATACAAATAGATGGGGGATTGACATCTCATAGCATCCTCAAGATGCCATTTCATCTCCTTGAGCTTGTCGCTCCTCCAAAGAATTTTGACCTTGGGAACTGCCTTGCTATGCAACTTCTTTGTCCGTTGATCCAGAATTTAGACTGGTTTCCCTTAAAACTCAGGTCTTCTCTTAACTCCACTAGTGGTTTCTTCAAAACATAAGATGGATATGGTACATACTTTTTAAACATCGAGATATGGATCACATTATGGATCCTATCCAAGTCCGATGGTAATTCCAACAAATATGCTACAGTCTTGACACACTCCAAGATACAAAAAGGTACGATATATCGAGGGTTCAACTTCCTTCAACTCTAAAATTGGATAATACCTTCCCTTTTTTGGAGTTATATAAATATAGTGCCATGGAAAGCAAGTGTATTTACATATAAATTAATCTTTTTATAGTTAATTTTGTAATGAAAATATTTATTATTAATAAAATAAAAGAGTTTGGTTTTATTTGTATGAGCATTATATATCTAGTCATAAGGTACCAAGATTCTTTTGTTAGTAATATACATATACATGGAGATGTATGAGAAACATGTATATTATTAGAATCTAAATTAGTTGATTCACAGTTGAATACTCAAGTTGGTCGCTTGATTATGGTTTAGACTGTAGTGTTGTGATTTATCTTAGAGATGGAGGAGATATTAAATATCAAAGCTCACAGGTCATAAGCTAATGTAGCATCTTCTTCTAAGCCCAAGGGTAAGGGAAAGCAAAAAAAGAAGGGTCCAATGAGAAAGAAGGCCCAAATAGGGGTCAAGGCCTAACCTATGAAAAAGAAGGCCAAAGAGGACACTAAGGGAAAGTGTTTCTACTGTGGTAAGAAAGGCCATTGGAAAAGAAATTGTGTGGTCTACCTTAAGTCCCTCAAAAGCAAACAAGGTATGGGTTTCCTAAGTTTGTTAGGAACTAGAAATCTGGTAGATTCATTTAATTCTTGGATATTAGATTCAGGAGCCACTAACCATATTTGCAATTCTTTACAGGGGTTCCAACAAAGGAAAAGACTACATAAAAGCTAATTTCAAGTCAAGATAGCAGATGGATCCTATGTTTCAGTAGAATTAGTGGGAGCAATTATCTTAGACTTTCTTGGTGGTCATTGGTTATATTTGGAGGATGTATATTAAATCCCAATGATTGTAAGGAACATGATTTCTTTTTTTCTTGTTTAATAAAATTTAGTTATTCCTTATATTTTGAAAATGTTGTTTTAATATATAAGAATAAGGATTTTATTTGTAATGCAATAATTAAACAAGGATTGTTCTTTATAGAACCTATGATAGGCTCATTAAACGCCACATAATTAATAAAACCAACACAATCCAATGATTCTAGCATTAATTCAAAATATCCGTGGCACTTAAGAATGCCATATCAATCAGAAAAGGCTTGACAAGTTAGTGAAGGATAGGATCCTTACGACTTGGATAATCATCCATTACCTACCTATGAATCTTATATTGAAGGAAAAATGACCAAGGCCACATTTCCTTCCAAAGGAAATAGATATGAATCCATGTTGGACTTGGTACATACTGATGTGCGTGGGCCCATAAATGTACAAGCTACAGGAGGTTATGAATATTTCATAACCTTTATAGAAGATTACTTTAGACATGGCTATTTGTATTTGATGCATAAAAATAGTGAGTCTTTTGAAAAGTTCAAAGAATTTAAAGCTAAAGCTAAGAAATAGCTAGGTAAGCCAATAAAACCACTTCGATCGGATCGAGGTGGTGAGTACTTATCTAAAGAGTTCTAATAATTTCTAATTGACAATGGAATTGTTTCCAACTTGTCAGCTTCTCGAACACCTCAATGAAATGGTGTAATAGAGAGGAGGAATATGACTCTATTGGAAATGGTAAGATCAGTGATGTCCTACGCTAACCTTCTATAATCGTTTTGGGGATATGCCATACAAATAGTAACTTATCTTCTTAACTTTGCTCCATCCAAATCAGTGCCTAAAACACTTAGGGAGTTATAGACTGACCGAGTGCCTTCATTACAACACTTAAAGACTTGGGGTTTTCTAGCCTATGTTCTAAGGCTTGAATCCACAATGATGGAACCAAGGTCAAAAGTATGTTTGTTTGAAGGATATCTTAAGGGTACTATTTTTATAGTCCTTAGGACAGGAAGGTATTCATGTCAAGAAATGTGACCATTTTGGAGGAAGAATTTGTGAGAAATCACAAAGGAAGAAGTGAAGTAGTACTAAAGGAGTTAGCTATTTTATCCAAACTAGGACTTGATTTGGATATAGTAGAACAAGATGTCGAAATGAATTCAAGTGTTGAATCAGAAAAGCAGCCTAAACATCTAGTAGTGCCTAGACATAATGGGAGGGTTGTGAGACAACCAAACAGGTATCTAGTTCTAGGAGAAGGCATAATTGCCATCTCGGACTAAGAAGAAATGGATCCCATTACTTATACACAGGCTATTAATGATATTGATGTAGAAAAATGAGTCAAGGCGATGGAATCAAAAATAGATTCCATATACACCAATGAAGTCTAGATCCTTGTAGATCTACCACCAGATGTAAAAACCATAGGGTGTAAATGGATCTACAAAGGATAAGAGGATCTGAAAAAAAGCTAAAAACTTTTAATGATAGATTGGTAGCTAATGGCTATACTAAAAAAGAGGGTATGGACTATGAGGAGACTTTTTCTCCATTTGTCATGCTTAAGTCCATCAGAATTCTTTTGGCTATAACAACCTATTTCAATTATGAAATATGAAAAATGGACGTAAAGATCGTATTTCTTAATGGGATTTTGAGGAGATCATTTATATGGCCCAACCAGAAGGATTCATTGAACCAGGTAGTGAGCATAAGGAATGCAAATTGCCGAGGTCCATTTATGGCCTTAAGCAAGCATCTAGGTTTTGGAACATTAGGTTTGATAAGTCTATCAAAACCTATGGGTTCATACAAAACCTAGATGAGCCTTGTGTCTACAAAATGATATAAGAAGGCAAGGTTACTTTCCCAATCCTGTATGTCGATGACTTTCTGCTCATTAGGAATGATGTAAGAATGTTATCTACAGTTAAAGGATGGCTGAAAGAGTAGCTCTCAATGAAGGATTTAGGAGAGGCTAGCTATGTTATATGGATCAAGCTTACAAAGGATTGTAAGAATAAAATGATAGCCTTGTATCAAATAACCTAAAATGAGAACATGCTCAATAAGTTTTCCATGCAAGATTCCAAGAGGGGTTTCACACTTACTAGACATGAAATCAAACTTTCAAAGGAGCAAACACTTAAGACCCAAGAGGAGCTCGAATGTATGCATAACATTCCATATAAGCTTTGGTAGTTGGAAGTTTAATATATGCTATGCCTTGCATTAGACCAGATATCTGTTACGTAGTGGGACTGGTCAGTAGATTCCAGTCCAATCCAAGAATGGAGCATTAAACTACGGTTAAGTACATACTAATGTATTTTCGTAAGACGAAGAACTTGATGCTTGTTTACTCTAGAAATAACCTTATTCTGACAGGATATATAGATTTTATTTTCCAATCAGATGTTGATTTAAGGAAATGAACTTCTAGTTTTATATTTTTTTAGGAGGCAGAGCCATAGTCTGGAGGATTGTTAAGCAATCTTATGTTGCTGATTTGACTATGGAGGCTGAGTATGTTGTTGTTTATGAAGCAATAAAAGAAGCAGTCTAGCTATACAAGTTTCTGAATGATTTGGAGGTAGTTCCTAAAGTAGAAAAAGCCATTATACTTTATTATGATAATAGTGGGATAGTGGCTAATTCTAAAGAAACTCGGAATCATAAAGCTGCCAAACATACTGAGAGAAAGTATCATCTCATAAGGGAGATAATACAACGTGGTCAGGTGAATGTGGTAAAGATTCCCACAGAACAAAACCTTACTGATCCATTTACACAGGCACATCACTTCTTTCTTTCATGATAACTAAAACCTTGCTGATTGACTAAAGAATGAAGTGATGCATTGGATGCACATAACTTCTTTCTTTCATGATAACTAAAATTGAGAGAGTGTTAAGAAAGGTTCTGCATTTTTTACTCACTCTTTCCTCTCTTGTATAGCCTAACTGAAACTTGAATGAGAAGGGTCTCATTTTTGGCTTCTTTTAACTAAGGAAAATCTCTTTAAGATTTTTTCTCCTTTCCCACCAAAGGATCTTGGTAACCAAGTTGTCCAAGGGGAATAAGTGGTAGATCGAATTGGTCGAGGATACAATAACGAGGAGAGGATACATTGACAAGAAGAGGATAAAAAAGAGGAGTCAAATCTAAAGCAAAGAGTCAGTATATTTCCACCATCCTATTCTTATGTTAATTATTTTCTTTATATCGTATCATATATGGCTAAAACAAGTTGATTTGGTTATATTATTTCTGCTGTGTTTTGATTTTGAAAAAAGTTTGAAATCTACTGTTTTAGCCAAATCTTGCATGTTTTTGTTTTTAATCCAACAATTGGTATCAGAGCTATTTTATTATGCATGATTTCGATTCCTCTATGTGATGCATGGGTTGGTATTTAAATTTTGTATGTTGCATATTTTTATGTGATAGAAATATATATGGTGTATGTGTTGCCAAAATTAACTAGAATATAGTATTACTTTTTAAGTTTTCTTCGTTTAGTTTATAGTAAGGAGGGTGGCCTATCATTGTCATGTTTCCTCTTTGGCTTCATTTTTCTGGTTTATTTGATTTTGTAATGTGTAAACTTTTGTAATATTGAAGATGGAGCAACCATGGATCGAAGAAAAGACTAGGTAATGCTTTCGGTGTATTGGGAAAGTTTAGGTTTTGTGAAAACCAAAATGTTGGAATTTTTTATTCTAACAAAGTTTCGGTTTTTATGAAAACAAAAATACGGAATTTTTTAGTGTATTGTCAAAGTTTTGGTTTTATTAAAACAAAAATACTGGATTTTTTTTTGTCACAAAGTTTTGGTTTTTATCAAACAAGTGTTGGAGTTTTTTTAGTTTTGGTTTTGCCGAAACAAGTGTTGGAATTTTTTTGTAACATCCCATCACCAATAGGAGGGTTAAAATAGTAATTTGGAATGGGTTAGGAGTGCTTAAAATTGTCTTGGTATGTTCATGCATACTCATACTTGTAAATAGTGACTTTTGCACATGTAAAGGACTGTACATGCATGCATGACATTTTTTTCGATATATTTGGTCATAAATGGGATTTTTGTGAAAAATATGATTTTTGTGCTTAAAAATTTAATTGGAGTGGGTCTTTGTGTGTTTTGAATTTTAGAAGATTTTTAGAAATTTTTTTGGAAATTTTCGGGGAAAATTTCTTGACTGGAAAAAATTTGCCAAGTGGCAGACTAAGTGGTTTCTGGTACTAGGACTATCCAATGGCACTTGAAATTAGATACATGATTTTAAGAATTACTAATTTTGAGTCATTGGAATTTTGGGAAGAAATTGGACTAGAAATTGAATTGAATTGGAAAGAAGCTAGGTGAGAATTTTAGAGTGTGCGGATCTGGAGAACGACTCAGAACCCGATTTTCTAGATTTTTCTTCCCCAAATCCTTCCCTTAAACAAATGCAACATATCTAAACCTTGATTCAAGCCATATACTGCATTTCTAACCCATTCAGACCTCAAAATCCGTCATAAATCCAACAACCCAAGGATTTCTAACCATTTTCTCGAAAACCCTAAACCATCGATTCTAACACATTCAACCTATCTTTAGGCTTAATCTAACCAAAACAAGATTAAACGAATCGAAAATTACTTGGAAAAAGTCCCGAATCTGTCGAAAATCTCTTGGATCACAAACCCTATTCTCCTCTTCTTCTTCTTCAAGCTACGACACCTTCCTTTTCTCCTTCTATTTTCTTTCTTTCCTATTTCTTCTTTTCCTTCTAATTTTATCACTTAAGTCTAAATAGAAAGGAAAAGACCAAAACACCCCTCTTGTCAAGCCTTAACCTATCTAACTCAAGTAACCTTCCCAAAATGCCCTCATGTTATTTTTACCCTATAATTCCCATATAAACCGCAAAAGCTCAACTTAATCTCAATTATCCACTAACACTCCCAATTTAATCAAACCAAGCCTTAAGCACATAATTAACACAATTCATGCTTAAAGACATCATTAAAAAAATCGGAGCCCAACAACATGTGATTACACTCTCTAATTCTATGTGTCCAAAGACACAAGATGAGAGGAGTCGCATGAGTTTGATTCCTTATACTTTGGCTATAGGATCAATCATGTAAGCTATGTTATGTACTAAACCCAATGTATCATATGGTTTAAGTGTTACTAGCAGATATTCGTTGGATCCTAGTGAGGGTCATTGGGTGGCTGTTAAGAATATCCTTAAGTACCTGAGAAGAACTAAAGATGTATTCTTGTTATAGGGAGAAGGTCAACTTATGGTAAGTGGGTGTACTGATGCCAGCTTCCAATCCAATAGGGATGACTCCAGATCCCAATTTGGATATGTATTCACACTGAATGGTGGTGCAGTCAGTTAGAAAGTTCCAAACAAGAGATGACCATTGAATTGACAACAGAGGCGGAGTATGTTGCAGCTTTAAAAGCGAAAAAGGAAGGGGTTTTGATCAAGAAGTTCATCATAGAACTTGGTGTGGTTCTGAGCATCACTGACCTAGTTCAGTTGCACTATGACAACAACGAGACTATAGCGTAGGCGAAGGAATTGAGGTCTCATCACCATTTGATTAGAGAGATCATTAGTAGAAATGATGTTAAAATAGAGAGAGTTCCTACTGATCAGAATATAGTTCATACGTTGACTAAGCCTATTTCCCAAAAGAGCATTATGTCACGTGTACACGTCCATGGTATTAAATATCAAGGTAATTGGCTTTAGTGTAAGTGGAAGTTTGTTAGATAAGTGCTCTAAAGGCAATCACCTTTAGCACTTATTGTACATATCATTTTATGATTAATAAAGGCATTTTTCATTATTTCAAAGTCCATATGTTTATAGATTTGATGTTGATTTTAAATTGATTTAATGAAGTCCTTGATACAAAACATAACATGGAGTAAATCATAATGAGATCATCATAATTATATTTGTATCATATGTAATGATGTTAGTATTTAAACTTTCCCTAGTCATAGGATTAATGAGATGGGATATCATTAATCCAGATAGACTAACATATGTTATACTCCTTGATTAGATCAAATAGTAGATCTCGTAGGCTATAGAGATGAGTTAT
>JANJEY010000234.1:45859490-45870026 GCA_024703695.1 Erythroxylum cataractarum | reverse complement strand
GTTTATCATCTTTGGGTCAGTAAGAGACATACTAAGAGTAGTAAGTTTTTTGTGAGTAATTTTGGGGTGTATTAGGGTAAGGGTTTGAGAGTATGTGTAAACACTAGTGAGTTGATTATTGAGTGTAAATACTTGTAAATGTTGTTTTTTCTTCCGAATAAAAAGGGTGTGCAATAGTCTCGGAGACGTAGGCACAATTTGGTCGAACTTTGTTATCAAATTTTGTGTTGTTATACCGACATTCTAGTTATGTGGAAATAGTTTAATTTCCTAACAATTTGTAGCAGAGCCTTAGAGAAGTGAGTATGCTCTGTAGTCACTATAGTAGTGGATCTTCTACATTAGAAAACTTTTCTTGGGTGTGTTGAAACTTGGAGTTAGTATGCTCTGCAATTGTCACAAGAGTGGATCCTCTGCATCAGAAAACTTCCCTTAGGTATTTTTTGGCTACTGAGTGGTGTTATTAAGGAGGTTCTGTCCAAGGAGAATTGGAACTTAAGTGGGACCTGTTGTATCTTCTCACCCAACCTTTCCTAGGAATTGACTTTTGATAACTGCGAACCACAGTTCAATAGTCAGAGGAAACTAGAAGCCAGTGAGAGTGATGGTACCAGATGACATGTTCAACAAAATTGATAAGTTCAATGGCACAAATTTCGAATACTGGAAGATGCATATAGAGGATTATTTGTATAAGAAGAACAAGTTTCTACCGCTCTTTGGAAAGAAGCTAGAAAACATGTCAAATGAAGAGTGGGTTATTCTTGACAGGCAGGCCCTTGGAGCAATTTGAATGACTTTATCTCGAAATATAGCCTTTAACGTAGTAAAGGCAAAAACCACAAAAGATCTTATGGAGGAACTGACGGAGTATTATGAAAAACCATTAGCAATAAACAAAGTAGATTTGATGCGGCATTTGTTCAACTTAAAGATGGCAGAAGGCACCTCTGTAGATCATCATATCAATGAACTCAACAAAGTCTTGAACTAGTTTAGTACAGTGAATATTGATTTTGATGATAAAATACAAGCCTTAATACTTTTGTCATCCCTCCCAGAGAGTTGGAGTGTCATAGTCACTTCAGTGAGTAACTCAATGGGAACGAATAAGTTGAAGTTCAAGGATGTTAGTAGCCTGATTATAAATGAAGAAACTCGAAGAAAAGAAGTTGGTGAAGCCTCATCCTCCTCCACCCTTGCCGCATAATCAAAAGGAAGAAGCAGAGGACGTGGGAAATCTAAATATCGTGATAGATCAAAGGACATGAGGTCCAAGTCACGAAATCCCATTACTTCCCAAAACTCGAAACATATCGAGTGTTGGAATTGTGGAAAGACTGGGCACTACAAAAATCAATGCAAGAATGGTTCGAAGAAGTAGGAGTCGACCAAACAGGAGGCAAATATAGCTTCCACCTCAGGTGGAGATGATGCCTTGATAAGTACTTTAGAAAACAAACAAGAGTCATAGATATTGGACTCTAGAGTATCATTCCATGCAATTTCAAAGAAAGGTCTTCTTGAGAAGTATGTGCTTGGAAATTTCAGCAATATGTATCTTGGTAATGATCAACCCTGCGAGATTGTCGATAAAGGTGTAGTGAAGCTCAAGCTAAATGGATCCATCTGGGAGCAGAAGGATATCGGACATATTCCTAATATGAGAAAGAGCTTAATCTCAGTGGGACAATTGACAAATGAAGGCTACATCACAACCTTCCGTAGTGATGAATGGAAGGTGTCAAAGGGAGCAGTGATTGTAGCACAAGGAAAAAAGAATGGTACTCTCTACCAAACAGCTGGAGCATGTTGTTCAATTGTAGTTGCATAAGGAAGTGGAGATTCCAACTTGTGTCACCAAAGACTTGGCCACATGAGTGAAAAAGGAATGAAATTAATGCATTCCTATGGAAAAATATCAGGTCTACAGTCAGTAGAATTTGATACGTGTGAAGACTGCATTCTTGGAAAGCAAAAGAGAGTCAGCTTTCAAACAGGTGATAGAACACCAAAGAAGGAGAAACTTGAGCTCGTGCATTCTGATGTTTGGGGGCCAACAACTACTCCATCCATTGGTGGAAAGTACTACTTCGTGACATTCATTGATGATCACTCCCATAAGTGTGGGTTTATTTTCTGAGACACAAGTCAAAAGTATTTAATGCTTTCAAGACATGGAAGGCTATGGTTGAAAATGAGATGGGTCTTAAGATAAAGAAGCTCAAAACTGACAATGGTGGAGAATAAGAGGACACTAGATTCAGAAAGTTCTATTATGAGCATGGAATCAAAATGAAGAGAATCGTGCTAGGAACGCCACAACATAATGGTGTAGCGAAGCGTATGAATCGAAACTTAACTAAAAGAGCTAGAAGTATGCAGATGTAATTAGGTTTAACAAAGCAGTTATGGGCAGAAGCAGTCAACACAATAACTTATCTCATCAACCGAGGTCCATCAGTTCCATTGGAGTACAAGATACCATAGGAGGTTTGGAATGGAAAAGATGTAAAGCTTTCACACATCAAGGTATTTGGCTGTACAACATATGTGCATATCAGTGATCAAGGCAGAAATATACTTGATCCAAAATCTAAGAAATGCACATTTATTGGCTATGGCGAGGATTAGTTTGGGTATCGCATTTGGGATGACGAAAACAAGAAGATCATTCGGAGTAGAGATGTGGTATTTAATGAAAAGTTGATGTATAAAGACCGACATGCATCGGAGAAATTCCTTTAGAAAGACCTTGTATTTGTTGATATCAGCAATATCTCAAATTTTCCAATGATGCAATTAGAAGTAAATCCTTAATCAGAAGAAACTGTTGAAGAAGAAGCTCAGCTTGAATCACCACAGCCCACCTGTAACATCCCATCCCTGAGGGGAAGGGTAGAATAGTCATTTGGAACGGGTTCTGAGTGTTTAAGATTGTCTTAGCGTATTCATGCATACACATACACGTAAATAGTGACTTTTGCACATGTAAATGACTATACATGCATTCATAACATTTCCCGGTCTATGTGTCTCTAGTGTGTTTATTATGAAAAATATAATTTTTGTGCTTGAAAATTTAGTTGGAGTGGGTCTTTGTGAGTTTTGAATTTTGGGAGAATTTTAAAAATTTTGCTGGAAATTTTCGAGGAGCTATGACATAGAAGTGCTACTTATATGTGAATTTGTGAACTACTTGCTTGAGATGTGATAAATTGTGACACATGTATTGATTGTGATGTATATACTGCTTAATTGTGATATGTGCATTCCATGCATGAATGCATGATCAAATAATGACAGATATGACCGAAGCAACCACCAAGAGCTACAAGCTCAACGATTGTACTCGGACCTTGAGCCCCACAGTGATTTAGAGCCTTGAGCTCAGCGATTAATGTGCCCATATTGGAACAGTTCAGGTGCTCGGTTACAATACCGTAATAAATTGGAAAGTATCACATGGGCATTTCATGTACATCTGCTTACATATATTTGATTGAGTGAAAGGTAAAATGCCTTATGCTTATGTGAAATAAATGTGTTTTGATGCCGGACTACAGTCCGATGATGTGTGAAAGTGAGTAGATGTGATTGATGCATTGCATGGCATAGGTGTATAAAATATAAGGGCTGTTGTGACCAGAGTTGCCACCGATCAGAGCTTTAAGCTCAACAAGTGGTAATGAGCTTCGAGCTCATAAGTGATTCAGAACCTCCGACTCAACGTTTAATGAGCCCCGTATCCTCTAAATGGATAAGGGACAGTTATTAATGAGCCCTACATGGGACATTTTAGGCACTCGATCACAGCAAAAATAATAAATAAAAAGTGAGTCTTATGTGTATTGCATCTGCATAATAGAAATATCGAATATGAATAATGTGAATGTGCAATTCTGTAAACGTGTGAATGTAAAATATTGTGAATGTACACTATGAAATAAAGTGACGTGTGTGAATATTGTGTTCTATGTCTGGGTGAGCCATCGATGATGGTCACTCACTGAGTTTGCAAAACTCACCCAAAATTTGCAATTATTTTTAAGACCCAGAAGAATACCCCGTTAGGCAACGGGCATATAGCAACCTTCTGTGAGTGAGAGAAGAGGTCGGGATCAGTTCGCATCTGCATTAGTGTCTGATAAATTCTGTATAAAATTGTATTTGCTGAATTCTTGTACAAATGATTATGTCAATTTGTAAAGTCAACGGACTGAATTAAATTGTATTTATGAAAAGGGCCCCTGTGGTCATTGTACTTACTGGTGATAGTGCTTGTTTGTGTTTTTAGTAAAAAAAATTTATACTGATTTTTGATTGAGTGATGTAGCACATCACCCTTGCAGGGCACTGACTTGGATATCACCATCGATGTCGGGTTCGGGTCATGCGGGAGTGGGGTGTTACATTTATATGGTATCAGAGCCCATAAGTACGAGCTTATATGTGCATTTTCTAAAACATGGGTCAAGTTACATGCATTTGAGTCATGTCATAGCTGACAGTGGCAACTGATCCCTAGTATGAGTCGTATAAGTATGAGTCATACGAATGAATATGTGTTAAGTGTAAAGTGTGAGAAAAGTGATGATATGTCAAAATGTGAGCCAATGAAGGGTTATGGGCAACTAGAAATGGGAAAAGAATAATAGAAAATGACATTCATATGATACTGTGGTAAGAAAGCCTCGAATGTGATACGAATGTGAATACATTGGCATGGGCTGATTAAGGATAAAAGTGATATCACAATGAATAATGAGACCTAAATTGTAGAAATCGAGTTGAAAGAAAACAAAATTTGCTATAGCTCGGTGAGATCAAATTTGGACATGTGATGAATGTTGGTTAAAGGTGATAAGAGTTATGATTTAGCATAAAAATATGTCCGTGTTAGTGAGATCAAAAGTTTGGGATGACTAGGTGCCTATGATTCTAAATTGATTGTGAAAATAAGTATGTACAATAAAATGTTGATAATTGGAAATGAGAAAAAGTATATGGTTCGAAAAGATAGATAAAGATTCACTACAGTTGTGTTGATGTGTGTATTATGGAATATATTGTATCGTAATGTTCTAGCTTCGAATGAGATAGAAAAGTGAAGATATTGCCAGGAAGAAGCAGAAATGATGAGATTAAAGTGTACAAGCCCGGTCAAAAGAAATAACTTTTCTATGACTGTGAAAGGATAGGCTTGGATTTGAAATGTGATAACAGTTATGATTTAGCGTAATAATATGTTTGTGATCATGAGATTACATTTCTTGATGATTTTGCATCTATCATGCTAAATGGATTGCGAATATACATATAGACGATGAACTAGTAGGAACATGACTTTACAAGTGATGAAATGTGATACATGATGTGTAGTATGTAGAAAGTTAAAAATGCACCTAGGTTTGGATTGTATGTATGCATGCGGTTATGGAAATGATGATAAATCAAAAGGGGAAGAGTGAATGCACTTAAACTGCTAATTCAATGATCATGATAGGATGTTGCATTAGAAGAAGAGGTAAATACTGGAAAACTGGAGTAGAATCGCTGTTAATATGTGTATTAACCTGAGGAAAAAGTGCAGGGAACAATATGGGCCTACAAAAATTGGTTTCTGTTATGATCATATGGTAAACCCTAATTATGGGCAGAAATAAGAATAGAAATGTTATCTAGAGTCAATTGGAGACTTGATTTATTACGAGAGTATGAAATGTTGAAATTGATTTTCTTGAGGTAGTAAGGAGGACCAATAAATACTCATAGGAAAAAGGTGATTGACAAGGATTTATAAATGATGTCGAGGTTTGGACCAAGAAATCACTAAGATAGGGTCAAAAAGTTGGGTAATTTAGTTTATGATCAATGAAGGCAGACTTTCCTTGACCAGTAGCTGAAATCATAAGCCCTTCTCTCGATTCAACAAAGGAATCTGGAATTTCTTCCATTGATCAGAGGTCAAAGGCCCCTCTCTTGATGCAATAGGGTTTGCTTCAGAAAGGAACCGATAGACGCAACGGAGCGAATTTTGAAATAAGGTGACAAGTCTCCAAAAAAAATTGTGATGTGCTGTCTTCTTTATTAAAAAAACGTAAATAGTGGGTCAAAAGTGAATATTGGAGTTACATCCATAGCAAAGACTCAAGTATAAGAGTTAAAATAGGCTATTGGGAGTGTATATATTTTGTTGATGTAAAGTATCCAATTATATAAGTGGATTTCAGTAATTCGAGAACATACTCTTGTCACTGTGAGGTGAACGTAAGTTCCTATGTTTGGGGAACCACAAATTATATCTGATAAGGGTATTACTAATACAGGTGTGGAGAGATAAGTAAATGTGAAGATTGAAAAGATCATATGATAATATTACATCACTGAGGAATTAGTTACTTAAGAAATTACGAGAACTAAACATAAGCGCAATGAGTTTGAGATTATATCTATTGGAGTTAACAATACCCCGATAGGATTATGATACTAACGGTTAAAGTGATTCAAGTAACATGATATAAATGAGTGACTATGATCTTATTGATAAAGAAAGATGAAATTTTGAATAATTGCGGAATATATGTAAGCTGCATTAATGGTGAAGGTAAAAAGAATTTTCGAGGAATTTATAACCACAGTGTTAATTATACCGCTTCGATTTGGCGATTTAGTTGTATATGACAAAGTTTCCCATAAGAGATTAAGATACAATCTATTGTAATAGTAAAGTAATGTTGTGTACCTAAGGACAATGGTAGTCTCATGAGCTAAATTTTGATACGTGACTTGAAAATTGTGTGCAATAGTAGTTGATTTGGAAGCTTGGAAACATGATGTGTAAAGAAACATATTGGATATACATAAGAATAGACAGATTAGGAGAGACTGAGGTAAGAATGGAATTGGAAAGGATTGAAAGGATTGTGCAGATGAATATGTCCTAACAAAGCTAGTGTTACAATCAACTGTATCAAATAGAATATTTCATAGCAAAGTACCACATATGTGGATCTTCAGGTTACTAAATCTAGTGCAATAAAGAGTGTATAATGTCGAGTTAAAATGGAGCAAAAAGGAAGTACTATTCGCTAGTGAAAAGTAACATCAGTTTTGCAAAAAAAAAAGGCCCAAATTGAGGATTTGAGGATTTATGATTAAATTAAAAAGTATGTGAACTACCTGATAAAGAGATGTTCTAGTAAGTTTACATTGAAAGAAATAGCAGAACCAAGTGATTCCACATTTGAGTTGCCAATAGTCTTGGCTATTGGAGAATTGGAGCCCATAGGAACACGAGATTACTGTATAGTGCTAGGTGACTCCAGGTATAATTAGCGTGATCCTAGTAATATCATTAGAGGTGTTAGACGATAAAAAGAGAGACTTGTCCTTAAGTGTATCACCTGTGCCAAGGTGTAGTTAGATGAGATACAAGAGTAATAAGGCAAACCAAGCGAGATATAAAGTGGTCCATATAAAACTATGACATTAATAGGACTATGGATTAATGAGTTATTTTATGGTTATCATAATTACACAGTGTTATATAGATATGCTTAGTATTGTTATGATCTGATATATGTATTGTTGTGACTGGAAGTAAAAAGTTGAACACTCTAGAACTCAGCAAGGACAAAATTAAGAAAGTGTGATATCTACAAAAAGGATTGAGAGACCAATTGAATTATCAATTGTAATTTTATGTAAGAAAGCATTGAGTAGTAAAGTGATATAGGAAACGGGGGAGCGTATGAGATAATAGTACCCCTACCTTATTCATAAATCATAAACTAATTTCGAGGACGAAATTTCTTTAAGGAGGGGAGAGTTGTAACATCCCATCACCGATGGGAAGGGTAAAATAGTAATTTGGAACGGGTTAGGAGTGTTTAAAATTGTCTTGGTATGTTCATACATACTCATACTTGTAAATAGTGACTTTTGTACATGTAAAAGACTGTACATGCATGCATGACATTTTCCCAGTATTTGGTCATAAATGGGATTTTTGTGAAAAATATGATTTTTGTGCTTAAAATTTTAATTGGAGTGGGTCATTGTGTGTTTTAAATTTTGGAAGATTTTTAGAAAATTTTCTGGAAATTTTCGGAGAAAATTTCTGGATCAGAAAAAATTGTCAAGTGGCAGACTGAGTGGTTTCCGGTACTGGAAATGACTGTTCAATGGCACTGGAAATTAGATACAAAATTTAAGGAATTGCTAATTTTGAGCCATTGGAATTTTGGGAAGAAATTGGACTACAAATTGAATTGAATTGGAAAGAAGCTAGGTGAGCATTTTAGAGTGTGACATGTGGAAAGTGACAAATGTCACTTGCCTAACATGCCACCATGTATGTTTGTTAAATAAAAACCCACCCTTTCTTATGGTCTGTCACGAAGCTTCTTTTATTATAAAGCTATTGGTGTTTAATTCATCTTAGGTGGCTCTCTTCTCCTCCTCCTTCTTCGATGGTTTCTTCTATTTGTAAACCCACACGAAAGCTCTTATTTTACTTGCCTTCTCTTCTTTTATTCACCAAAAACAAACCTAAACCTCACCCTCTCAAGTTGAAGGATGATGATCGTGTATGGTATGGAAGAGGTAGGAGAAGAGTAGGTAATAATCTGGAAAATTGGATTTGTATATGTTTCCATGTTTTTGCCATAACTTTTTATATGGATATGCAATTGAGATGAAGTTTAGCTTGAATTAAACTAGAGAAGTTTGGTTAGAATTCTTATGAAGGAAATGCTATCCAATTATGGCTTGAAGGGTTCTGAAATTTGCTTCGAAAGTGAGATATATGTGTAGGGTGAATAGTAGTGATTCTAGCATTTAGAGATTTCTGACCTGAAACTTTGGGAAAATTTTCTAGGCTAAAGTAGATATATTTTGTGAAATTGGTCTTCATGAAAGTTGAAGATTTCCTTGTTAGCTTCCTATTGCCACTAAGTATGACATTTTTCAATTTTGAGGTTGAAAGTTATGACTTGTGAACTTTCAGATAGTTTTTCAAAGATTAATGTGCTTTGTGTATGAAATGTTTCTAAGTATGAATTTTGTGATTACTGTGTTCTGAAGCGACTTCAGGACTGTTATTGTTTAAATTAGCTCAAGTGGTCTTATGGAAAGTTGTGGAGGAATGTCTTAGCTTTGTAATGATGTATAATATGCTAATTTTAGATGTAGGAATTGTAAGTTATGAATTGTTAAAGTATGGATATGGTTTAGGTGATATGTTGATTTAACAGTCTTTAACAGGGCAGCCATAATCATGGGAGAATTTGACCTAGTTAAAGGTGGAATTTGCTTCTAAGTCCTTCATGAGAATTGTAGCATATTTTCTGATCTTTTCATTGCTTTAAAGCATGATTTTTTTTGACAATAGGATAGGAAGCTATGAGTTTGAGAAGATTGTGGTACTGTTAGGATGACATGTGCAGGACAGAAACTTTGATTAAGATTTTGACCCATTTAGAGGTTGAATTTGCTTTCAAGTTGTTCATGAAAGTTGTATAATATGTTCTGATCTTTCTTTGGATATAAAGCTTGAAATTTTTGGCAAAGGAAATGGGAAGATATCATTTTTGGAAGAATGTTGTACTGTTTTAGAAAATTGTGATTAGGCAGAAAATTTGATTGAATTTTTGACACCCTTAAGGATGAAATTGGTTTGTAAGTCCTGCATGGAACTTGTAGGATTTTTTGTGATCTTTAAAATGAGACCTTATTTGTCAAGTTTGGACACTGGTGTGAATAATTATGCATTGGGAAAGAGGAGAAGGAAAATTGGAGGAGAAGAGAATGAAAAAAAAATTGAATTTGGCAGGCGAGGTCGCGAGGGCGAGGTCGCAAGTGTGACGACTCGCAAAGGCGAGCCATAGCCTAGCGAGCCCGCATGCGAGGAAGAGGAATTTTTTTTAATTTTTGTTTTATTTTTATTTTGTCTCTAAATCAACCAATTGCATTCTTTTGTGAATAATTTTGTCATCTGACCTCCGATTGACCTGATTCTTCAGGCATTGTATTCGTGAGACATTTAATTTCATTTCTTTGAGAAATTGTAAATTTTTGGAGATGAAATTGACATTGATTAATTAAGGCAAAGTGAGAGGATCGAGCGATTATTTTTCTGGTCTGTGCTTTAGCAATAATTAGACCTATAGAGATCCAAATTGAGTGATTTTAGTGTCTATGGATTCCTACTGCATAGAAAAAAAATTATCAAGGAGTGGTTGCCTAGGTTACCCTATGTGGACTAGCTCATCGATCGGGAGGAGTAAACCTGAAAGTATGGTTTTAAAAAAATTACAATAAGCATAAATTGTGAGTTTAGGGATTTGAGTGCGGCTAAACCCTAGGCATACCTGAGTTGTGATATTGGAAGGGTTTTTGAGATAAAATTTATAGATTGATACCGGGATAGTCATGAACATGCATCCTACGTATATGTGCATCAATGATTATAATTGTGCAAAATTATTAATGTGTGTGCAACGTATTGAATAAATGGGCTATGCAGGCTAAGAG
>JANJEY010000234.1:45792401-45814054 GCA_024703695.1 Erythroxylum cataractarum | reverse complement strand
AAAGATTGAAAGGAGGATTTAGAAAGATTACGTACAAATGAAGTGTAAGGTTAAGTTAAATTAGACACATATGAATTATAAAATGGGAATGAGCGTAATATGTGTTATAGAACATATGCATGGAATTGTCATTGAGCATGCATTATACATAGTCCATTATTTCAATTGTGTATAAATGAATGTTTTTACGTGTGAAATTATTGATGAGTGTGCAATGTATGTCTTGCATAAATGGATTGTGCAGGTCAAGTTTCCACATTCAGGCATTCCCAGAATTTTAAAACAAATGCTAATATGGAGCGTACTGTGAGTAGACCGAGATAGTCTCATTTCATTGTTTGTTATTTGAATTTTTGTATTAATTGACTATTAAATGATTACGTAAACATGATTGATTATGTTGGTTTCCAGACATGAGGTCCGATGATTGTGATGTTGATATGGATATTGAAGTGCTACTTGAATGTGAATCGGATGAACTGTGTGTATTGTACTTAATGTGATTGTTAAATGAGTTAGGAATGTGTATTTGCATATAAATGAAAGCGTGAATGCTCAACTCTAATGTTGAATGCTGAATTAAGGTCTGATAATATGAGAAAGGGATTAAATGGGATATGCAAATGTGAGTGATGCATTCCATTGCATGAACGCACGTAATATAATGGCAATTGTGACCAGAGTAGCTAACGAATAGAGCTTAAAGCTCAACGAGTGAAAACGAACCTCAAGCTCTCAAGTGATTTAGAGCCTTAGGCTCAATGTTTAATGAGCCTTGTATCCCCCAAGTGGATATGAGACATTTATCAATGAGCCCTATATGGGACAGTTTAGGCACTCGGTCACAACAAAATAACAAATAGAAAGTGAGTCTCATGTGCATTGCATATGCATAATATGAATGATTAAGTGTATTGAATGTGAAATAATGTGAAATGTGAAATAAAGTGAGATGCGTGAATTATGTGTTATGTGACTTGGTGAGCCATTGATGATGGTCACTCATTGAGTTCGCAAAACTCACCCAAAATTTACAATTATTTTCAGGATTAGAAGAATATCCTGTTAGGCCAACGGGAGCATACCTATTGCATGTGAGTGAAAGAAGAGGTCGAGATCAGTTGGCGTCTGTATTAGTGTTTTTCCTATTGTATAAATTTGTATTCCATCATTTCAAAAAAATATTTTATTCCAAAATTTTGTTCAATGTTTATCTAAAGGCTTTTATGATGGAATTTAAAGACATTATGAATAAAGTGTTATGTCTTTTTAAAAGGGGCCTAATTGGCTATTGAAAATTCTATTGATTGTATTATGTTGATTAAAAATGTTTATGAATAAAAGTGGGCCCGATCTGAATATCGATTTCTGTAAAATTTGTTGTTTCTTCAAAAAAAAAATTATACTGACTTTTGAATGAATGAGTGCTTTAGCATGCGACCCTTGCAGGGCATGAACTTGGATATCACCCAAGATGTCAGGCACGTGTCTTGCAGGAGTGGGGTGTTACATTTATGTGATATCAAAGCCCAGAAGTATTATCTTATATGGGTGTTTTCTGAAATATGTGTAGAGTTACATGCATTTAAGTCATGTCATTGTAGACAGTAACAATTGATCCTTAATCTGATTCGTATGAGTATGAGTTACATGTATGAGCATGTGTTAAGTGTTTAAGCTAATAGAAATAGTGAGAAAAGTGATGATATGTCACAATGTGAGAAAATGAAGGTTAGGGATAATTAAAAATGAGAAATAGTATATGGGTAAAGGTGAAAGATAATGGATTAACGTATTGTTATTATGGTACTGTGGTGAGATGTCTTTGGATATGATACAGATGTAAATACACTGTCATGTATTGCTTGGAGAACATAAGGATATAAGTGGAAATGATGAGATTAATGAGTAAAAGCCAAGTTGGAAGTGACCTTGAGAGTTTGAACTTGAGCTTCAAATGATTGATTGAAAAATGTGACAAGAGTTATGATCCCCCATAAGCATATATTAGTGGAAATTGAGATCAGAATTGCAAGATGATTTTATACATATGCAGATGCACATTCAAAACACATTTTGTCATCAGACCGTGATCCGACACTTATCAATTATGTAATGCACATTCAGAACATATTTATCAATCACGTTGAGTACACATAGTCCATCCAATTCACATTCAAATAGCACTTCAATATCCAAATCAGTATCACAATCATCGGACCTCCTGTTCGGAACCCAATACCATCAATCAAGTTCAAAAATCAATTTATACAAAATGAAATAAAACAGAACAAAGAATGAAATGAGACCATCTTGGTCTACTCACAGTACGCTCCAGATTAGCATTTACTTCCAGTTTCTGGAAATACCTAAATGCGAACATTTATCCTGCACAACTCATTTATGCAAGATACACATACGTCACAATTTGTACAATCATAAGTATTTAATAATGCACATGACGGAAATAAAATATGTATAATGCATGTTCATGACAATCCTGGATGTTATTCCAAAAAATTTTCATCACAAAACCATTCCTGTATCAAACCTCATTTATTCCTAGGTTTAAAGCGGCACTAAAACCATTACACTCACAATTAATTGCTTATAGACTTATTTCAATTTTTTTAAAACACACACTTTCAGGTCTACTGTCCCCGATCAATGAGACCATCAACACAAGATAACCTAGGCAACCTCTCGTCAACATTTTGTCATTAGACCGTGTTCTGGCACTTATCAATCATATAATGCACATTCAGAACATATTTATCAATCACGTTGAGTACACATAGTTCATCCAATTCACATTCAAGTAGCACTTCAATATCCAAATCAGTATCACAATCATTGGACCTCCTGTCCGGAACCCAATACAATCAATCACATTCAGCAATCAATTTATACAAAATGAAACAAAACAGAACAAAGAAAGAAATGAGACCATCTCGGTCTACTCACAGTATGCTCTAGATTTGCATTTGCTTTCTGTTTCTGGAAACACCTAAATGCGGCCATTTAGCCTGCACAACTCATTTATGCAAGATACACATACGTCACAATTTGTACAATCATAAGTGTTTAATAATGCACATGATTGAAATAAAATATACATAATGTATGTTCATGACAATCCTGGTATTGTTCCATAAATTTCATCAAAAAACCATTCCCGTATCAAAACTCATTTATTCCTAGGTTTAAAGTCGCACTAAAACCATTACTCGCAATTAATTGCTTATAGACTTATTTCAATTTCTCTAAAACACACACTTTCAGGTCTACTGTCCCCGATCAATGAAACCGTTAACACAAGATAACCTAGGCAACCTCTCATCAATATAAATATTCCCCTATGTGTCAAGAATTCATAAACACTGAAATTACTCAATTTGGATCCCTATAGGTCAAAATATTGCTAAAATACTGAAGTATTTTCAGAAAATACTCACCTCAAACGCTTATTAATCGAGCCTCTCACTTTGATTCAATCTATCACTTTCAATTAAATCTCAAAAACTCACAAATTCTCATGGAGAGGTAAATAAATGTCTTACAAATCCAATGCTTCAAAAATCGGATCAATCGGAGGTTGGATGGACAAGTTATAAGCAAAAGAGTGAAGGAAGGGCAATTGAGGGGGTAGACACTGCTCGGCTTGCGATCGCGAGGCGGCTCTTTTTCGAGCCGCCTAGCGACGAGACGCTGTCACGGCCGCGAGGCTGTGATTTTCTATTTTCCTTTTTTCATTTTTCCACTTATAGCTCCTCTCTTCTTCCAACATGCATAACTTTTCACTCAGGAATCTAAATTTGATAAATTTGGTATCCATAGAAAGACCACAGAAAGCTCTACAATTTCCGTGAAGGACTTGAAAAGTAATTCCATCTCTAAGGGAGTCAACATCTCAAACAAAGTTACTGCCCATTAAATGTCATCCTAAACAGTAACCCAATTTTTAAAAATCGTAACTTCTTATCCCATTGTCCAAAAATTTCATGCTTTATATCAACAGAAAGATTAGAACACATTCTACAATTCTCATGAAGAACTTAAAAGCAATTTCAACCTTTAAATGGGTCAAAGTTTCTGCCCTGTTAAACATCACCTAAATCATATCCAAACTTCAAAAATTAATAACTTTCAATTCCTACATCCAAAAATGGCATATTATACATCATCAAGAAGCTAAGAAATTCCTCTATAATTTTCAATAAGGCTACTTGATCTAATTCAAACCATAATAGTCCAGAATTTGACTCAAAGCACAGTATCCACATAACCCACACTTTTGGACATTTCCAAACACAAAGCATATTAATCTTTGGAATAACATCCGAAAGTCAACAAATCATAACTTTCAACTACGGTATCAAAAAATATCATACTTTATAGCGATAGAAAGCTAACAAGAATGAAGACCCCTTTAGCAAAATTTGCCTAAATCAATCCAGAAAAATTTCCAAAGTTTCAGATCACAAAATGCAATTTTAGAGCTACTGTTCAACCCTACACACATTGCCACATTCAAGTCACAATTTGGAACTCTTCAAGCTGAAATTGAACATCACTTCCTTCACAAGAAATCTAGACAAACACCTCTATTTTAATTTAAGCCAAAAATAATCTCAATTGCATAACCTTAGAAGAAGTTACGGCTAAATCATTGAAACATGCTCAAATCAATTTTTTCCATATTAGCATCCTACTCTTCTCCTACCTCTTCCATCCCTTTTCCTCACTCAAACACTACTCAATTCACTCATGAAAACAACCATAACCAAATCAAAACCTCTACTTGAACATTAACCTACAACATAGTATCAACATGCACTAAATTTTCTTCCTTTTCATACACTCATCTAGACATCATTTAAATCAATCCAAACCATCCCAAATTACATACAACACATGCTACATCATTCATCATCAATCAAACAAGACTTCATACCCATCCACCCTAAACACAATTCCCATGCAATTAAGTTCACATAAAATCACAAATAATGCATTTAACTAATAATTCATGATATAAAACACAATTCTTACCTAATTAAGCTTCCAAATCTTCCAATCTTTCAAAGTTATCACAAACTCTCTAACTTCCTACCTTGCACGATCATCATCTTGAGGGGGGTAAAACAAAAGCTTAGGTTTGTTTTTGTGAACAAAAGAAGAGAAAGCAATTAAGATATAAGAGCTTTTGTGTGGGTGGAGCTTGGTAACAAATCACATAAGGAAGAAGACCACTGAAGGAGGAAAAGAGTGAAGCTACGTATATGAGAAAGAAAACAACATAATTTGGTCTTCTTATATGAAAGCATAGTGAAAGATAAGCTAAAATAGGAAAAGCTTTTTAATTAACCAAAGGTGGCATAGTTAGGCAAGTGAAAAGTGTCACTTGCCACTTGTCTTATTTTAAAGCCCTCACTTGGTTTCTTACCAATAAAAAATCAATTTCTACTCCAATTTTTCCAAAATTCCAATGACTCAAATTAATAAATCCTACAATCGTTTATCTAAATTTCCAGAGCCATTGGACAGTAATTTCTCCTACCGATGAACCATTATTCTGCCACTTGGCAATTTTTCTAGTCTAAAAATTACCCCAAAATTTCAAAAAAATAATTTCTAAAATTCTCCAAAAATTCAAAATTTACAATGACCCTCTCCAACATAATTTTTCATACACACAAATCACATTTATTCACAATCACATTTCTTAACACTTATACCAAGAAATGTCATGAATGCATGTACAATCATTTTTCAAATGTAAAATTCACTATTCACATGTATGCGGATGCTAGATTATGCATGAACATGTAAAGACGTCTCTAAACTCCCATTGACCACTCAAAATTACTATTCTACCCTTCCCACTAGTAATGGGATGTTGCATCTTAAGACCCTGGTCATCTATCACACAGACTCTATCTCTGAAGACTAACAACTCGTCTTCTCTCAATCGGAACCCCTCACTCTCTTTGGATGACAATTTCTCCTGAACGACTCTTAACTTGGGATCATGGGCCTGTGATCTCCTGATCTCATCAAATAATATTGGCAGAACTTCAAACTGTGCTAGCAATGTTCTTTCATCATCAGCCACTGAGAGTCTAACCCTAAGGCTCCGTACACTCAGCAAATAAGTTATATAAAGATTTTTCCTAATAGTTACTACTAAACAGGACTTATGAATCAGTGCATCAGCTACCACATTTTCTTTTCCTAGGTGATCGTCAATTATTAATTCATAATCCTTAATGAATTCCAACCATCTCCTTTGTCTTAGATTTAGCTCCTTCTATGTCATTTGGTACTTTAGACTCTTGTGGTCGATGTATATATGACAAGTCTCCCTATAAACATAGTATCTCCAAATCTTGAGTGTGAACACCACTGCTACAAGCTCCAAATCATGTGTAGGATAATTTAGCCCGTGTTTCAGTCGCTATTTAGAAGCATATATGATCACTTGCCTGGCTTGCATAAGTACAAGCTAAGTCCCTGGCCACTGACATCACTGCACACCTCATACCTAACCCCTAAGTGGGTAGAGTGAGCATTGCAACAAAAGTTAATTGCCTCTTTAGCTTTTGGAAACTCGCCTCGCATTCGTCATATCACTGAATTTTATCCCCTTTTGGGTAAGCCTCGAAAAAGGAGTTACAAGTGTTAAGAAACCCTCAACAAATCTCAGATAATAACTAGCTAATTCCAGAAATTCGTGGACTTTTGTCACATTCTTGGGCTGTCCCTACTCAAGTATAGTTTTCACTTTCTTCGAGTCCACAAAAATACCTTCTCTTGATACCACATGCCTAAGAAATCTTATCTCTTTCAGCTAGAATTCACACTCTGAGAACTTCACATACAACTACCTTTTGCGAAGTATTTGCAGCACAATCCAGAGATGTCTAGCATGCTCCTCTCTATCCTTAGAATAAATCAGAAGGTCATCAATGAAGACTATGATAAACTGATCTAAATAAGGATGGAACACCCCATTTATGAAGTTCATAAATATTGCAGGTGCATTTGCCAATCCAAATGGCATTACCAAAAATTCGTAGTTTATATACCTTGTCCGGAAAGTAGTCTTGTTCACATCACTGTCATTAATCTTTAACTGATGGTAACCAGATCTCACATTTATCTTTGAGAATATTATAGCTCCTCTGAACTGATTAAATTAGTCATCGACACTTAGGAGTGGATATTTATTATTGATGGTAACCCTGTTTAATTGCCGATAATCAACACATAAGCAGAGGGTCTCATCCTTCTTGACAAACAATACTGGTGCTCCCTATGGTGAATGACTTGGTCTGATGAAGCCTTTTTCCAATAACTTTTGTAACTGAACCTTCAACTCTTTCAATTTTAATGGTGCCATGTGATATAGCGGTATAGATATTGGTTTCATCCCCGGGACCAAGTTAATAGCAAAATCAAACTCCTAATTAGGTGGCAATCTAGGTAACTCCTCTGGAAAGACATCGGAGAACTCACACACAATAAGGACATCTCTAAATTCAACCCTTTATGTTGAAGTGTCAATCACATGTGCGAGGCATGTCTGGCATCCCTAACAAATCAACATCTTAGCGTTAATCACCGATATTAAACAACTCGGGAATATTCGTCAGTCACCAGTAAATTTAATCAAGACTCCACTCTGAGGGTCAAACTCAACCTCTTTTTTTAAACAATCAACTTGGCGTAATACCTCTCTAGCCAGTAAATCCCCAATATCACCTGGAAATCCTAGAGATCGAGGGGAATAAGATCTACCTCTAACATAACATCACCAATCTTTATTTCACAAGCTGTATATCACTTGCTCTCCAAGAGGAGTGACTACAATGAGAGGGGGATCTAATGGCTCCAGGGGATGACTAATGTCCTCGGTGAAGGTCACACTGATAAAAGACCATTGTGTGCTAGTGTCAATCAAAACTTTGACGTCTCTACTGAGAACACATATAGCACCTTATAACACTATAGGTTAGCTGTTCATACTATTTAAGAGTTTACTGGTACTACACAGAACATTCATCACAATATAGCAATACAACAACATAGAAATGTTCATCCAAAAAATACCTCTAATCGTGTTCGAATTGGCTCGAACGTCCTCCTCCGTCATTGCATAAACTTATGCTTGAGCTTGCAAAGTAGGACGCTGCTGACCTGCTGGAGATGTACTACTACCCACACTAGCCCTTTGTGTGGATCCAGAAGACTGAGCACCTTCCCTGGCAGTCTCCCCTCTGTGTCTCACTGGCTGCAACGAGCTATCTCCTTCTTGAGTTGAAGTCCAATCCAACTGTGGACAATCTCTCCTCAGGTGCCCTGTCTCTCCTTAATGAAAACACTTTCTTGGCTTCATACACTTACCTAAATGTACCTTTATGCAGTTTCTACACTGTTTGGACCGATATGGTCGAGTTAGAGAAGCAAAACTGGTAGTAGGGGCAATTTTTTGACCTCTTAGGCTACTGGCTAGAGGAACCTCCTCCCTTCCTTTTCCGGTTCTTTTCCTCCCACTGCCTAACCTCTTGGCTTTCTTGGTTAACTGTACCCTCTCCTTGAACATGGTAGTGGGGGTAACCGTCATCCTCTCTTGGATTGCCAAATGCAATCCAGTGTTAAACCAAACACACAGATTCTCTTTATCTGACACATATTTCGAGACTTAGGTGGTAAGCTCTCTCAACTATGCCTCAAACTCATGCACCGACCTCTTCCCCTGTGTCAGTGCAAAGCAGGTAGCCTTATTATGATCTTTATCAAATTTGGTATAATATTGTTTGTTGAATTCGTTGATAAAATCTATCTAGGTAATATGATTACAATAACATCCTCGGACATTTTCCCATTAGACTCTAGTATCACCCTCTAGCAATCGAACAATTCCTTTAGCTTCATCTCATCAAACAACCCATATCGTGAAATGTCTTTGCGGTCCATCTCATCTAAGTTTTGTTCTCGATAACATCACAGCGCCCATCAAAGATACGACACCTGAGATTCCTTGCAGAGCCTCCCTCGACATCGGTGGTAAACTCGACTGTGTTACCTCCGACGATGTTACAACGTTAGGCTATCTATGAATATAAGAGCTAGCAACTGCTGGTTCTGTAACTACTTCAGTGTTTTGTTCCTTTGACTCGGGTCACCTATGTTAGACCTTGCGACGACTCCCTCTTCCTCATCTAACCATGCTATCATTATAAAATCAAAGAAAAAGAAATTGTTTAATAAAATAGATCAAACTAAGCCTAGCTTATCTGATATCCCAAACACCCCAAGGAATGTTAACAAGTACTCTTACCGAGGTCAAAATCATCCGACCTTTAAGGGCGTCAACTTAATGATTTGAGACTCAACTTCTCGACTAAAGACTTTCAACACCCCATACTTGACTCCTAAGGCTTATGAACTTTATGAAAATGGTAATAACACTTTTGAAAATGTAAAAACCAAGCTCTAATACCAATTTAATTGTTACCACATTAGGCATATAACAACCTTCACATACCTGGACTAAAGACAATAACAACACCCTTAATCCGACTATGCAAGGCTAATAGAATATCCTTTTGAAAACATTTGGACAATCCAACGACTTTATTTCAAAAATCTCAAAACTCAATCAAAACACCTACGAAGCAGTTTTAAACACACTTCTATATTCACATTAAAATTCTGCCACAACTTCTAGACTTTTAAGTCCACTCAAGAGCAATCTTAACAACAGTACAAAAGGTTCATACGTAAGGTCATTACAAACCACAAGATAGTTAAAAGTTAATTTACAAAATCATAAAGCATATCAACATAACCAACTAAATAAAACAGTTCATGAGCCACTATACAACAAAAGTACAAAACAGAGACTACCCACATGTGTTAATGCCCTAAAATTGTCAAAAGATTGCATGATCTACTCAGAGCTTCAAGCTTACCAAATTAACCTGTATGGTTGGAAAGCGGAGGGGGTAAGTACACCATGGACTCAGTGAGCAGGAAAAACATATATTGCAAACAGAATTCGATACACACTAAGATGGTTTAGATAACCAAAGGACAAGTTTTGCATTCATATAGCATGCATATAACCACCTATGAACTAAACAAACATGACATAAAAATGCATAGATCTAACCTATGACTCAACATATACTAGTTAGGAACCACATAGGCCTAGCCTATTAATCACTCGTCCAGTGAACATAGGTTCCAGTTCCAGTACACAAAAATAGAAAAGCATCATATGTATAAATAAAATCTCGTCAGGAAGCCAAATCTCATAATAGACCAAAACAATCGTTTATGATATTACTAGTCTGCCAAACTAGTGTGGACACCCACTGATTCTCAGTGTTAGCTTGATTTTCATTCGTGATGAGTCCGAACTACAGTTGACAAGAGTGTTATGACCCTAGGTGATGACCTCATCGGTGACCATACCTCTAGGTGTGCAATCACTCACAAGTCTCGTAGAAAGATGTCGATATAGGGACTCAACTTTTATGCACCAACGTTAAGGGTACAGAGGTTGTTTAATTTGTTGTGTTTAGAACACGAATGGCCAATCGTTACCTCACCAATCACAAAAATCATATACAAATATTAAATACTAAAATCAAGTAAGGCACCATGCCTTTATTTATCAGTCCAACCAATAAAATGAAACCTTTCTATGGCTGTAAGCCAAAAAAGAACACGTACACACAACATACATGACTCGATTATACATATGTAAATTTCAAAACATTATTTCATGCAATAAAGGTCATCTTTGCACTTCAAATGCAAAGTGTTATTCAAAATAATATCCTTTCTTAGATACACAAGTATACTAGCACCCATTTGAGATTCAATTCTACTACATATTACATAGGTTCAAAATTCACATACAAGTCATCATGCTTGTCTTGGGATGTCTTAATCCCATTTGAGAAATGTGGTTTCCCCAACTTACCTTAAAAGAAGGTGTACATTCACTTGACTTCAACAATCCTCAGTACGAACTCCTTGATTCATAGCTCTAGAGCCTTTATACATAACAATATACATTGTATTTACTACTCAAACATGTATCTTGTATTTATACACCATCACATAAGTGTATAAAACACAATATCACTATCTTTAAGCTATAGGATTTGACCATTAAACTTCTCATGTGGTTACTTCCTTTATTATTCACTTAAGCTTTCTTTTTTATTTTCTAAGGCATTTAATGCCTTTAATCCATTACTTACACAGTTCAAAGAATAACTAGGCACATTTTTATCCAAGAAGATTAGGCCATTACTCATCAATCTATGCAAAAATTCAAGTTTACTCTAAGTAAAAATGAAAGTCGCTTTCCAATTCATATCATTACAAATTCTTAAATCCTAAGCCAAGTTCACTTAGTCATTTTATCAAACACCTAATATGCATGACTTTTAAGCCATATTTTCAAGACTTTATCATAGTAATTCATGCTCCTATCTTATCTTGTTATATAACAAACACTTCAAAATAACATGTCGACCAAGTCTTATCCAATATACATCTTCTTTATTTTTCATCCTCAATTCACATTATACATATACAATTAACACCATAGAATTCATCTAAACCATCAATTTCAAAAGATATTAAAAATTCACAAACTTTTACCAAAAAGAGAACATTTTGGTTTGGGCTTAAGGCGACTTCTCCATGAATCATTTCATTTCCTTGCTTGATGGTTTAGATGAATTCTATGGTCTAATTCCTTCTCTTTTCTTTCAATTAACACAAAGTGTTTCTAATACTTTAATAGTGGGGTGCACGGCCATACATGGAAGAAGGGTTTAAAATATTGACTTTTCTTTGACCAAACAAGGTAAAATTACAATTTTGCCCTTATCTTATGTGAAATTACCATTATACCCTCCAAACTTTTCCAAAATTTGCAATCAAGCCAAAAATTTGAGAATGACCAAAACTTTTATTTTTATTTTAGTCCTTGGAATTTTAAAAATAATAATTAATCCCCTTAACTTTATTAAATTTCATATTTCTCCTCTAAGACTTGAAAAATTACATTTAAGTATCTTAATTTTTAACAATTTGCAAATACGCCCTTATGTATATCAACTTTTGCAATTAAGCTTTTTAGGTGTCCAATAAGTTTATAAATCATGTCTAATAACCTCTAAGGCATTTGAACACATTTAAATTGAACACCATGGCCATATCCATCTAATGGACTCAGTTTGACACACTTAGAGTCTTATTTAGAAATCTCTAAGATTTCGCATACCGATGAACTCTAAGTTCATTTAAGGGCATATAACATTATATATCATTGGCATATATACCAAAAGGATTGAAATACAATTTTGAACTTATATACAACCATGTATATGTCAATATATATTAGTACTTGCAAGTACATACCAATACAAAAGGGCTCAGAGAATCCGACGTTACATCGTAGGCTGTCTCCCTCACTTAAGATGTGGCATGATTGTGGGTAGTTATTTTTGTCTAAGTCTTTCCAAAACTTCTCTGTTCTTTGTTGTTGACTCTGAAATACTAATAAATACATCAAGGTACCTCAAAGACATAATAATTAAGCTTAAATGCTTGTACTAACCCATAAAAACACTTAAACATAAATAATTCACATACTAACACAAGTCTATCAAAAACACATACTAAATAATTGAATAAAAAAACAAACACATATCAAACTATACCCTAAAACACGATATGTTTCACATTTATCAATGCTCTTAAGAGTTTTTATTTAAAAATAGCAAAATAGAGTGTGAGCTAAATGAACTCAGGGAGTGTAAATAAAATTCCTTACAAATCATTTGTAATCATTGACACCTCCCTAAAAGAAATTCATTTCATTTAGTATAAGATAATACTAGTATAAAACATATAAGCCTCTTAAAACCAAAGTTCTCAATTTTACTTTTAAAGCAAATAGTGGCTGAATTATTTATTTTCATGAACTTTTTATACGATATAGCCACTAAAACTCCTTTGCACTGTGGTACACTTAGGCATAAGGTCACGGAGCTGGTTCTACATTCCTGACCTGTGACTGGTTAACCACTATTTACAGAACTAGTTCTGCATCACTTACCCGTAATAAGTTAACCACTATAGATCGGTAGTTATGGAGCTAGTTCCTTATTGCTTACCTATAACAATTTTGGCTAGCACTTTATATACTCCGTACGTGTAGAGGGCAACTCATCGGACTAGACTACTGACAAACACAATACAACCCACTGTTAGTAACTGATGCCCCTTGGACATTATCAAGCATGTTTGAAATACTCTGATCGATATAATATCTTGCAATGAGCCTAACCGTGTACATAGGTTAAAAACAAAATAATTTTTTCTAGTACTTTAACTTGTGTCAGAAAGCTTAAACCATTTTGTAAAGTAATTTATACAGTTTCTAAATCAAAAACAAATGGGAGGTGTCTAGATCTTGTCATGTTTATTACTCTACCTTTAGCCCATGTACGTTCAAAATTTTCAACTTCTTTCAATCTCATAATCAAACAATTGAATGCATAATTTAAATTCACATGTCATCAATTATTTTGCAAAGAAGTTAATTAAATGAAACAATTAAAATACACTCACCATTTTGTAAATTTATCTCTAAACACACTCACACATTCGTTTAGGCATTCATTTCCAATTTAGAAACAAGGCATTAACAATATATATAGTTTAATCAATCGCGACTCTTATGTCATGATTGTGACCATTTCCTAGAATTCATACCTCACCTTGTGTCATAGTTTTCACATATCAAACTCTAACATTAGGTTTTGAGGTCTTCTATACATTTGTTACCCTATGCCTCTAGTTTCCATAGCATAAAAAATCATTCCATTTCAATTCTAAATGATGAAACATGTACAAAATATTACAAGCTACTTCAATATAGGGGCAGTATCAGGTTATCAAAACAATGGGACTGGTTTAAGTGAACTAAAAACCTAAGACAGAATTTCAATAATCGTTCTATCTCTTTTATCATCTTTAACCAAAAAAGTCTTTTAAATCATATCACATAATAAACCCTAGCCATGATATACTCTCTCAACCTTGATTATTTGGTTTACTTTCTTAATTTCAACCCTTAAATGCTTCCAAACTTATTATCTACTTCATTGCATGTCAAAATCACCATTGATCTTACAGCAAAACCATTTCATACAAAATCCACAAAACTAGAACTTAAGGCTAAAAAGCTTACTACTTTTACTTGAATCTTTACTTGATCAAGATCTCTTCAAATCCATCTCAAAACCCATAAAAATGGAAGCTTCCTTCTTCTCCTTCTTCTTGGTCGCGAGTCACCCTTGCTTCTTTTTTTTCTTTTTCAATTTTTTGTCTCTCACGATAGTGGTGGAAAAATGAAGAAAGTTGTTTTGTTTTTTAGCTTTTTTTACTCCTTTAGTGCATTACACATGGCACTCTCTAATTGGTCATCTTTTATGACTCATCAATCCAGGACTTCTTGTAAAAATACCATATTGCCCTTACATCATGTAAAAAATACCAAATGGGGCTTAATGAGTTTAATTCATAACTAATCGAATTAAATCTCCAAAAAAATTTGTAATTGTCTTCCCATCAAATTGACCATGAAATATTCTAATTATACGTATTGAATAAATGCTTTAATTTTTTTGAATGGGTTTAAAAAACATATGTGTCCATTATTTTCCAAAAAGGGCATTTTAAGTCCTAAACTTTTGAAATTCCAAAAATCCATCTGAATAAAATTATTTTCAATCTATTTTAGTATCATTAGACTCTAATACCTATTCTATAAATATTCAATTCTTTTTCAAAATTTGGTCCCTAAAATTACTATTCAAGTGGAAAAATATTATTCACCGAACATAACAATTTGTATTCAATGGTTTAGGGTTTTACAATACTATTGTGATTCTAAGGTTATCTGTCTCTTATTTTTGCATCATACCCTATATTAATATCAACAATATCTCTTTTTGATTAAATTAGTTAATTATTTTATAAAAGCGCAAAACACTAAGTAGAACAAAACACAAGCATTATAGATGAAGATTCAATATTGTTAGTAATGAATTCAAATATTGAATGTGTTTTCTTTTATGATATTATTGAATGATTGATTATATATTATTTGTTTAATATTGTTAATTGGGTGAGATTATGGCTAAAGAGGAAAATTTGACTTCAGTGATAATGAAGAGAAAGTTAAAATTGTTCCCTTTAATCCAGATGTAAATTATATTGTATAAAAGTTTGAAATGCTTCTTAATAAATTCACAATTATGTTTTCAATTGATTCTTTCTAAAGAGTTCTCTGATATGCTTGTCAAGAATGATGATATCAATACTTATTTACAAATGTAGTCGAATCGGAGGTGCTGAAGCTCATAATAGTAAAAGCACACATTGAATCAAATCTTACAGTTCTTGCTTCAGAATTAAGAGGTATGTTTAAAACTCACTACTTATACATGTATCTTTTTAGATGGTTTCATGCTTCCTATTCTTAGCATGCTTAATTTCATTCTTTGGTAGAATTCAAACTTGGTATATCAACTTAAGTAGATTTATCATTATGTTATTTAGAACTTAAATTGAATTTAGTAATTTACTTTTAATTGCATAGCTAAATGTGAATATATTGATCATTGACTTATGTTGATGTGATTAATGTTAATGATTGAATGTATTGTAATTTTACTAAAATTTATGTTTTTTTATAGATATCTAATATAATGGCACCTAGTAGAAACAAATAAAAAAGGGGTACCTATGGAAATTACATAATAGAGGGATCTGCAACTTCAACCAGATTAATCAATTGGCATCATCAATTCAATTCCTAGCCAACAACAACATTCTAACTTAGCCACTAATGGAATTAGTTATACACAACTTCATTCTACCTCAAACAATAATGAATCAACGAGTACAAAGGGGTCTACATGTTTGTTAATCTTTAACACCTAAAAATACACTTTACCTACATATATATTTATATGCTTTAATATTTCCTTATCATTATTGATTTGTTGTCAACTTACAATATTAATATTAAGAAACAAATGGAGAGAAAATTAGAGGTTGTGAATTGCAAAAAATCAACGTTGCAATGAATAGCAAGTTGTCAATACAGATTGATACTTAACAAGGTCATCCTATAGAGAAGATCCAATCTGCAAAATTGTCAAGTGAATTAGGGATTATTGAGAGAACAAAATTATCTTATCTTAAGCATGTTAAGGACCTGAAGGAAGACAACTTGCTTGAAAAAGATAAAATTGCGGTAATTTTTCAATATATTTAACTATATGCAATGTTATTTCAATTATTTTTAAGATTAATTACACTTTTACTTTTTATTCACAATTGAAATTGAATATTATCAATATCAAGAACCAAGAATTTTCAAACTAAGGGATTTCATTATTAAAAAAAGGACTAGGGATTGTCTTTTTAATTTGCATTATTATTATATATCTTTTCCTTCTGATGCGGAGGCATGAAGACATGTTCCCGAATGAATGTCTCAAAAAAATTATAGTAATTTGTGACATTATTATACTAACATGAATTTTTAATTTTGTTTTCTTTCCCTTGAAATTTGATTCCATTAATCTTGTTAGATGATTTAATAACTACCTAATCTTTTTTCTTTATTTAGGAAAATTATATGAAGGTAAAGGTCAATGGAGAAAAAAATGAAAATACCAAAAATGAAAATATCTCACAATAAAGGGCCTAAATCATTTGTAGTCGTCTAAAATGAATATGTAAGATCTTTGTTTAAAAGTTATAATTACATTAATAAACACTATATTATTTATTATGCCTTATACTTTTTTTCATAAAATAGAGTGATAAGGAACTACATGGAGAAGAATGTGATAGGATCACATTAACAAAGTCACTCATTATAAGGAAGTAAAGGGTGGATGTCAGAAGAAGTAGAAAATAACCATGTAAGTATAAAAATTTGTTTAATGTTTGATTTCATTTATTAATGTAATAGTAAGTAATAATATTTGGATTGAATATTGGTTTTGTTTTTTTAATTTTAGAATAAGATGTAAGAGTTGTTAAAGAAATCAATGTCTGAGGGGAATGAGATCAATATATAAGACATTTGTAGTACCGTACTTAGTATATGTCAAATGTCTTGGCTTTGGCCCTAAGCCAAATGCTTCAACCTCATTAAGTAAGACTATCATTCACCAACTTCAAGAGGAAAACAAGATGCTTTAAGGTTGAATTACAACAAACTCGAGCAAAATTATCCAAACATGATAAATTATTCAGACAATTACTTGGCCTGAATTATAATAGCAATGAAGATGGAAGCGAATCGTATTAGTTACATCTCTTATACTTTTTCCTTTCAATTCTTGTTTGTTTTATAATTTAAATTTAATTTTTTTTCATATTACAAAATTGATGACTATGCAAATGCTAAGTGATTATGTTATAAATGATAAAGTTATATGATGTTTGCTTTAATTAAATCCTAATGTTTCAATACCCATATTATTCTATTATACTTAGCTAAGCTTTTTAGGTTATTACAGGTTCATCGACATGGACAAACCTAGCTAGTCATTCCAGTTATGTTGTAATTTTTTTAATACTAACATTTATAATTTGTGAATTGATCTTTGTATTTATTATTTTGTCCATAAGAATTGTTGAAGCTGTAATTAAAATCTTGAATACGAAGAATATTCTTTTTGTTGGTATAATTTAATGATATTTTACTTTTTTTCTATAATGCTTCAAATTATCAATTATTTTTGTACAACTTTTTTGTATAATAAATTTACAATAAAAATATATGTAATAAATAATTTACCCCAAAATTGTATAACATTTGGTTAAAACATAACTAAAAACATTTGGCTACATTTTATAAAATGTAGCTAAAAATATTTGTCTACGAATTTTCAAAAACGTCACCTATAATTTTCAGTTTAAAGAATTTACCGACATTTTGGGCAACAAAATAAAAACATAGCTATAAACAATAGGTGACATTTTTTACATTTTTAAGTAAGATTTTTTGTTAGCCAAATGTCAACTTTGTTGTAACGATTATAGATATAATCATTTTAAGAATTATTCTACTTCTCCTTTTTGTAACATCATTTTGACAAGAGGTTTGTTGAATAATCAACAAACTATTTATTTCTTTTTTATCACATAACCTCTTGAATTGATCAAACAAGTTCTTTTGTCCCTGATCATTTTTAGAGCTTTTATCTTCTTATCTATTTGATTCTCAATCAAATTCATATGCTTTTGAAATCTATGTAATTCTTAAAATTTATCAAAAATCATATAGATATGACCATGTTGAGTACACTCATTGATAAAAGTGATGAAATGTTTATACACGATACTCTTATATGAATTAGGTTACAGATATCTAAATGAATTGATTGTAATGACTCAATATCCCTTTATTTCGTACCAAATGGCTTTCATGTGTTTTTATTTTAGTTAGATAATTTTTATTTTAGTTAGATAAAGTTCATAAGTAGACAATTCTATTTTATTTATGTTTTCTAAAAAGAACTATTTGATTAATCAAGTTATTCATTTTTGTCTAATACGTTTAAGTCTAATATGCCTTAATTTATCATTAGTATCATAAGTACTTGATGATGTAATTAAAGAAAAAAACTACATTTTCTAATATGATAAATAATATATATCATAAAACCATTAAACATAAATTATGGCAATAATAGTCAGTTAGAAAAGAAAAGCTATTCCACTACTATATAACTTACCATTGAATCTAAGGCTAGCTAAAATAATGACAAATAAGATTTCATCAAATCTTAAGAAAAAAAAGTAAATGATATAAGATAAGAGTCTGACCACTATGCATGGCTAACTTATAGGTGTCTATTATATGAACCTCAACTTTGGAGTTATCTCTTGTATATCCACTTTGCTGAATATAAAATTTGCAAAAATTATATAAAGACTTTTCTTTCCTTCGTTATATAGTTCAAGGTTCCCAAGTCCACAATCCATAAAGGATATGATTCATTTTGGAAAATAGAGTTGGAGATAAATACAATATACTCATCTATATCAAATGAAGTGACATTTCATGCCACAATTATAGTATTTCACTATGTTCATATTTTTTTCTTAAGAGGATCTTTTCATTATCTATTTTAATTATCTTTCACCTTCTTGTGATCCTAAGAATCATGGAAGTATTTCTTTCCTCTTTTCTACTTAGACGTATCATAATGCTTCCTCTTCTTACTTTCAGCTCCCTATGAGCTTGATTTAGTCATATACACTCTGTGGCTTAGAAGCTTAAGACATTTTTCTCATTATGTAACGTACATTTTCTTATGCATAGAAATCTTAGGTAAATATAATATGATATTGCAATTTGCATTTGATGCTAAATATATAAGGTATAACTAGCATTCTTAAATTTACTAACCATGTTTGACATTTTCTTTAAATTCCTCTGCATTTTAAATGATCTAACGTCTTTTTTTATGTTTTTGTATTTTTTATAAATGTCAAACTTAATAGTTATTGACTATAATTTGGTCACTAAGGTTTTACCAAAGTATGCTACTAGTATGAACCATATGTCCTTGATATTGTTGTACCTCTAAAATAACATCGTCATTTTTATTGCTCGATAATATATTGTAATCCAAGACATTATGTTATTTTTAACAAGTCATATGCCTTAAATATTTTCCTTTGTTAGGCTATAATGCTCTCCTTAAGAACTTCTATGATTTTATTTAGTGAGTCAAGAACCTTTTACTTTTTCAGTTCATATTAGATGTCAATATTCAAAATTTCATAACTGATGTCTTTCATTTTTCAACTCTATGAAATACTGCAATAATATTCTTGTATGAAATAACCATTTTACTTAAACATATAGTTTCTATAATGACACATTTATTATTTGATTATTGCCATTTGCAATTAATTTAATATAACTTTCTAATAGAAACTTTAATTATTTTCTCAATTACTTATGGAATCAAAAGGTCACTTAATTTTCAATCATCATCCATATAATAATTAATCAAAAACTAACTATTCCATTTTAGACGTATTTATTTACTATAGTCATAAGCATTATATATATCATATGTATATATTAAAAGAATAAAGAATAATGATTGCATTGTCTTAAACAAATGATAGATATAAATTAAACATTTTAGGTAACAAATAATAATTTTATTAAAATGCTAAAAACAACTATTGTTAATTAGTTATGACTAGAAAATTAATATTCTAAATATCAAATGCTCTCCTTCCAAGAATTATATGATGTTATCATCCTAATTACATCTAAGGGTAAACCAATAAGAAACGTACTCCTAGTCACTTCCCTCCTTTTATAAATTGTTAATAAAAGTCACACCATCATGAAAGATTATTCTTTTTTTTATGAATGTTCTATATCCTCAGTAATAATTCCCTATCTTGAGGTTACAACACCATGTGAAGTTCCTAAGTAAATTGTTCTTGAGGGGTGAAACCTCTAGAATTAAAATGTATGAGTTTGAGACTCATTACATAAATGGTTTACGTATGAGTCCTCAAGTCTTGTCTAAGCAATATATGATAATGACACATCTACCATTTAGCTGATGATGTTTGGTCTTTGTTTAGACATGTGTGTTTGTAATGATCCAATTTTTTTTTTAAATTACTCATAATGGACTAATAAAGAGAAAAGTTTATAAAAGTATAAGTTGAGATTAAGAAAGCTTAAGTTCATTTTTCTCTTAAACTCTTTTCCCTATAGGTTATTATTTAACTCCTTATTTTTTACACTCATACCTTCACCACTGAGCCATCATTTTTCAACTTCCTATAGCTCTACAGAAAGCTCTTAGGATGTTTTTACAAAACCCCTAAACTTCTTTCTTAAAAAAGAACCAAGTTTGGAGTAATCATGACTGGATGATTTAATTCATTTAAGCCACTGATCTCCTATTTTTAGTCATTTTTTGGTGAAACTAACATCACCATCATATCTAACAGCCCTAACATCAATCATGTCACGATCCGAAACCACATCGGGTACATGTCAACCACCATATATGTAGCGCCCCCTCACCGTAGAGTATACGCCGGGACGCCCGTAGGTCGTACCGATGCATAACCTACGACGAGGGTGCACTACCGAACTATCATTTCTATCTCCTCATGGCATCAATATAAATAAAGCATAAATATCACAATCACTAAATTTTAAAACCAAAAGATTCATTTCCATTCATTCATAAAACCGTCATTTCATCATCAGTCATATTAATACATCTGTACAAGTCCAAAAGTACTACTGTAGCTCCTAAACCAGTCATCCACAAAATATCCCAAAAGATCCCAGCTGACAGACCTGTGGGCCATGCTCCTCTCGCCGGCACACACAATAGGATAAGTCTCACTGATCGGAGCTAAAAAGTCAACTATCTCCGTCCTGAAAAATATTCGCAATTGGGGTGAGTTTGCGAAACTCAATGAGTAACCATCATCGATGGTTCACTCAACTCATGCATATACAGACAATCACATAA
>JANJEY010000234.1:45635348-45672653 GCA_024703695.1 Erythroxylum cataractarum | reverse complement strand
TTCACAAATATCACATTGTTGCACAAATGTATAAGTATTCCTTTATGCACATGTACTTATATAAAATATGCACAATGCATGTTCAATGATAATTCCGGGTATCTTATAGTTATTTTCATCATCAAATCGATTAGATATTAAAGCCCTCATTAATATCATTTGGTACTTATAATTTGGGCCAAAATAAAACAATGTGAAATCAATTACATAACTTAATTGACCACTTCAAATTTTCTACCCACATGATTTTGGATCAACTTTGCATAATTAATCTGATAGGGTAAAAGACCAAATTAGGCAACACTCCCTTATGAAAAGTTATTCGAAAGTGCCTTAAGTTTCTTAAGACTCTGAGATTATCCAATTTGATTCAGTATACCAAAAGTTATAACCCAAATACTTTAGACTGTTTTAGAGCTTCAACAGAATTCTTACCTCAACTTCCAATCAAAAATTGAAATTCTTGGAGATAGAATTACAACTAGATTTCTTCATAAAATTTGTATCCCTATGTCTCTAGCTTATTCCAAAGTAAAAATCATCCCATTTGAATAATTACAGAGAAAGATATGGTGAAAACACCAAAGTATGTTTAAGCTGTCAGGAAATTTCGTCGTGACGAACTTTCCAAATAGCAAAATTCTTCAACATTTTCTTAAAAGTTTGCCACGATGAACTTTTATAGAAATCAACTCTTTTAAGTTGGTCGTGGTGAACTAAAAATAGTTGGCCGTGGCAAACTTTACTGCATCTAAACTCATCTTCTTCTTTCATTCTTTTCCCATATTTCACATTCCTACAATGTCTATTATGCACTTCTATACCCAAAACAATCTCTAAACTTCACTTCATTTAACTCCTAATTCAATTCAAATCATTTACATCAGATCAAAATTCAAGTTTTCTCCCTAACACCAAAAACAGAGCATATTTGGATAAACTCTCATTTCCCAGCACTCTCATTTTTCTGACTTATACATTATTATTCAAAACTTCATTTCAAGTAAAACTTTGCATTTACATACACTTTCCCTCAATACTGCATCGTTTAAACTTTTCTCCGAAATCCAAACTCATTCAAACTCACCTCTGTTAACACTTCATACATGAACAGTATATCTTTATTCACGTACACTTTTAAGCCAGAACAGAAACATATTATTTCTACATCACTTTACAAGAATTTCCATATTTTCCAATCCAGAATCCATTCAACACAGTTTTGAACAAGTCTTAAATCTCGAATCCATCATCAAAATCAGTCATCGCCGTAGCCACAAATTTCAAACCTATGCATGCATGTATATATTTACACCAGAAAATGAACATTATCAGAACTACTTACCGGCTTCAACTATTCCCAGCAGTAAGAATAACTCACAGACAACCATCGAGAGCAACTCAATGTTCGGTGATGAACAAACCAAGCAGAAAATGCTTCAGATGCTCAAAAACTACAGTAATTCTTCCTAATGTTTTCTTTTCAAAATATATAATACGTGGGTTCTTTGCATGCCTTACATTTGTCACCATATAAGTAAGCCATATGTCATAAGTACATTACAACCATATGTCACTCTATCATTGGTCCATAATACCCCGAATTTTTCAAAAAAATTTAAATTCACCAAAATTTTGAAATAATTATATGACTCTCCAAATAATTTTGTTTAGTTCAAAAATAATTCACCAAAATTTCCAAATATTCAAAATGTACAAAAATTGTCAAATCACATTTAATACACTCTAATAAATCCATAATTTCTACTTATAAATCAAATTTACCTGGAAATGCCAATGAATGCATGTACAATCATATGAATGTGCAAAATAAATGTGTATGTCACTATTAATTATGCATGATGTATATTTTCCTAATTTTACAATATCTTCATAAATTACTATTCTAGCCTTAACATGATTATCGGGATGTTACACAGACGTTTCCAGAATTTGGAAGCAAATGCTAAACTGGAGCGTACTTTGAGGAGACCTAGATGGTCTCATTTCATTGTTTGTTTTGTTTGAATTTTTGTATTGATTGATTGTGTTGGTTTCTGAACAAAAGGTCTGATGATGTGATGAATTGATTGTGATATTGAAGTGTTACTTGTATTTGAATAAGATAAACTAAGTGTACATAATTTGATGAAAAATGTGTTTTGAATGTGCATTTGCATATAAGTGAAAATGTGATTCTCATCTTAATGTTGAATGCCAGACTAAGGTCCGATGATATGAGAATGTGATTGAATGTGATTATGTAAATGTGATTGATGCATTCCATTTCAGAAATGCATAAAAGATAATGGCAGTTGTAACCAGAGTAGCCACCGATCAGAGTTTAAAGCTCAACGAGTGAAAATGAGCCTCGAGCTCAAAAGTGATTAAAAGCCTAAGGCTCACTATGTAAAATGAGCTATGTATCCCCCAAGCGGATAAGGGAAAGTTAGTAGTGAGCTCGGTATCCAATGGATACGGGATAGTTTAGACACTCTGTCACAACAAAGTAACAAATAGAAAGTGGGTCTCATGTGTATTGCATATGCATAATATGAATGATTATATCTATTGAATGTGAAGTGTGAGACGTTGTGAATGTGTTATGGGTGAGCCATTGGTGATGGACACTCATTGAGTTCGCGAAACTCACCCAAAAATTGCAAATAATTTTTAGGACTCAGAAGAATACCTCTTTAGGTAAACGGGAGTATAATTACTGCATGCAAGGGAAAGATAGAGGTCGGGATCAGTACGCGTCTGCATTAGTTCTGTCTTATTCTTGTATAATTTTGTATTCCATAATTTCTGTAAAATAGTGTTTTGTATTTGTAATGGGCCCCAATTGGCTATTGAAATTCTATTGATTGTAATGTGTTGATTGAAGATATTTATGAATGAAAGTGGGGCCTATGTGATGATTGACTTCAACATATGTCGATGATTCAAAAAAAATATACTGAGTTTTGACTGATTAAGTGCTCTAACATGCCACCGTTATGGGGGGCACGGTCTCGGATATCACTCAGGATGTCATGCAAGTATCGCGCAGAAGTGGGATGCTACATCTCTCTTGTATAGCCTAGCTGAAACTTGAATGAGAAGGGCCTCATTTTTAGCTTCTTTCAACTAAGGAAAATCTCTTCAAGATTTCTTCTCCTTTCCCACCAAAGGATCTTGGTAACCAAGTTGTCCAAGGAGAATAAATGGTAGATCGAATTAGTCGATGATACAATAACGAGGAGAGGATACATTGATATGGAGAGGATACAAAAGCGAGGAGTTAAAGTTGTAGCAAGGAGTCAGAATATTTCTACCATCTTGTTCTTATGTTAATTATTTTCCTTATAGCGTATCATGTATGCCTGAAACATGTTGATTTGGTTATGTTATTTTCGCTGTGTTTTGATTTCGAAAAAAGTTTTGAAATCTACCATTTTAGCCAAATCTTGCATGCTTTTGTTTTTTATCCTACAATTCATAGGTATTATAGTAATCCAATTGCTTGGAGTTTATCAAACCTTAACAGAAAGAGATTAAGGCACACAATCCATTTGAAACAATGGTCTTTAAGATCACATTGTTGAAGATATTCTACTCTCCTACTGATGATGGATTCTCAAAAACAAACAAAAACATTATGAATGAACATTAATCTTTTGTATTAAAAAGCTCTCTTGTACTAAAAATAGGCTTCATTTATAGTTTTTTTAGGATATTAATGATGATAGCCTTTTTTCAGTTACTTGATTGACTTGTTTTATACTTCAGCTTGTGATTTGCATTATTTTACACCTTAGTTGTCATTTTTTTCTATTTGATCGCTTAATAACTAATAATTTAATAAATTAATAAAATTTAATTATCTAATTAATTTAAAAATAAAAATAAAATATTTTAAAAATTGATAATTATTGTTAAATTTAAAATATTTTTAAAATATATAAATTATTTTCTAAATAATAAAAATAATAGTTTATAAATATATATATTTATGCATTTTATTTATTAGTTATTTATTTTAATAAAATATTATTATATTTTAGATAAATAAATCATTAATAAATATTGTATAAAAGGTTAAAATAACATTATTTACTTAATTAACCTACAAATTATATTTATTTATAAATTTTATTTATTGTTTAATTATTATCAATAATAAAAGTGTAACTATATTGATATTATTAATCAAAAACATTTTTAAAAACTAAAATCAAGAAATAAAAGCTAAAAATTACAATTGAAAAATGATAGTACAACTAAATTGTCAAAATTTTCAAATTTTACCAAATAACATTTTCAAAACAACATTAGATTTAGGTATCAAAGGTCTTGCCTTTATAAAAGCTTTCAACATCTTTTATAGAGGAGCAACCTAAGTGGGGAAATAGGCTCATAAAGTCTTAATTAAGTGGGAGAGAGTTTTAAACAGTCTTAATTAAGTCCTTGATCGAATGGTCGTTTGTGGTCCAATCAAGTTTAGAGTTTGAAGGTTTACTCTACACTGGTAGTTATTCATATCCAACTGTCAGAATCATGATCATATCTAATTTTTCAACGATTCATGGTCAAAGTTAGGTTGAATTTTAGGATCCTGAAATTCCAACATTGAGCAGTTTTGATCAAGCTCAAGATCGAATAGTGAAATGTGATTCAATTTGCTGAAACTTTCACAGTTGGTAGAGGACACATTGATTTTGATATCCAACAGTAAATTTGTTATTTGGAGACCTTTTGGATGATCTGTTTGGGCTGCTTTGGAGAATGTGATTTCAGGTGATTTTGCAAACTCTCTTGTTGATTTCTCTTGTTGTTGTTATTAATGTTGTTGCCAAGATTGTTGTATTCTTGATTTTATTATTGCTGCCTCTAGTGGGATACTATAGAGAACTTGTTGATGTACCTATTATTTGTTGATAATAAACATATTACATGGATTTCAGTCCTGTGGTTTTTACTCCTCACATCAAGTAGATTTTCCACAAAAATTATGGTGTTGATTTTATTTGGTACTGCATTAGATTATTTTATTGCCTAATTATTTCCTAAAGGTTTACACAGAAGGGGATAATCAATTTATATCTAGGGTCGTGCATAACACATTTTTATTGTATGAACTAATTAGTGGGTCACTCCCACTGCATCTATCAGCATTTCTCCCATGAGATTGGTATCAAAGCTCTTAGTTTTGGGTGCATTTATTTTCTTATGGTAAACAAGGAAGGTAATACAGGCAGGATGGTAAGTTTGTCAGATTCGTGGGAGATTTTTAAGAGCTCACTTACAAAATCCAACCACAAGTTTTAAAACTTCCTTGACTATGGATTCAGTCAAGAGTGTAGTCTTGAATGAAGAGAAGAGAAGAAAGGTGCAAGGTTCCTTTTCACATTCAAAAGTCCATGTTATAGAAAATAGGGGGAAAGGTTGGGGCAGAGTTTTAAAGAACAGGGATAAGAGCATAAGCAAGTCATGAGGTAAATATTCTAATATTAAATGTTATCATTGTGGTCAGAAAGGGCATGTCAAGAAATTCTGTAAGAAACTAAAAGGGGAGAACAAAAAGAACAGGGGTAAAGAGAAGCAAAATGATGATGATGATAACAATAATACACAAAGGGACCACTATTGAGTATCTTCTTTTACATAATGAGGCCAACATGGTTAATGATGTCAATCAAGATACTAGTTGGGTGATTGACACAGTTGCTACCACATATGCTACTTCACACAATCATTTTTCTCTTCTTATAGATCCAGTGATTATGGTCCTATAAGAATAGGTAATGATGGTATGGCTAGAGCTATTGGTAGTGATTATGTGTATTGGCAAACTAGTAATGGCTCCAAGTTAATTATTAGAAATGTGTGATATGTTCCTGATATAGCTTGATGATAATGAATTTGGAAGTTCCTTCAAGAATGGTAAGTAGAAAATTACCAAGGGTGGCTTGATTGTACCAAGAGGATAGAAGCAGGCAAAATTGTAACTTATGTTAGTAAAGGTCTTTAGTGACAATGTCAACGCAGTTCAGAATGAGGAGACAGTTACTTTATGTCATAAGAGGCTTACTCACATAAGTGAGAAAGGTATGTCTTTGTTGGCTAAACAAAATCTCTTGTCAGGTGTGGAAAAGGAAAAGCTCAAAAAGTGCAATGATTGCTTAGTAGGCAAGCAAACTAAAGTCGCCTTTAAGAGCCATCCTCCTTTAAGGTAGTCACAAGTATTAAAGTTGATGCATTCTAATCTATGTGGTCCTATGAAGATGCAGACATTTGGTGGTCTTAGTTATTTTGTGACATTCAGTGATGATCATTCAAGGAAGATCTGGGCTTGTGCTTTAAAGTCCAAGAATCAAGTTCTAAATGTGTTCAAGCAATTTTGGACTTTTGTTGAGAGAGAGGTAAGAAAGAAGCTAAAATGTGTCCAAATAAATAACGGTGGTGAGTACATTGGTTCATTTGATGAAAATTTTAGATCGCAGGGTATTAGACATGAGAAGATTTCTTAGTTGCATGGCTTAGCTGAGAAGATGAATAGAACATTAGTGGAGAGAATAAGATGTTTACTATCACACGCCAAGCTACTACAGTCAAATAGGGGTGAGGCTTTACATACAATTGTTCATGTTGTTAACCTCACACCTAGTGTTCCTTTGGAATTTGATGTATCGAGTAGGGTTGATTGGGAAAACATGTTTCTTATGATCATCTACAGGTGTTTAGTTGAAAAGCTTTTATGCACATTCCCAAGGATGAGAGGTCTAAGCTTAACTCCAAAACATGACAATATATGTTTATCGATTATGGTTAGGATGAGTTTGGCTACAGGTTTAGGATCCAATTAAGAGGAAACTCATCAGAAGTCGTGATGTTGTGGTCATGGAAGATCAAACCATTGAAGATATTAATAGATCAAAGAGGACAGTTTCAAGGTCTAGTGATGGTGTAGCTGACTTGGATCCACTTCCTTTGATTGCAGCCTTGTAAGAGGCAGAGGTTGATTTTTAACATAATATGCTTGATTAAGATGGTTGGATGAGGCCATAAGGTTGAAGAAGATGGTGTTGATCATGTTCAATCAGTAGAACCAGAAGCTCCAGCAAAAGTTTCACTTAAAAGATCTACTAGAGATAGACATCCTTCCATTTAGTATCCTATCCATGAGTATGTGTTGCTGATTGACGGGGGAGAACTTGAGACTTATGAAAAGGTTTTAGAAGATGAGTATAAAAAAAGAGTGGTTTGAGTCTATGCAAGACGAGATGAGTTCCTTGTAGTAGAATCACACTTATGATCTAGTAAAGTTATATAAAGGAAAGATATCTTTGAAGAATAAGTGGGTGTTTACGGTGAAGTAAGAAGAGCATCCTTCATTTCCATGGTATAAAGCTAGACCGGTTATAAAAGATTTCAATAAGAGAAAAGGAATTGACTTTGATCAAATCTTTTCTCCAGTTATGAAAATATCATCCATCAAAGTTGTTCTTAGGTTAGTAGCAAATATTGATTTGGAGGTCGAGTAGATAGATGTGAAAACTGAATTTCTTTAAGGAGACCTAGAAGAAGAAATTTACATGGAGCAACCAGAGGGTTTCTGGATGCAAAGTAAAGAAAACTATGTTTACAGATTGAAGAAAAGCCTTTACAGTCTGAAACAAGCACCAAAACAGTGGTATAGGAATCTTCAGGATTGATGCCTTGAAGAAACAATTGAGTAAGTCTTTTGTTATTAAATACTTGGAGCTAGCAAAACAAATCCTTAGTATGCGGATTTCTTGAGATAGATTAGCTATAAGGTTATATTGGTCATAGGAAAAGTGCATCGAGAAGGTGCTTCAAAGATTCAACATGGACAAGGCTAAAGCAATAAGAACTTCACTTGGTAATCATTTCAAGTTGAGTATCGAGAAGAGTTCGTCTACTGATGATGACAAGAAAGATATGGAGAAAATTCTTTATGCTTCAACAGTGGGTAGTCTAATGGAAGCTAAAGTGTGTACAAGGCCAGACATAGCTTATGCAGTAAGTACACATAGTATATTCCTATATAATCTGGTTAGAGAGCATTGGAAAGCTGTGAAGTAGATTATGAGATATCTCCGGGGCATTTGTAGCCTGTGTTTAAGTTTTCAAAGTAGGAATCTTAAATTGGTTGGTTATTCAGGTTCAGATATGGTAGGAGACATTGATTCTCAAAAATCTACTTTAGGATACCTGATTAATTTTACTGCGGGAGTTGTGGCATGACAATCAAGGTTACAAAAGTGCATTGCAATATCTACCATTAAGGCTGAGTTTATTAAAACAACAGAAGCAGTTAAGGAGTTGGAGTTGTCGTGGATGAAGAAGTTTGTCAAGAACTTGGTTTCAAACAAGAGTGATATATGTTGCATTGTGTCAACTAGAGTACAATCCATCTTGGTAAGAATTCTACATTTCACTCTAGATCAAAACATATTGGTGTCAGATATCATTGGATCCAAGATGCATTAGAGTCTATGGAGTTTGAACTTGAGAAGATTCATACTGACGATAATAGTTGCAATATGTTGACAAACATGCTACCAAGAGGAAAGCTTGAGATATGTAAGTTGATTGTTGGGATAGCAGCCTATTCCAACTACCAAGTCAAATGTTTTGGGAGGGGAAGATTTGTTAGTCAACCCTCCATATTTGACATTTACAGCCTCTATAATTGAAAAAATAAATCTTTGTTTGAATTTAATTTTGTTTTCTTCTTTCCTTAATTGTATAAATACAGAGGGGGAGTGAGCTGATGTAGGTGAATATTGCGTCATGTAATGAATAAAAAAAACAAGAGAATGAATAGAGAAAATATTAGTAAGTGGGAGAGAGTTTTAAATAGTCTTGATTAAGTCCTCGATCAGATAGTCGTTTATGGTTTGATTGAGTTTAGACTTTGAAGGCTTACTCTTCACTGGTAGTTGTTTATATCTAACGGTCGTAATCATGATTGGAGTTCTAATTTTTTAACAATTTGTGGTCAAATTTGGATTGACTTTCAGGATCCTAAAATTCCAATATTGAGCAGTTTTGATCAAGCTCAAGATAAAATGGTGAAACGTGATGCAATTGAGCTAAAACTTTGACAACTGATAGAGTACACATTGATCAGTGGGTTTGTTATTTAAAGACCTTTTGGGTGATCTGCTAAAAGGCTATTTTAAAGAGTGTGATTTCGGGTGATTTTGCAAACTCTCTTGTTGATTTCTCTTTTTGTTGTTATCGATGTTGTTGTTGAGAATTGTTGTATTCTTGATGTTATTGTTGCTACCTCTAGTGGGATATTAGAGAGAACTTATTGTTTACATAAATAAGGAGAATCAATTTATATCTGGGGTCGTGCATAACACATTGTTATTATATCGACTAATTCGTGGGTCACTTCTGCTGCATCTATCGACGTTACTCCCATCAAAACCAAACATAGGCTTGTACAAATAACAACTTATGTGCAACAGAGTACAGGAGTTATACTTTGTATGTTGATTACCTGATATTTAGGATTTTGAAAACTTGTATTTGGTAGAGTTAGAACAAAATCACTAACAAGGATATTTGTATTAGTGTAAGATTAAAATCACCGAGGCATAGAATTTTACAATGGTTTATTAAATCAAAAATGAAATCTTACAAATCATCGAGACATCAAAAATGGAATTTTTATAATTGAAAAAGGGGATTTTGTTAGGGTTTGTTTTTACAAAAGAAAAAGAGAGCTACAACTACTCTGAAGACACCAAAAAAAGGGGCTTTCTCATCACCATAAATGAAGAAGATGTTGGAAACCAACCGTAATCGAATTAAGGGCACAATGAAAAAAATAAAAATTTTACGATTTCTGATTAGATTCTGATAATTAAATAACTTGAATCACAAAATGTAAAATCATACATTATTCAATTTTCCTTTTGAAATCCTTTCAAAATCTTTTCAATATGTCAACTATGAGCTATTCAAGTGTCCAACCTCTAACAGTAATTACAAATCAGTTTCTCAACTCTTAAGAGGAATTAAGCAGGAGTACTAGCTCCCTTATGCTTGTTCCAATTTATAGGAAAAGCATTAGAGTTTTTAATTTCTATTAAAATTAAATGCCTCAATTATAATTAAAGTCAAATTCTAATTATAATTTAATATAATCAAATATTTCATGTTTAATCCCTAATGTTTCTCAAACTTTATAATTAAATCAAATTCTATTAAAATTAAATACATTTATTATAATTAAATTTTAAGTATAATTGATTTAATTTTAATAAAATCAAATATCTCATATTTGAACCCTAAAGTTTCTTAAACTTTATAATTAAGTCCAGCTTAATTGAAATTGAATTTTCTCTTTTAAACTCTTCTATATGGGTGAGCTATTAAGTTCTCAATATATTGATAATGATTATAAATTAGAATTAGAATTAGATAAATTAAAACTCCTTCTAATTTATCATTAATTCTACAATTCTCAAATTTATAATCATATATCAAGATTAATGTCTAGTAACATGTCATGACTAGGAATGTCAAAGTGGTTTGACTTAACCTGTCTATGCATGATTATTATGTATAATTTTATCTTTTCATTATCCAATTTTCCAATTGGACAGAGTATAGATATAGTGTCTACTCTTTTGTATCCAATCATGTTCGCTCTTATTAATTAGTAATTGATTTATAATTGATATTTGAAAACATGTTTTCAATGTCAATTCACTCTGGCCAGAGAATTCCTTAAAATAAAAGAACATTCTCTCTAACTACTTTAGAGTGATGAATCCTTTATTGACAAACTTAATTGTATCCATATATTTCACATTGTTTCTAAACACTATCAACTGAATTCTCCTAAGACAATTCATAGGTACTATCAAAATACAAGAATTCGCATATAAAATACCTTGGTAATCTCAAGTCTAAGGATCAATTATATACCTATCATTATGAGAAAATTCACAAATACATAAGTAATATTTCATTTGAGATCTTTATAGTCAAGTCAATTCAGTGAAATTATTCTCTAATAAACACCCAAACATTATTTTAAGTATCTTTATACTTTAATTTATGAGATCAATTACTTTCTTCATAAGAAAGAAACATATGTGTTATAGTTTTACTGTTTCATTCATATCGTGTCTTGATGAAACTACAACTAGAAATATTTAGGAATAATATATAAATGTAAATTGAAGCTCATAATTATGATATCATCATAATTTCAATTATATAGTTATTATTCTATAGATTTTACCTTTAGTATTAAAATGAAACATCTCACTATCACAAGGTACATACCCAAACATTCAAGCATATTCAAGTACATATCCTATGATAATGACATGTTAGAGCAAAAGCAAAACCAACTTACACATGGCATCATCTAACATAATCGGAAGTCTCTAAATTTTAAAACCATTCATTGCATTAATCAAAAAAAATTTACACTATTTCCTTTAGACAAATATTTACATAACCTCATATAGGTTCTAACAAAAACAACAAAATACAAGACACAACACTCTTGGAGCCAATTGACAGACCTCTGAGCGATAACAAAATCCAAAGGGTCCTTTAGTCTTGTCTAAGAACTAGGTCTCCTGTCTTGTACTTGAAAAATCACGTTATAATTTTTATGAGTTTTGCGAACTCAATGAGTGAACCATCATTGATGATTTCACCGGATCACATTCACATAATACATATTTTACAGACACCCATTCAGATCATAAACACACTCTAGATGTTCATACAACATGGTATATCATAAGATCACATAGTTCACATTACTAAAGTATAACAAATAAATCTCATCAATTTATCACTTATTCATATTTGCAAATCATTCCATAAATTTCAATCTTATAATGTTATATGCATGAAACTCACATTCTTTCTTATTGTTGTGACCGAGTGCCAATCACAACTTATACAAATACCGGCCCATAGGGCTCAATCAAACAGAATCACAGAGCATAGCTCTATGTGCAAAATAAAAAATCACAGAGCAAAGCTCTACGTGGAAGCGCTTCATACTGACAACTCAAGTCACAACGCCTTTATCTGAGAATGCATTTTATGAAATGCAACAATTTCTGAATATAACATATATCACAATCATCGGACCTAAGTCTGGCATTCAACTTTCGTTGAAAATCAAATGTCAAATTTATAACAATTCAAAACACTCCCAATACATATCCAATTATTAAACTCCTCGGACCTCAGGTCCGACATCCAGAAACAACTCATAAACAGATAATAATGGAAGTGCAATAAATCAAATTAAACTCAAATCTAATCAATCCTAGGAAATCATCTAGGTTGACTCACAGTACGCTTCAAGAAGCTATTTCCTGGATGGTCCAGCAATGTCCGACTAACATCCAATGTGCTCCTCTAAAACATACACAACACATACACAAATATTACATTTTTCATAAATGTACAAGTATTCTTTTATGCACATCAATGTATAGAAAGTATGTACAATGCAAGTTCAATGACAATTCTGGGTATCTCATTGTAATTTTCATCATCAAACCGATCAGATATCAAAGCCCTCATTAATATCATTTGGTACTTATAATTTGGAACAAAATAAAACAATGTGAAATCAAATTCATATCCTAATTGACCACTTCAGATTTTCTACCTATATTATTTCGAGTCAACTTTACATAATTAATCTGGTAGGGTAAATGACAAAATTAGGTAAAACTTCCTTCTGGAAAGTTGTTCTATAGTGTTTTAAGTTTCTAATAACTTCAATATCATCCAATTTAATTCAGTATTCCACGAGTTATGCACGAAATACCACAAACTATGCACATTTGAACTTTTGGCTAGTACATGATCATACCCTCTAATTGTACAACTCATATCTTTCAGCTCAGATATTCAAAAATTACAAACTTTATACCAATTTAAATCTACGAGAATAAGCTACAATTTTGGTGAAGACAACTTAGCCTAATTCAGCCCACATCAATACAGTTTATTCAATAACCATATGACATAATTTCTATCCCTGGTGATGCTACAACCTAAGCTAAAACTCATTTTCATGCCAATTTTGAAAATCATAGAGAAATAATTAAAATTCGATTTCTTCAAAAAAGTTGTAGAAATATGTCTCCAGTTTAATATGAATCAAAAATTAACTCATTCAGAAATATAAAGCTCAAGTTCTGATTAGAAAACCGAAACATGATCATGAAAATTTCCAGTTCATAACATTCCAGCAGACTTCTACACTTTCATCCTATCAATCACTTTCAAATCAAATCAAATAAGTCTAAATTTTTATGGAGAGAGAAAAATGCATTAGAAATCCATTGATCTAAGTTTCAAGTTATTTGGAGTTCGGATAAAAAAAGTTATAGGCAAAAGACTGAGGGTTGTTCAATGAAATACTCTTTTCATAAACTTATACAAGTAACTACCACCCTTTTACTGTAGAATTTTTGCACGTAATTCTCCACCTTTTTGCAGCAACACTCCTCCATCTTCTTCCTCTCCTCTACTTAATTCCTCATCACAAAGCTATACCCTTACATTTATTCCTTCATTTGCAACTTATCTTATGCTAAACAACTCAAAGTGCAACATTAGTTACAAATGCCAAAACCAGAAATTTTTTTCTATACTATTCATCATCTTCTTCACCGAACTACACTTCTTCTCTCTTTTTTTTTTGTTTCTTGACTAACTTTCTTACTTCTAAACCATCCATTCTACATTTACATATCTAGAAAAATCTTGGCAACAAGTTAGACTCGAATTACACTTTAAACATTTAACATCCAAAGTTTTATAAATTTCCTCTCTCTCTCTACTGTAAATCTTCAAATTCTCAGATTTCCCTCCAATGCATATATTATTTCATTTTTTATCCACTCTTTAACTTCATTTAACTCCCATTCTAGCTCATCTTACTCTCAAACAATTCAAAACTCAATATTCCAATCGAACACCAAAAATCAAAACTCACCTACAGTTTCATGCATAGTTACTACAACTCATCTATCTCATGCATGTCTTTCATTCCAACAAGCAAAACATCACACACAAAAATTAGTTATGGAACTTAGAAACTTAGACGTTTACTTACCCTATTTTCAAAAAATCACAGCATGAGAATGAAGATCAAAACTTGGTAAAGAATAGTTATCTGAAGAGAGAACAATGAAAGTTCCTACCTAATATCTTGCTTTAATAACTTAGAGACACGTGGCCCCCTTGCATGTGAGCCACTTGTTAGCCTCTTATAAGTGTTACATGTTATTATGTCATTTGTTCATTTTTTTAGTTTAAAAATACCCCCAAAATTTTCAGAAAAAATCCTAAAATTTTCAAAAATTCGAAAATATTACTAATAGTTTTCAAAAAAATGTTTACCACCAAATAAATTTTCAGCTCAAATAATTCACTAAAAATTTCAAAATATACCAAAATTGTCAAATCACAATTAATACACTCTAATTTTATCCACAATTTACACGTATAAATCAAATTTACCCGAAAATGCCAATAAATGCATGTACAATCATATGAATATGCAAAATAAATGTATATGTCACAATTAACTTCTGCATGACGTGCTTTTTTCCCCCTAATTTCACATAAATTTATCATAATTTACTATTGTAGCCTTAATATAGGTAACAAAATGTTACATAAAATGCCAAATATAATTAGCATAGTGCATAAAAATAAAGAATGTCTTTATTAATTACATAATAACTTCATACATTAAAATTGCAGCCAACTGATTAACTGTAATGGCATAAACTAATAGAAGATATCATTTTCTATGATAAAGCTTAATTGTTTCGATTAGTGAATTGATCCGACAAAGAAGAGGAAAAAAGTGGAGGGTGGTTCGAGTAAGAATTGATGGTGTAAGAACATGAAGAGTTGAGAGAATTTAAGTTGTAGTGGTGATATTTAACTACCTTCTCAACTACAGGGTAACCATGGTGATCTATTGCCACCATCAATTAAGAAATGGATGGACATAATAATTTTAGTAATTTAATTTTTTAATTTTTATATTAATATTCAATGACGTTATGTTGCTTAATTAGCATACCCCGTCAAATGACTTAATAATAATTTTTCAAAGAAATAGCAAAATTAAGTTTTAAGGTGCAAATAATATTGTTTTATAAATATTAAAATATAAAACGATATTAAAAATAAACAGAATAACTTAAACATTTTACAAAATGTTTAATAGCAATTTACAGCTTTAACCTTTTGGTTGCTAAAATAATGTTTAAGCTTGAGAATACTTGTTGTTTGACTTCTATTGGGTGGACTTGACTTCCATCATTTGAATTGTGATTGTCTACCGGGAAAGAGCGAGAGAGAGGGAGCGGGAGATATAGTCTAAGGTGGAATATTATCAAGTAGAACAAAAAGGGTTGTTGAGTGTTGACTATGATATAAAAAAATTAAAATGTCTCCTCAATGCCCTTTTTTAAAGCATTATTATAATCATTTCATTCAAAAGCCTAAGCTAAGACTGGACAGATACAACAAACTGGGAACAAAATGTTTTCAAGACAAGAAAAACAAACGATGAGTTGTTCTCGACAGCTTATGGTGGACTTTGTGGCTGTGAGCCTTTGACAGTAACTGTGCGCGTTTGTGGATGCCTTGAATTGCATTAGTAATGGGGAGATCTCCACCTGGCAGATTACAATTCGCCAGATTAACAAGTGTCCCCTTAACTAATCCCCGAGTCACATATTATAAACACGAACATTACCAAAAGTCAAAATGTGATAACTAACTAGAACTTTTGAAAGATTGGACAAAGACTCTCCGAAAATGAAGACCAAATGCAAAGATATTACTTTCATAATGCTCCTGGAATGAAATGCAAGGCAAGCTGTGAACGACCTGACCTGTAGTAGCAGGAGGTTGAACTTTAAATGCCTTAAACGCGCTGCTTCTCTCTCTCTCCGTGGACTGTAGCAATCAAAGTAATGGCATTCTTAATCATCAACTCATACTAGGCTTCTTCGTCTTCTTTCTTCTCTTTAACATTTTATCTCTTCCCTCTCCGCTCCTTTCTTCTCTTAATCATCAACTGATATGTTAGGACTTGCTTCACACTCTAAACTAAGCTCATGATCAGATCCAAAACATCACAACAAGAACCCTTTGGCTGCATATCAAAGGTTTGGATCTTCTTTTTTATTTTTTATTATAACTACATGGCTGATGATTGTATGGAAATCAGTGATTGACTGGCTCCTTTGTGGATCTAATTGTTTAAATTTTGATGCTTTTTAGCTTCAGAAGAAATTGGTAATTGTTTAATTACTTAATAGTAGCAGGAGGTTGTGTATAGCCTTGTTGACTTCGACTGAACAAGCTCGGAGCAGAAAGATGGCTGAATCTACTTCATGACTATTCATCACTGGAACCATTATCACCAGAAGTTTTATGGTGGAAGCCCCCTAGCGTCCGGAGGCATAAGAGTAGGAGACGGTCATGAGTAGTGTGGGGGCTGCCAAGATTCGATTTGTTAAATGCCCCAAGTGTAGGAAGATTCTTCCCGAATTTCAGGATCTTCCAGTTTATGAATGCGGTGGCTGTGGAACGCATCTCCAAGGTACATATCTGTCTGTCTCATTCAAAGTTGTCTCTTTTAAGAAATAGTAGCCTAGGTATCCCCAGTTAGGAAGTGGGCTCCTTAGTATGCCTCTGTCATGTCTTATCTCCTATGAACCTCAGCAGAACATCGAAATGTTGGAGTATCGCCACCTTTCTTTGTGTTAATGTTCAGAGTAATTGATGAATCCATTGTAATACGGACTCTTAAATACATCTATTTTGCCACTGACTATCCTTGCTAACTCCTCAATGCAAAGTAGGCTATATATCTTTTCGCTGTCTGTACGTTTTTTTAAAATTGAAATCACTTCCCCTCCCGTCCTATCATCTGCAGTTCATCTTATTTTTCTGCTTTAATGCAGCCAAAGGTTGGAGGCACAATGAAAAAAGGACATTAGCGTTGCAGGAAAATGGTATGAGTGCTGCATTTCAGAGGGACAATAAAAATTGTGCTTACGAAGATAAGGAGTCTACCAGCTCCAGTCATGAAGCAGTTTTTCATCACTCGGGGGAATGCTCTTTAGACCATATCAATGCAAACAACCAGATAAAATATGACAGTTGCGATACTGAGCAGCTCGGTAGCATAAATTTGAAAGATGAAGACCAAAACAATGGAAGCGTTGAAAATGAATCTGCTTATTTAGGTAATGACAAGCTTGGAAGTTCAAACTTCTCAAACGGAGACCATAAAGATGAGAGAAACAAAAGTAAACTTGGGTTTCTTGAGGTTATGAATTTATCGAAGGGAAGTCCTACAAAAAGAAATCTTCAAAACAAACCTCTGGGTTGCAACCTTGAACAGCCTAAAATGTCCAAAAAGGTTTCTTCATTAGTCAAACCTACACGTCGTGGGACTGAAGAGATGTTCCTGTTTAGTGGTGGTCATTCAGATGCCGAGCTTTATGATCAAAGCTCACCATCTTCTGGAGTAAATGCCAAAATAGAATCAGAAAACAGTTCTAGTTCTAGTTCCGGAAAATGTCACACTGAGAAGTTGGCTGACACAAAGGGATCTAATATGCTAGAAGGAACGTGTGTAGCACCAGAGACTCTTGTTGCTTCTCCTAATGAACAGCTGAGGTATCCTGATGTTGGTCATTATCATGTCTTTGAATGTGTAAGGTCCACAGAAACCTTTGAAACAACGGATGTCGATCCAAGCTCTGAGCTCAGTGGTACCCTCCTTGATTTGTCTAAATCCCCAACGACCAGAAGTTCTCGTGCTTATTATGATGATGTTGTTTCTTCTTGTGAAGGAACCGATGACCAATTATCTAATCACCGCAAAAATTCATACCGAAAAGTTTATAGGCCTGTGCACCATTCTACTTCTGATGAGGATTTTCGAAGGGAAAATACACTTGCAAGTGGTATTCTTGAAAGGCAAATTCTATCAAGAAATTATCCGTCGCTTCTTTCTGATAAGACACAAAATGACAGGAAATTAATCATGTTGGATCAAGATGAATTGCCAGATCCTGCAAGACTTCACCATTCAACTAGAGATTGGAGCAGATTACAAGAAAATGAATGCCAGTCTAAGCTGACTTTCAGTCAAAGGAATATGGCTGCTGACTATGAAACTGGTGGTCCTTCCAATCCATTGCATAATGAGTTCCATTCCAATGCAGGCTTTAATTCACATGACAGGCTTGCGTACACCGAACAGGAGAAGTTGAAACTGTTAAGAATTGTTCATGAGTTGAAGGATCAACTGCAGAAAGTGTCTATTCCGAATGAGAAGGGAAATGGAAGACTTTCTTCTGGAACTGGGCAAGATCTGGGGATTTCTATGTCCCATGAAGATGAGTTCTCGGAGGAGGAAAACTTTTATAATCGTTATGACTATGCTGCGGGAGTTAGAGAGTTGAAAAATTGGCCTTACAAGAACAAACACTGGAGAACACCGTTCTCAGCTGCGGCAGCAAACTTTAGGCACCAAGTTGATCATTCATTGTGTTGCTGTCCCAAAGACTTGAGGAGATCAGCACAAATGCCTCCTGGCATACGGCATAATAAAGGTTTATGCAGTGTCCATCCCGACATCAACTTGTACCTCTCTTGTCCCTCGAGTCCCTTACGGCCCGTGGAATCTGAATTTCAATATAACAGCCTTGGAGCCTATTCTGAGAATCAGAGCTATAGAGTTGATGAAGTGAAGAAGTACTCGACGGAGAAAAATTATTCAGCTAAGAGGCACGTCAGGCCGATGGCAGGTGGAGCTCCATTTATAACTTGCCCTCGTTGCCTAAATCTGCTGCACCTATCATCAGATTTTCTCCTCATTAAACGAAGGTGTCATAGGGTTATATGTTATGGTTGTTCAGAGGCACTTAAATTTACTCTAGTCAGCGGATCTCATCTTATTCCTTACATGCCGGGTTCCAAAACTCCTCCACCAAGTGAGGTTGACGAGGACAATGGTGCTACAACTACTAATAGGAGGGGGAGGAGAGTACTGGTTCAAAATGGCAATCGGCATGCAAATCCCATGTCATATTCTGATGAATACGGACTCTCTCTCAGCGAAAGCACCACAGTCGCAGACAGGGATCCCTCTTTTTCCTATACATCATTCAACGACACTCCAACTCAAAGAAATGTGTCCCAAAACAAGCATAAGGATGCAACTGGACCTCCTGATTAAGGGAAGGCTGGAGTTTCGCCACTCCATCGACTCATGGGTTATGCATCAGCCAGACAAGTCTTAAACGGTTGAGGTGGGGAATCTAGCTTTTAGAGTTTGTTTGTGTACAGGGAATTATTTTATTTGTGCATAAAACATAAGTTCTTATATTCATTCAATAAGTTCATGGGGTTTCTCATATCGTCCTTCAAAGGATTTTGTTCAACTCAGTTCTCCTCAATCTGCGTATTACAATTCCAAAATTAACGGATAAAGGTAAAGCCATCAAGACAACAAGTGTTGAAATGAACATACAATTTTTTTATAGAAATTAAAAGAAGTGACTAATAATAAGCTTAATTATCTCGAAAAAGAGGATCACCTAACGACCAAAACAAAACAAAGCTACAATGGTTTCGTCTACTTAATCTTTGAGCAAAGAAAAGGACATTTAGGGCATCCAATACATCTTTTGCAGGGAATTGGGGAGCTTCTCGGAATACATATCATTACAGCTCACTATTTGGGGAAGTTCATAGGTTTGTTGCGTTTCCAACTCTATTTTGAGAATTTCGATAATCGTTGAAGCTTTTATGGTTCATGGAGATGACAATCAAGTGAAGACAAGATAGATGAAGCTCGTCCAAAGGGAGCCACAAGGGTGTAGCAGCCATGTATATTAACTGTGTAAGTTTACACACTCATGTAAAGTGACACACGCCCGTTTTCTTAACTTACACAGCTAAATCAACCGTGTAGAACTATATGAAGCACGTGAAGAGCAAAGACATACAATGTCGTGTACACAGCCGTGTTTATAACATACACGATCGTGTATCTCTTTGTGATTGTGTACATCTGTGTGAGTAAGGCGGTGCATATGATTATGTACAGTGTAGAAAAATTTATTTCGTGCATATGATTATGTACAGTGTAGAAAAATTTATTTCGTGATATAAAAGAGAAAAATATATAGGTTTTATATGAGAGTATGATTATAATGTCCAAAGTGAGGAACAATAGAGAGAGGGCAAGTAGTGTAGTATTGTCATCTTTTTTAATGTTTTTAGGATTGGCTCAAGTGTTTGTTGATTATTACTTCAACTTTAATCCTAAAACTTTGTGAGACAAAAATGTTTTGTGGGGAGAGAAATCAAATTTTGTAAATCCTTATTCGACTTTAGTGAATTTGCTCGTCGATTTGGCTATGGTTTTCTCGTCTACATTGGAGGGTTTTTCATGTAAATCTTAACCTTTATTTCATTATTAAGCTTCTTATTCTTGTTATAATTTGCTGGTTAAAGTTGAAAAGTATTTTTTGTTGTTGATATTTGATTGATCTTTAGGAGAGTTGTGTTGTATCCCAACAAGAAATATAAGAGCCATCATGATGGAAGGTGGAAACATCTCTATGGCCAAGTTGATGTCATCAATCACTCTATTTGGAGGCCCATGATGAAAGACCTTCTGTATTATAGGGACTTTTTTTATCTTATTGATTTGGACAAAGGTGTGAAGGATGATGTTCCTTCAAAATCTTAAATGATGTTAGATAGAGACTAGGAAAAGATGAAGTGGAAAACTCTAAGAACAATTAGACAATTAATTGATATCAACACATTCAACCAAGTGTTTCAAGAAATGGATCATTTTGAACTATGGAAAAAGTTAAAAGGACTCTATAAAAAGAAGATTGCCTATAACAAGACCTCTTTGATCAAAAGGACTTATGAACTTGAAGCTAAAAGCTAAAATATCTATGTCAGAGTATCTAAGTGATTTCCAGGATATAATCAACAAGCTTACTACAATAAAGATCATTCATGATGATGAGCTTTAAGCCTTATTCCTGTTATGTTCGTTATTAGATAATTGAAGGTATTGGTAGTGATGATTAGAAACTTAGCTTATGAGGATGTGTTCTCTTTGGATGTAATCAAAAATAGTATGTTTAATGAAGAAATCAAAAGAAAGGAGATGGGATTTGACAACATGCAAGTTTTCATAATAGAAAGAAGGGGAAGGAATAAGAGCGAGGGTCCTAAAAGGCATATAAAGTAGAAGAACAGATTAAAGTCCAAAGGTAACAAAGACATGAAGACACTTATACTATAGGTCAGGACATATAAAAAGGTTCTACTATAAGTGGAAGAGGGCAAGATCATCATAATGATGGAGATGATAAGCATACAACTGAAATAGTTATATAACGAAGTGTCCCTCGTTTGTGCAACAAGTGAATACTTCCATATTGGTAATTCAGGTTTTGAGTGGTTTATTGATATGTGAGGTTCTTATAATTATGTTCAGAAGGTGGATTACTTCTCAAACTACAAGAGCGAAGACTTTGAAAGTGTAAAGATAGGAAATCAAAGTTTTGCTAAGATTGTCAGTAAGGGTGATATCTGAGTTCAGAAAAATGTTAGATGCTTACTGACCTTGAGAGATGTACAACACATCCCTGATCTAAGGCTAAATCTATTACTGGCTAATGAGTTAGATCAAGAAATATTTTAGCACACTTTCGTGGATAGGAAGTAGAAACTATCCAAAGAAGCAATGAGTATTGCTTAAGAAGAATTATGTTGCTCATTATACAAGACTCATTTAAAGGTGTACGGTGGTGGAGAAGTATATAGAGTCAAAGAGGAAACTTCTCCAAATATATGGGATGAACAATTAAGACATGTGAGTGAGAAAGGATTAAAGTTAATAGCTAGTGAATCCCTTATCCCAGTTAAGAACACATTACTGCTTAATCCTTATGATCATTATTTGGCTAGAAAGCAGTATGGAGTCTCTTTGAAGAGAAGATCTATAAAGAAGTTAGAGACATTGGATTTCTGTAACCCTATTTAGGAGGAGTCACTAGGAATTAACAAATATTTTGTTACATTTATTGATAATGCTTCGAGAAAGACTTAGGTGTACACGTTGAACTTCAATAGTCAAGCATTTGAAACTTTCCAGAAGTTTCATGTCAAATGGAAAGGGAAGCTGGGAGGAAGTTGAAGTGCATGTGAATAAATAATGGTAGTGAGTATACTTCTAAGGTTCTTGAAGATTATTGTTCATTGAATAATGAGACGCAAGACAGAAATGAGACACAAGACAAAAATGAGACGCAAGAAGAAATGAGACGCAAAGCAGATACAAATATGAGACGCAAGAAATGAGACTCAAGAAATGAGACGCAAAAAATGAGACACAAGCAGAAGACATAAATAAGACGCAAAAAATGAGACACAAGAGGAAATGAGACACAAAACAGATACAAATATGAGATGCAAGAAATGAGACGCAAGCAGAAGACAGAAATAAGACACAAGAAATGAGAGGCAAAAAATGAGACGTAAGACATCAATGAGACGCAAGAAGAAAGAAAAATGAGACAAAGCGAAGCCGAAAATGAGACGAAAGAAAATAAGATGAAAGAATTGAAGACGAAGACCCGATACCACGTCGAATGATTATTCAGTTTGAGTTAGTTACATAACTCAACTGAATAACTGTTTCTTCAAAGATCAAGAAACAAGAAGAAAGAAGCAGTTATCAAGAAGCGGTTAAAGACGAAAACTATAAATATGAGTCAGAGTCGAAGACTGCAAGTGTTAGTGATTTTGTCAGTAATTTTCAAAAAAGCTAGAAATTTTATTGTGCTAAACTTAGAGCTACTATTGTCTGTAATAAAGCTCGAAACATCTTTCAGTAGAAGAAAGAAAGTTGATAGCCTGAAAAGGCTAAGTCAGCAAAGAATACTTGTTGTAAGAGACCTGAAGAGGCTCGGAGAAAAGAATACTTGTATCTTTGAGAAGTATAGTGAAATCTCAAAAAAGATTCTGAGGACTGAACGTAGCTTAGGGTTTGGGATGAAATAGTATAAAATTGCTGTGTCGATTCTCATCTCTCAACTCTCAAATTATAAAATTGCTGTGTCGATTCTCATCTCTCAACTCTCAACTTTTAATTTTTGTTGTTGATATAAATACTTAGAAGTAGATTGCAACACTTCATAATACTTTTTTTTTCAATTGTTTGAGAAAGCAAGTTTTGTTTTTGAAAAGAAGTTTGTTTATAAGGGGATTGTATTAAAAACGATGACACAATTCAACCTCCATTCTTGTGTATTTTGTATATCGAATATTAAATTTATATTAACGTGTGATTCACTTCGAGATAATCTGTTGTGCTTGTGCGAGAAGAAGCTATTGAAACGAAACTGCTGTGTTGATGCGAGGAGAAGCTATCATTTGAGTTTGATTTGGAGGTTTTAGCAATTGGTTGCAAGTTTGATGCGAGAATAAATTGAGTTTCAAGCGTTGCGATGCGAGAATGAACAGAGGAGCTTGGTGCAATGCATAAAATGAAAGATTGCCTTTGATTCAGGGATTTCATTCCAAAAAATGACTTAGTTTTAATCTTTATTAGTTATATTAATTTGGTCTGACGTGTATAAGTGTTGAAACATGTGACAAGCAACGTTTAACAAACTTAACAGAGACACTAACGTTATATTATAATTGAAAAAAATTAAAAGTATAGTATTTAATTATCACTTTTTAAAGTTCGAGTTATAATTATAAAATTAAGCAAAGTTTGAGATTTTTTATAATTAACTCAAATTTTATTTAAAAAATGTAAAATTATTACATAGATATGTATTTAAAAAATTAATCTAAAGATTCTTCTTTTATTTTATTCTTTATCACTGAAATGTTCCCTATATTTTCATTCTATTGTTTAATAACTTAATCAACTTTAGTATAAAATTATTCAAAATAAATATAATTTTCCTTAATTATAATTTTATTTAGAATTAAATAAATAAAAATTAAATTTTGCTTAAACATATAAATAAAAATAATTTGTCGTAAATTATAAATTATAAATTAAAATTTTGTATAATTCAAATTGTTATATATACAAATTTTTTATCATCTTTCTTAACGAGCATGACAAGTATATATAAAATTATATTATTACTTAAGTTAAGATATATAAATGTTAATCAATTTAAGAAACTTATTAACAACAAAGCTGTTAAATATTAACATTATTATTAAAATGCATAAAATAATAAATAATAAATAAGCAGACAGAGACAATGGAAGTTGATTTGTGATTAATTTGTTTAGCATCCAAGTTCACGACGGAGGAGAGCCGTTGAAGTGTACTCTTATTATCGCTTTGCAGTCCAAGGCAACTGATGCTGATGTGCTTTTCTATAATTCGGGTTCTACGTTCGCACTCTCCCTTCAACTTCTAAATTTCCAGGTTCTTCCTTTCTTCGTTCTCTATTCAATTACTTCTGCAATTTGACAGATGATCTTGTTCTGTTCCGGAAATCCTTTTCTTGTACGCCATTCACCATAAAGCTTGCACTTTTCTTTTAGGGTTTACCAATTTCTTCATTTGCATTGCTTGATTGATAGATATTAATTGCATTTTATTTATTCTCAAGTGAAAAAAAAAAGGTGTTATTTTCCTTCATTTATGTTAGCTAACCTATTGTTGCACACAATTTCCCACCTTCACATTTCTATACTAATTTCCTAATTAGATTTTCAAAACCCTAACTTTCTATTCTTGCTTTTATGTTTATTTGTTTTAACATCTTTGCCACTTTACTTTGGTTTTGTTCAGTGATGGGTAGGAGGAAACAGTCACGTCCACAGCGTTCTGGTGGCTTAATTATTCAAACAAATGATTCTACGACCCCTATTACTGGAAGTAGTGGCCCTGAACTTAAGGCAGCAGAAAATTTGAAATCTTTTGATGTCAGCACACCTGACTACTACGTCCAGCTTCATAGCAGCTGTCACTGGCGTTCAGATTTTGATATTTCTGAAGTCATTTTAACCGATTTGAACATCACGCCATCCCACACTGATCTTACAATAGATGAGGGTTTCTTTCAGCAGTCCAGCTACTCCCTAAGGTTTCGAGTTTGCAACATAGACAGTTATGTTTTTGATCGTATTAAGTTAGGTCATTGGCCTGTTTTATCGTCTAACAATATATCTTTGGAGTTCGTCCACACATGCACTGTGCAGAATGAGGAAATTCAAGCTGTGATGTTATCGGGGAGATTTGATGGATCAGATGAGGGTATCACTTCCCTTGTTCACTTGACTAGTATGGAGTTTATGACATTGAGGCCTGTTTTGGGGGTTAAGTTTTCACCTGGAACAGTGTCACTTAGGATGAGAGTGGAGATTCTAAACAGTGTTTTTGATTCTTGTGGGTCACTTCTAGAAAATACTAGACAAGTTTGGAAGAAGAGTATGATGAATGTGATGGCTTGGTTGCGACCAGAAGTTATGACTTTAGAGGCTAGGTATGGAATTAATACATCAACTGATATGGAAGTTGATTCAATTGAAGGGGGGAAAGAGGATACTTCCAACTCCATGAAAAGTGTCAAATTTGACGTTGCTAGGTTTTATGAGGCCATTAAGCCATCGAAGTGAGCTTCCATTCTTTTTATTTTTTATTTTTGCAGCTAATGATTTGGGCTTTATCACTACTTGCTAGTGGATGTCTTTTCTGCCTACTAGTTTTGGATATAGAGCTAAGTTGAGTTGAGTATCTGTCTTTCCGCAGATCTGATCCGCTTCTTGAAGATGAACTGCCTGACTTACTCCCTGTGCTGAGACCTTATCAACGCCGTGCAGTTTACTGGATGGTGGAACGAGAGAAAGGAGAGTCAGATAGTTCTTGGGAAAGAAAGAAAAGTCAAGTCTTTTCTCCCCTTTGCATTGCTGTCAGTTTCTTGGATACTTCTTCAAAAATGTACTATAACCCATTCAGGTATATTTTTCTCAACTCCGCCCTGCAATGAAGGTGAAATGTGAAGGTCTAAATTTATATTCCTCCTCCACCTGCTCTCTCTCACCGAGTTATTTCTGATCTTTTGATTCCTCAGTGGCACTGTCTCACTGCATCCAGAGCTTTCTTCCGCGTATGTCTTTGGTGGAGTCCTTGCGGGTAAGCCTAGCATTGTATTTTCGTATGGTCAAAGATGCTTTTTTTTTTTCCATGATAGGCTTGTGTATGTGTGAACTCTATGTGGAACTAGAGTTTGGCAAAGATGTAGTTGAAACAGGCTAGCAATGAAGTTACTCTCTTTCATAATAGAGGGCTAGGTGTGTTTGACTTCACGGGCAATAAGTGAATACACTCTGTACAAGATTCGCTTTTATATATTTGCATCAAGTAATAATATAACTTTCTTTAGCTTTCCACCAAATGTTATTTCCCTTCGGAGCACATGTATCTTAATGTTGCAGAGGGAAAAGGACCGTGTATCTGTCCTTGCACGAAGTTACTGTATTCATTAAAGTCATTTATTATAATGACAGATGAGATGGGCTTGGGCAAAACTGTTGAGTTGCTTGCTTGCATATTTGCTCATAGGAAGTTGTCTTCTGATGGTGGTGTCCTTGCTGATATTATAAGGCAAGATCCTGAAGATCAGGAAGTCAACATTAAGAGGTTGAAGAGGGAGCGTGTTGAGTGCACATGTGGAGCTGTGACTGAAAGTTACAAATATAAAGGACTTTGGGTACAGTGTGATATTTGTGATGCTTGGCAACATGCAGATTGCGTTGGTTATTCACCTAGAGGGAAGAAAAAGAGGTCAGCAGTTGAGTTAAAAAAACATAGAAAGAAAACTTCAATCACATTAGTTGAGAGAGATGGGGAATACATTTGTGAAATGTGTTCTGAATTGGTTCAAGCTACTGAGACACCTATTGCTACTGGTGCAACACTTATAGTCTGTCCAGCTCCTATCTTGCCACAGTGGCATGTTGAAATTGAACGGTACAACGTCTAATTTGGAAAGCTTGATACATCCCTTTCAAATATATTTTGTTTTGTATATGCTTATGGTTTTTGTATATGATTATGGTCCTGTATTCGATAGCCTGCACACAATTTGGGTTTCTAAACATGCTCAAGCAGTAAACTTGGCATTTTAGCACTATTATTTATCTGTCTGTCCAGTTGTCTTTATTTTAGATTCAATACCATTATCTGTTACAATACTATTATCGACTATGCTATTACTGGGCTATTGATCCCCACTTGTATGGTGATTCTTTTGTTGTACGTCAGCATATCTAATTTGGAACTATTGTATGTATTGTGTTAGCTAAGTATGGTTGGTTTTGCAACTGAATAGCTTTTTTATAATATTTTTTTACATTTGTAGATGTAGGAGTGCACATTTTTTGTTATAAATGACAGAGTTGTCCAATATGATGTTTGGATGATGACTCATACTTGTTTGTGGAACTAGATAATTTGTTTTGTACATGATAATCATCTAACAGTTCAAAAGTCAAAGTCAATGAAACACAGTGCATAAGGCTCCTTGCTTTCCGAGGGTATGGGGGAGGGATATCAATTGTACGCAGCTTTCCCTTTGCATTTTTACAAATACGCTGTTTTCGTGACTCAAACTTATGATCTTCTGGTTAGAAAGGAGTAACTTTACCAGTTGCTCCAAGGCTTGCCCTCATAATCATCTAACAGTTCATATCTATTAAATATAGAATTCATTAGAAATTGAAATTTGTTAGACTATTATTGTGGCTGACTTGTTTTTTACTATTTTTTTTCAGCCATACTCGTCCAGGATCCTTAAAAACTTGCATTTACGAGGGTGTACGAGATACTTCTCTGCCAAATACATCTGCAGTTGATATCAGTGAACTTGCCAGCGCTGACATTGTTTTGACAACATATGATGTGCTTAAAGAAGACTTGTCCCATGACTCTGATCGGCATGAAGGTGATCGACGCTTCTTGAGATTCCAGAAGAGGTTCTTACAGATCTTATTGTTTTTGAGTTAGTAATGAATCTTATTTTAACTTGTGTGGATTCGTTTTCATATTAAAAAAAGTATGTTCATTTGCTGGTGAACTGACTTAGGCTAGATTTATTGACATGTTGCATCACATTGAGAATTTTTGCTGAAACCTTTGTACATGGGTGAAACCATTTGGTGCTATTTAGATGATAACATGCCCAATCTGTAGTCTTTTGCTCATTCAAAGAAGTAACATGTCTGATGCCAAAAGATCCAGCCATCAAACAACTCTGTTTTTTGATAGACAAAGGTGTTTCAAGAGAAATCATGTATCTGATACTGTATGGTGGACAGGTACCCTGTTATTCCAACATTTCTCACCAGAATATATTGGTGGAGAATTTGCTTGGATGAGGCCCAAATGGTGGAAACAAATTCAGCTGCTGCCACAGAGATGGTTCTTCGATTATCTGCTAAATATCGTTGGTGTATTACAGGGACCCCAATACAACGCAAACTTGATGACCTCTATGGACTTCTAAGATTCCTGAAAGCAAGCCCTTTTGATGTTTCAAGATGGTGGATTGATGTTATTAGAGATCCATATGAGGTGTGAAACTAAGTCTTTACTTGGGAAAATTCAGTAGTATAGAAAAGTATCTACAAGTTATGGATATTGGGGCATGTAGTTCTTTAGGTCATACTGGTAGTACCAGTGTATAATATGTGTAATGAGAAAAGGGCTGTAGGGTTTTCTTTTTTAGTTTGTTTGTATATGGGCCCGCCCAATTTTCTTTTTGAGGGGTAATTCGTTATCTTTCTAGTTCACCCTTTTTCTTGGTCTTTTTCCCCTTTCTTCTTGATCAAGGGACAAGAAAATTTTTTTCTTTCATAATGTTCAAGCCATGATCGAGTATTAATTTACCCTTTGGATTTTATGCAATTCTTATTCTTGATAAACTTATACATAATCCTAACCTTTCAAATTCTCTTCTCATACAGAGGAGATATGTGGGAGCAATGGAATTTACTCATACTTTCTTCAAACGGATAATGTGGCGTTCTTCAAAAAAAGAAGTTGCTGATGAGTTGGAAATTCCACCTCAGGAAGAGTGCGTCTCTTGGCTCACTTTCTCAGCAATTGAAGAGCATTTCTATCAGAGGCAGCACGAAACTTGTGTGAGTTATGCCCGTGAAGTTATTGAAAGTTTGAAAGATGATGTTCTCAAAAGAAAAGTCCCAGGTTGTCAATGGTTGTCCTGAATCTTTGTCTAAGTGTCTATTAGAAGCAAATAATGGATTAATGGATATGCAATATGGGAAAGAAACTTTAAATTCTTCTAACATGACCGTGTTCTCTTCGTCTAGGTTCTGTATCCTCTGATGCTTTGGCCTGTCATTTAATCACACCTAATGAAGCTGCTAAGTTACTTAACTCACTCTTAAAGCTTCGTCAAGCATGCTGCCACCCTCAAGTAGGAAGTTCTGGTCTTCGTTCTGTGCAGCAATCTCCTATGACCATGGAGGAAATATTGATGGTAAGTCAAATACCAGTCTCTTGAGTAAATTTTGCACTTAATATTAATATGTACCTTTGTTTTTTATTCTTATCTTTTCCTTTGTAGGTTCTTGTCGGTAAGACTAAGGTAGAAGGAGAGGAAGCTCTAAGGAAATTAGTTGTTGCTTTAAATGCGCTTGCAGGGATATCCATAATTAAGCAAAATTTTTCTGAAGCAGTGTTATTGTACCAAGAAGCATTAGCTCTGACTGCAGAGCATGCTGAAGACTTTCGTCTAGACCCTTTGCTGAATATTCACATTCATCACAACCTAAGTGAACTTCTTCCAATGACTGTAGAATGCTCATCACAACTCTCACCAAATGGACATGATTTCCATGGAAGCACTGAAAAGATTTTAAATAGTCCCAGTCTTGAATCAGGTCATACTTCAGAGATGCGAAAATTTAGGGGAGGAGACATTGTAGACTCCCCTACTGATGGAAAGGAACAATGTTTAGATATTGATCAAGATAGTGATGCATCCAGGTCTTCAAGTATTAGTTATTTGAAATCAGCATGTGACAATTTAAAACAGAAGTACCTATCTGTCTTTATAACAAAGCATAGCATTGTTCAAGACGAATTCAGAAAATCATACATGCAGGTAGCTTCTGTTCTGGTCCTCATAAATTTATAAATATTCATCTCTTTCTTTTCAAGAAGGAAGTGAAGATACTGTTTACATCTATTGCTGCTAGCTCATGCAACACTGGTTCCTAATGAGGAGTCCCTTAGAAATTTATATCTACGAGTCTGCACCTGATTTTTTCATGAAACATATAGCTGCACTTTCCTTCCACACGTTACAAGTCTTCCAAACTTTGATTTTCATTAAATTTACAAAACAACTGCTTTGTTCCTGCAAGATACTACCTTGTGTAAAGGATATGTCGAGGCACTCTTACATGTTATCCATAAACCATATACCAGTTAAAGAAAATTTCATAAGGCAGAAGAAGTGGAGGTTATATTGGTTATAATGTGTTGCTTTGCTTATTTCTAATCCAAGCCCATCATTTTCACTTTGGTTCTTTGATGATCCTATTTATCATGCCATCGGTTTTGTGTGCTGCATAACACAAGGCATGCCCTTTTCTCTTCCATTTTTGTTTATCTCATATGTTGCTTCAACTGCTTGATTTTGGGGACAATCGAAATCCTTGGCAGGTTTCTGATGCATTGAGTGATAAAAAGGATCAATATATGGGTTGGTGGTTGGATGCTCTTCATCATGCTGAGCTGAACAATGATTTCTCAAAAGAGTTGATAAGAAAAACTGAAGAGGCTGTTTCAGGAAATGTGAACAACTCTAGGTCATCAAAGATCATATCCCAGTTAGTGACTCTCCTGCATTTGTATCTTGATGCTTGTTTATATCCAATTGTTTCTTTCGCTCACAAGTCGCAAGTTGCAACCTATACATTGTTGAGTCATGCTCTATCGATGTTTCTTGGTTCAGGCCTCATGCGTTATGCCTGAATAACTTGATAACTTGACATACTAGCATAGTTGCATTGTGACGATAGAGAGTTTCAGTTTGTGGCCGTGACTGACATGCTTAAAATAAAAGTCCAAGGTTCTTAGCAAAATTCATTTAGTGGAGAATATGGGTAAGAGCCTGGAAGGGCGCTAGTTATTTTGACACTTAAAGATAGTTGTAAACAATTATCTTTTGGTATAAAGACGAAAGCATTTGCAGTTGTGCTCTTGGGATAACTTTTTAAGTGCCTCTAGATTGAGGTGTTTGCCTGCATGTTCTGGTGAACTAACTTTTCTTGGCTTAAATCCAGCTTCCGTAGCATTACTGCTTTGAAGTACCATATCCAGACTCGTTTGGAACAACTAGAAACATCTAGGAAAAGACTAGTAGATCAACTTCTGGATATTGATCAGACAATGCAGAAACCAAAAGAAGAGGATATTGAACGTGTGAGGTATTGTCGTATTTGCCAATCTGGAGGTGATGGTCCAACATGTCTTCATTGTGAACTAGAAGAGTTGTTTAAGGTGATGAGCAGTTTTGCCCTTTCATACTTGATCACTTTGAGTACATGGGAGAAATTAAAAGGAAAAATGAAGCATGACCTTCAAAACCATCTTCCTTCTTCAGGATTATGAGGCAAGGCTTTTCCGTCTTAAGAAGTCACATGGAGGGTTTATCTCATCTGCTGAAGAGGCAGTAGATCTTCAGAAAAAGAACTCTGCTCTAAATCGATTCTACTGGAATTTATCAGAGTTGCAGAAAATTCCATCTTCAGTGGGTGACATCAATGATGAATCAAGAAAGAGAAGTGTTAGAGACACAGTTGTGGTAAATTGCTTTTACCTTGGAATTTCTATTATAAATTTCCCATGCCTGGGGAGTGTTCATCTACTCACATTCTGATGCTACTTTATGGACTTGTTTGGAAACACCAAAGTCATGTGAGACTAATGAACTGCCTGCAAGAAGACTACCAAAAAATAATACATCATTTACTTATTAAAGTTTCTTTCAGGCTTCAAAATTACCCTCTGAATTAGAGGTCATTCTTGGAGTTGTGAAAAACCATTGCAAGGCTAATTTGGGATTAGAAGGTATGATGGCTGCCAGGAAGCAACTGCATATTCTGGAGGTATTGCCCAATGAACACTTCATTTTGCTGTTAGAAGCTGCTAAACTGTGCATCAAATGCGTGAAATTTTGTCCTGTTGCTCATGCCCTTTTTATTACATCTGAATTGTTTTCCTTTTTGGTTTGTCCTTCTGATTTACCAAGGCGATGAGGAAGGAGTATGGCCATGCTAGGTCCTTGGCAATTGCTCAAGCACAGCTTCTGTTTGCTCATGATGAAATTAGGATGGCAACATCACGTTTGCATCTTAGAGAAAGTCAGGATGACAAATCACTTGATACTCTAGGTGTAGATGAGCTAGAGTCAGCAAGTGTTATACACTCTAATGAAAAATTCATGTCCTTGGCGTTGTTGTCACGCATAAAAGGGAAGCTTCGTTATTTGAAGGTACGAGGAAAGATTTAAACCATACAATATATCTTGTTCCCTTGGATGCTTTGTATACCATTGGTTCATTTTCACTTCTTGTTTTACGCTTTATCTTTACTTTGTAGTGTGTGCTAAAATGGATGTAAGCTTGTCAACAATAGCAGTTAGATGTGAGCATATGTTTCATTAGATGTTGAAATCTGCAATAGAAGTTTTCCCCTAGGAAAGGACTCGATTACCCACTACAGATTAGTCATAATTAAGCAGATGAAAATGTCCAATTTGTTTCAGCTGCTAGATTTTAGGCATATAACTATGCAGTTACTAAAGTTCATGTCTTCAAAATTCTTTCCCTTCCACTCTGCACTCCATCAAAATACATGTATATGAAGGAGATCTTACATTTTTTTGTCTAACGGTGAGATTAAAATCACTCTAAAGTTGAAGAATGTTCTTTTATAGTGTAGTTGTGGAGTTCCTCGGAACATCATTTCAGAGCAACATTGTGTTAAACTTGTTTATTGCTTTCACGCGAAAGCTTCCATTGAACTAATGTCAGTTGATAGTGAATGGTATGAACCAAGAATAAAACTTAGGCTGCTATTTTGATGAAGATATTAGCCCTTTCAATTAATACATTCAACAGTAGCAGATTTTTTAACTTTCACTTCCATGACAGCAAAGATATTAAGGGAAATCTGGTGTGGTTGTCATCCATTAACTTTACCTTGTGTTTTTAGGTTTTTGTAGATATCCACCTAAGATTTTGTCATGGATTAGAAATGCAATTTTGATTAATTTATGGGTAAAGGGCCAGGGAACCCTTCCCTTTGTTTTAATGTCTCAATTATTTTCAGGGTTTGGTGCTATCAAAACAGAAGTTGCAATCAGAAAGTCCAAATAATTCATCTTTAACTCAAGAAATGGTCGCTTCCACTATGTCTAACAAAAACTATGATTGTCTGGCCACAAAAGATGATGAAGCATGTCCAGTCTGTCAGGAAAAGTTAAACAGTCAAAAGATGGTTTTCCAATGCGGGCACTTTACTTGCTGTAAATGTAAGTTTTCAGTTTTCGAGTTCTATATCATCAATGGCAGCTTTCAGAGAAAGGAAATACCAGGAACAGGGTTAGGACTATTGTTATGGATATTGCCAGCATGCATGGGTTGATACATATGCTTGTTGATTGAATGGGATTAATATTCTGTTTTACTGAAGCACCAGTATCTTAAGCTTAGGCATGTTTGACTAATATGATGCATAATGATACTTAAATGGCATTCTTGCTCACTCCTTTGCACCAATCGAAGACTAAGAGTATAAATGGGGTTATATGATCACAAAATTCTGATAGGGTCTGCATAGTTACTGGATGTTGGAATAATAATGGAGTCACAATTATGATAAGTCTATATCTGATGCTCATTTCATTCTTGTTTTGTACAGGTTTGTTTGCAATGACTGAACATAAACTACTTGATCATAAATCTAAACCTAAATGGATAATGTGCCCAACATGTCGCCAGCATACTGATTATGGGAATATTGCCTATGCGGATGATAGGCAATTTAAATCTTCTATGGCCAATGTGTTCTATGCTGTGGAAGATTGTGAAAAACATGAAGCATCTTTGACCGTTCAAGGTTCCTATGGAACAAAGGTAAAACTTCTCGAACAAGTACCTTACTGCTCTAGGCAATCACTTAATGAAAAACTACTACTATTCAGATTCCAAATGTGAAAAACGTCCGTTCTATGAACTTATATGATAATTTGGAGTAAAAGGAAAAATAGATCTACTAGTGTGCTATCAACTTATTATGATTTTTGTATTAGCATGATTTCTTAGCATTTATCTGTTTTATTTAACTTCTCTTTTATGCCATGAAGATTGAGGCCGTCACAAGACGCATTTTATCCATCAAGTTTTCAGATCCCAATGCAAAGGTTCTGGTTTTCTCCAGTTGGAATGATGTCCTTGATGTCTTAGAACATGCTTTCAGGGCTAATGATATCACATACATCCGGATGAAAGGTGGCAGGTGGCTGCTCTGTGTCCTGAACAGTCTTCTGACTTTTAACATTTGATAAGATGTGGCATGCACTTGACCTTAGATTTTTTATTTATGATTCTTGCTTCACAAAAATGCAGGAAAGCACATGCTGCTATCAGTGAATTTAGAGAAAAAAACAGTGCCAAAAGAACTTGCAAAACAAGTACACCACTGGAAAGAAGACCTGTACAGGTTTTATTGCTCTTGGTTCAACATGGAGCTAATGGCCTTAATCTTTTAGAAGCACAACATGTTGTTCTCGTGGAGCCACTTCTAAATCCAGCAGCAGAAGCACAAGCAATTAGTCGGGTACATCGAATTGGCCAGGAGAAAAAGACACTCGTACATCGGTTCATAGTACGTCATATTCCTTTTAGTTTGACATTGCTTATTTTATTATTTTTGAGGAAAAAGGGAAATAATTTGAATTGTTGTTCATTTAATAAATCTGCATTCACATGGTGCTACACATATAGAAGTGCGTTAGCATGTGAAAACAAAAGCTTGCCAATACAAAAGAAATGTGTTTCCAATTGGACATTCATAGATTCAAGGAGAATGTGAATGCTATTGCTGCTACAGTTTCAACTGGTGCCTCCTTTATATATTATAATGCAGAGAGAGAAAAGCATGGAAAGGAGTCCGCGAAGGAAGTATTTTTCCAATATCTATTACACGATTGTACAACAACAATTGTAGTGGTAATAAAATAGGTTAATCTTTGTGGTATTACACACATATCCTATCCATAATATAGATACATGGGAGAATACAATTTTGATGTTCTTGCAGTGACCTTAGCTGTGATTCTGCTGTTTTTAAATTTCAGGATTCTCCTATTCTACTTTTCATATATTGGTGTTGAAAGTTCTAATTATATTTCCCTTTTAATCTAGAGGCTGGTCTTGTCTTTTGCATTTATTGTCATGGCCAATGATGAGATGTAAATCTTTAGGTTAGGGGCAATCGTCTTTCAGTTGGTTTTTGTTTGAAAAGAATTTCATACTTTGTATGACTGGTTATGTTCTAAATTGTATTGATGTTGTTATAAGAGTTACCAATCTTATGATAACTAATTATGCCTCTGTTTTGCTCCAATTTGGGATGTTAGGTTAAGAACACAGTGGAAGAGAGTATATATAAAATGAACAGAAGTAGAAACTCCAGTGCCTTCATTAGCGGGAATACAAAGAATCAGGATCAGCCTGTTTTGACGCTTAAAGACATTGAATCCCTTTTTGCAACAGTATCAAGTATTGATGAAGAACCACCTGCTAGTCTAAGACATTTGCCACCTTCTATGGCAGCTGCAATTGCTGCCGAAAGAAGACTTGGAGGTAATACAGAAGCATGACAAAAGAATGCACAAATCAGAACACCGAAATATTGCAGTCAACTGTAAGTTATTTAGATTTTTATGCATACTATTGTTGGGGTAAATATGGAGAGTACCAATTATTCTTTAGATTTTCGAATAATAAATTCTGCTTATATTGTTATCATTCTGATTATTAGGAAAGAAATTCCATATTCCAGTCTACATTTGAGTGTCAAAGGTGGTCATTCAATGAATCATGTTTTTGTAACCTTATGCGGTGAAGTTTACACCATCTGAAGTGGAAAGAAAAAATCCATGTCTTCAGAGTTTTCCTCTCAAGTTGCTCAACTGTATCTGAATCGATGATTCCGTTGATCGCATGCTTTGAGGAGTACTTACTCTAGGGAAAAAATTGATTATTTACAATTTACTACTGCCTTTTAAACTTACATCTTCCCATTTGATACGGTGGATTAGAATTAGAGGTATGGGTACGGTGTTCGCATTTTTAAAAGAGAGAAAAGGCGACAACCGAGGCCCTATGTGTCCTGTTCATTCCTTTGTTCCAACCAAATGAATCCTTGATGATGGACTGGGAAAATCAGTAACTTTACTGTTTTCGCCTCTTCACAATTCAACGTCTCTAAAAAGATGTCTTGTTTAGATTGGTGAGCCAGCATGATGTATTTCACATACGACGCCATTGAGATCCCCAATGCATTACCCTTAAGATGAGTGAGTAAGATCGAGTGACGAGACATTTTGCTTGCTTGAGAAGACGGAGGTCATCCTTTCTAACACAAAACATGATTCTTTGTCATGCCAAGTAAGGTGGACAAATGATCTATTCACCTACCAAAACGCCTAGCTGATGAATAGTTTGTTTGATATTAATGATCAATCCTCGTGCAAAGTACGGTATATATCCCAATCATACGAGCACATTTTTACGTTTTGTCTTGTACTCGCCATTACTCTGTATTTGATGACTTTGAATTCTTCAATTATTGCGGCTCTCCAAGTAACAAGTCTTGTTATATCAGTCCTCTCATTCTCAAACTGCTTGCATCAATGGCCATTTGTTAGAAGCTCTGTTTTAAAAATCGGATCGGACCGGCAGGTTCGACCGGTGACCGGTCGGTTATCCGATCCGGTTTACCCTTTAAAATCAGTTCTTAATTGAACCAGTGAGAACTGGTCAAAATCGGTCAATTGATCGGTTGAACCGGTCAAACTAGACCGATTTGACCACTGGTTTAATAAAATTTTTAATTTTTGTTTTGGTTTTTATTTT
>JANJEY010000234.1:45355189-45366149 GCA_024703695.1 Erythroxylum cataractarum | reverse complement strand
TACTGGGCTTTTATAGCCATATCACTGAATTACTGAACACTGCATTACATGCATAAAGGCATGATCAGATAATGAACATTGTGACCCAAGTTGCTAATATCACTGAATGAGCCTCGAGCTCTAACACTATACTGACCGGGCCTCGAGCCCAAGGGGAGAAATCCCTGACGTGTCCACATTGAATACTGAATACTGACTGAGTGCTTGGGAACAACACTGAATAACTGGAAAAGAGTCACATATGCATTGAATACACATGATTGATTGATCTGTGACACTTACTGAATTATGTGATGACATGAGAGATTGCAAATTGTTACATTTTACTGTAAATTGTTGTATAATACTGTAATTTGTTATATGATACTGTTAATTGAATATTATTGTGCCATGATGTACGCAATCTGCGTAATACATGATTTGAGTGAACCATTGATGATGGTTTCTCATTGAGTTCGCAAACTCACCCAACATTGCAATTATTTTTTAGGAATTGGCGAGCACCCCGTTAGACAAACGGGAGTATGATTACTGCAAGCAAGATAGAGTTTGGCGTCGGGATCATTCCCATGTCTACATTTGAGTCATTTCAGTTTTATGTGAAACATTGTATTTTCGCGGATTAATACTGTTATTGTATTGGGCCTAAATTGAATATGAATAAGGTGTGTATAAATTGATTTATGACTGGAATTGTTTTATGATCAAAATAAGCGGGCCCAAATTATTTACTGAAATCTGCGCATTCAGTTTGGTTTCAAAAAGAAAAATGGCTTTTTCGAGTTTTTAAACCGCATTTGACTGCTCTAGCATGCCACCCTAGCGGGGCGTAGGCTCGGATATCACCATCGATATAGGGTTCGGGTCTGGCAGGAGTGGGGTGTTACAACTAAACAATTCATATGTGCTCAAAAGCTAAAGGCAATCAAAACAAAACTCAAACTCCTCAATTCTTTTTGAGGTTCCAGCACTGAAAATGCTCTAATAGCAATAAGGAAAGAGCTATCTGACATCTAGAATTTATCTACGTTGTCTCCACAAGATTCTCTGCTGCTTTCCAAAGAGATTAAAATTTTTCTAATAATCACTCCTCCTTACTCCAATAGAGAGTAAAGGTCAACTAGCTTAAGGATGGAGATAAGTGCTCTAAATTTTTCTTTAACACTATTTTAGTAAGGAATAATCAAAATAGAATCTTATTATAACTAGAAATAATAGAATTCAATTGTAGAATCAGACTAATATTCAAGAGGAGGCTATCAGGTTTTTCACTTCTTTGTTTGGGATACCTAGCCTAGATGGTGGTTCTAATTGCGACCTTACTGGTATCATCTCCAAAAAGATAACACCATAAGACTATGCACTATTAACAAAACCTATAGAAGACAAGGAGATTAAGGAGATTGTGTTCAAAATGGATGGTATGAAATAGATGGACTTAATGGCTTCTTTTACCAGAAATCTTGGAATATTATAGGGAACTATTTGAAACAAGCAATTCATGAATTTTTCTCTAATGGGAAGCCACTTAAAGAAATCTAACCCCTCATGTTTCAATGACTTCAGGCATATTACTTGCACTAATTTCCTCTACAAAATCATTTCCAAACTACTTGCTTCAAGATTAAATAAGGTAATCTCTCCACTCATTAGTGATAATCAAAGTTCCTTCATATGCAATAAGCAGATTAGTAACAATATTCTAATTGTCCAAGAATTATTTAAAGGGTATTTTAGATCCAGATCCACTCCCAATTACTATCAAAGTTGAAATTCAAAAGGACTTTGATAGTATTAGATGGAATTTCTTATATAAGGTGTTGGAGGCTCATAATTTCCTAGGAATATTTGTCAGTTGACTAAAAGAATTTATATATGCGATTAGCTTTTTAGTTTTGATCAATGGAAGTCCCTCAATATATATCATGACTACTAAAGGTCTCAGACTGGGGGATCCTTTTTCCCTTTACCTATTCATTTTGTGCATGAAAACTCTTAACTCTATCACTAAGCAGGAAGTGGAGGTTAATCCCAGGTTCAGATTCCATTTAAGATCCAAGAAAATTGGTCTTACTAATCTATCCTTCGTAGAAAATTGATCTTACTATTATATGCTATTATGTGTAGCTAAATAGGACTCCATCTGAACCTTCATAAAGGCTCTGAACAACATATTCAAAAGCTTGTTTAGGTTGCATTTTAATTTCAACAAAATTCAACTATTTATTTCAAAAGTTGCTTCTTCCTTGGAATCCTAAATAGCTTCCATCTAGAAGATGATATAAAAACTCCTTCTTTGAGTTATTTGGGACTCACCTATATCCACCAAAGGTTAAGATATTTGGAATGTACTCCATGTATTGAAAAAATCCAAAGAAAAATTAATTTATGGGTGAATAGATTCTTAACCTATGTAGGCAAGGTCTAACTTATTAAATCAGTGCTTAACTCATTGCACATTTACTAGAGTTCACACTTCTTCCTCTGAAAAAATGTAATTAGGTCAGTGGAAAGACTACTCACGAATTTCTTAAGGAATCACTCTAATGGAACTAGAGGGACTACAAAACTTAAGTGGTCTGATATATGTCTTCCTAAGAAGGAGGTAGATTTAATCTCTTCAGTAAAATATCCTTAAGAGGTTATGGTAGATACTAAAGGATAGGAAATCCTTATGGATTAAGTTGCTACACTCTTACTTTCTTAAAGGCAAATGTATATAGGAGATAGAGGGAAGTCCTTCTCACTCTTACCTCTTAAACCAGTTAATCCAGTTGAGGAACTTAGTTTAAGATGATGTTTCTTATAAAATTGGTAATGGGAGCTTAATCACTCTATGGTTTGATAATTGTAGCAATTCAATGCTAAATGTGTAGCTATACATTTAGCAATATAAAATCGAAACCTACATTATTATAGATTTCGGTTTTACTCTCCTTTTGGCTTTACAAATAATGTTTCAATCAAATCAAACCAAAATCTAGCCCAATATTAAATGTTCATTTTGGACTTCTAATTAACAATTAATTAGTGTAAGTCGATTTAATCACATGCTTAAAGCGTAACCTTAATTAAAATGTTCTAGTATTATTATTCTGAATCTAATTCGGTCCTTTGTTTTTTTATTTTCTTTCTGATAACCTATATTTATTTTTCTTACTTTCCTTGATAAACTTTCCTAGAATCTAAGTGGAGAATCTAATTGGACTTATATAATTCAAGCTCCAATAAGCTTGGAATCAATTTAATCTCATTAGAATTAATTCCAACTTATTAACCAAATGTCATTTTACTAAAGACAATTAACTGAACTCTTAAATTACTAAATATCATGAGAACATATGTTTCAAATTAGATGTCCAATTGCAAACTCTATTATGAACCATATTATAGTCATCAGCATAATAAAAGGTAAAATTACCATTTTGCCCTTATTTTGGTTTTTTCTTCTAGATCTCCTCTTCACTCTATATGGTGATTAATACACAAGATCTCATGTTGGTGTTAAGACTTGGTGGGTAGCTAGTCCATCAAACTACTGGCACCAGTTTAATCACCAATCTTCGCAAAACATCTAGAAGTGATGATATCACTATAAACTCTTTATTTGAGTGAATATTCCCTGACACATGTTTCAATTAATAATTCCAACATGCAAACACTAGATTGATACTTTGTAAAAATCTATTCTGATCATATCAAGAATTATAATGAAACACATACGAGTTTACCACTCATCAAGATTGTGGTTCATAATAAACAAATGCTTAAGTATATGTTTTCAAATTAAAGAAACTGCCTACTTTATTCTTTAAAACATATATGATTCTAGATTCATTTAATAGTGCCATTATTGATAGTCAACTACTATCATGATATGAAACTTATCATTCTCTTGAAGTAAACTCCTTTATTTACAAGAAGATAAATCGCAACACTACAATCTAAACTATAATCAAGCGACCAACTTGGTTATTCAACTGTGAATCAATTAATTTAGATTTTAATAATATACATGTTTCTCATACATCTCCATGTGTATATATATTACTTACAAAAGAATCTTGGTGTCTTATAACTAGTTATATTATGCTCATATAAATAAAACGAAACCCTTTTGTTTTATTAATAATAAATATTTTCATTACAACAAAGTAACTGGAAGATGATTAAGTAATATGTAAATTCATTTGCTTCCAGGGTACTATATTTACATCACCCCAACAATCTCCCACTTGCCCTAAAGCAATTTTAACATATCCCTTATTCTCATCCCTTCTAGGTGACCCTGAAAACTCTTTTGAGACAGCGTCTTCTTAAATGAATCGACAAGGTTTTGCTCTGTGGGAATCTTTATCACATTCACCTCACCACGATGTATTATCTCCCTTATGAAATGATACTTTCTCTCAATCTGTTTGGTAGCTTTATGGTTTCGAGGTTTTTTAGAATTAACCATTGCCCCATTATTATCACAATAAAGTATAGTGGCCTTTTTGGTGTCAGGAACTACCTCCAAATCATTTAGGAACTTATGGAGCCAAACTGCTTCTTTTACTGCTTCACAAGTAGCAACATACTCAGCCTCTATAATAGAATTAGCAACACAAGATTGCTCGGTACTCCTCTGAACTATGGCTCCACCTCATAAAATAAATATAGAACCAGAAGTTGATTTCCTTAAATCAACATCTAATTGGAAATCAGAATCTGTATATCTTGTCAGACTAAGGTTACTTTCAGAGTAAACAAACATTAATTTCTTCGTCCTATAAAGATACTTCAATATGCACTTAACCATAGTCTAACGCTCCATTCCTAGATTGGACTGGAATCTACTTACCAGTCCCACTGCATAATAGATATCTAGTCTAGTACAAAGCATAGCATACTTTAAACTTTTCAAATGCTGAAGCATATGAAATGTCATGCATGCGTTCGACCTCCTCTTGGATCTTAGGTGCTTGCTACTTTGAAAGTTTGATTCCATGTCTAGGAGTTATGAAATCACTCTTAGAATTCTACAAGGCAAACTTATTGATCATGTTCTCAATGTAGGTTAATTAAGACAAGGCTATCTGTTTGTTCTTACAATCCCTTATAAGCTTGATCCTTAGAAAATAGTTAGTCTCTCCTAAATTCTTCATTGAGAACTATTTGTTTAGTCATCCTTTGACCATAGATAACATTCCTACATCATTTCAAATGAGCAGAATGTCATCGACATATAGAATTAGAAAAATAACCTTACCTTCTTATATCCTTTTATAGACACAAGGCTCATCTATGTTTTGTATGAACCCATAGGTTTTGATAAACTTATCAAACCTAATGCTCAAAGACCTAGATGCTTACTTAAGTCCATAAAAGGACCTCTACAATTTGCATACCTTATACTTATTACCTGGTTTAATGAATCCTTCACCATATAAATGGTCTCCTCAAGATCCACATTAAGAAATGTGGTCTTGAAGTCCATTTTCTATATTTCATAATCAAAATAGGTTGCTACAGCCAAAAGAATTCTGATGGACTTAAGCATGGCAACCGGAGAAAAAGTCTTCTCATAGTCTATACCATCTTTTTTAGTATAGCCTTTAGCTACCAATCTAACTTAAAAAGTCTCTACCTTTCCAGCTGATCCTCTTTTCCTTTTGAAGATCCACTTACACCCTATGGTTTTTACATCTGGTGGTAGATCCATAAGGATCCAGACTTTATTGACGTACATGGAATCTATTTCCAATTACATCGCCTTGAGCCATTTTTATGCATCATCATCATTAATAGCCAGTGTATAAGTAATGGGATTTATTTCTTCTTGGTCCAAGATGGCAATTATGCCTTCTCCTAGACCTAAATACCTGTCTGGTTGTCTCACACCCCTCCCACTACATCTAGGCACTACTTGAAGTTTAGATTGCTCTTCTGATTTAACTCTTGAATCCATTTCGACATCTTGTTCTGTTGTATGTAAATCAACTCTTGGTTTGGATGAAATAGCTAACTCCTTTATTACTATTTCACTTCTTCCTTTGTGATTTCTCACAAATTCTTCCTCCAAGAAGGTCACATTTGTTGACACAAATACCTTCTTATCCTGAGGACTATAAAAATAGTACCCTCATGTACCCATATGATATCTTACAAACAAACACACTTCAAACCTTGGTTCCATCTTTATGGATTCAAGCCTTAGAACATGGGTTAGGCAGCCCCAATTCCTTAAGTGCCGCAATGAAGGTACTCGGACAATCTATAACTCCATAGGAGTTTTAGGCACCAACTTAGATGGAGCAAAGTTAAGAAGATAAGTTGTCATTTGTATGGCCTATGCTAGCATAGTACATCGTTGATCTTCCCATTTCCAATAGATTCCTATTCCTCGTCTCAAATACACCATTAAGTTGAGGTGCTCGAAGAGTTGACAAGTTGGAAACAATTCCATTGTCAATTAGAAATTATTGGAACTCTCAAGATAAGTACTCACGGCCTCGATCTGATCGAAGTTGTTTTAATGGCTTGCTTAGCTGCTTCTCAGCCTCAATTTTGAATTCTTTGTACCTTTCAAAGGCCTCACTCTTTTTATGCATCAAATACAAATAGCCATGTCTAGAGTAATCATCTATAAAGGTTATGAATTATTCATAACCTCCTCTAGCTTGTACGTTTATGGGACCACACACATCAGTGTGTACTAGGTCCAATATGGATTCAGATCTATTTCCATTGGAAGGAAATGAGGTCTTGGTTATTTTTCCTTCAATGCAAGATTCACATGTGGGTAATGGATCATTATCTAAACCCGCAAGGAACCTATCCTTCACTAACCTGTTAAGTATTTTTTGATTGAGTGACCCATTCTTAATTGCCACAGATATTTTGAATGAATGTTAGATTCATTGGACTGTCTTGGGAGGTGATTAGTGAGCCTGTCATAGGTTTTATAAAGAACAATCCCTGTTTAATTATCGCATTACAAATAAAATCCTTATTCTCATATATCGAAACAACATTTTCAAAATATAAGTAATAACTAGATTTAATTAAAGAAAAAACATAAATCATATTCCTTACAATCATTGGGATGTAATATACATCCTCTGAATATAACTTATAACCACTAGGAAAGTCTAAAATAACTACTCCCACTTATTCTGCCGAAACATAGGATCCATCTGCTATCTTAGCTTGAAACTAACCTTTAGGTAGTCTTTTCTTTTGCTGGAACCCCTATAAAACATTACAAACATGATCAGTGGCTCCTGAATCTAATATCCAAGAATCAGATGAACTTACCACATTTTTAGTTCCTAACAAACTTAGGAAACCCATACCTTGTTTGCTTTTAAGGGACTTAAGGTAGACTGCACAGTTTCTTTTCTAATGACCCTTCTCACCACAGTGGAAACACTTTCCCTTCGGGTCCTCTTTGGCCTTCTTTTTCATAGGTTAGACCTTAACCCTTATTTGGGCCTTCTTTTTTATTTTATCCTTCTTTTTTTTCTTGCTCTTACCATTGAGCTTCGAAGAAGATGCTACATTAGCCTGGAGCCCATTAGCCTTGATATTTAATATCTCCTTTATGCTCTGAAGGGCATTCATCAACTCATTCAAGGTGTAGTCCTTGGTGTTGAGCTTATAGTCCAACTTAAACTACTAAAAAGAAGAGTTTAAGCTATTGACGATTATGATCATCTGCGTTTCCACATCCATGTCCGCCCCAAGCATCTCAGTTCAGTAACCACAGAGATTACCTTAAGCATGTAATCCCCCACAAGTTCACCAGGTTTTTGTCTGATATTATGAAAGGTTTGGATAGCTTTCACCCTTGTAGACCTAGTCCTTACACCAAACATCTCATATAGGTGATGGACCATTGCACCAGCATTTTTCATGCCTATAAATTGCTTTGGCAACGTTGCACTGACAGAAGCCAAAATATAACACTTGGCAGTCATATCAGCATTATGCCATCACTCATATTATTGGACTTGCTCAGAATTTGACTTGTCACCCGGAGGTGCAAGCTCATTGTCCGTAAATACCCATGAAATTTATTCATATTGAAGAACAATGTTGAGGTTACGTCTCCATTCATTAAATTTCTCTCTGTTTTTCAATTTGTTATTAGTCAAGAGCATTGTGAGTGGATTCGTATTGTGGTGATTATGTCTGAAAATATAAATTATTAAAGAATAAGCATATTAGTCAACAATATTAGAACTTTGTATAAAATCATGATGCATGTATGCATGATGATAGATTTAATAAAACTTAAAAAAATTAAATCTTTATATAACGATTATTTATTTTATCTATAATGGACTAAGTGATGGTGGGTTATCTTATCTATTAAAAGAAAAACTGCGACCCTCCCACTGAAAAATCTATTAAACATCTTCATGCCTAACTTTTTAAAAAATGCCATCATTTGGTCCATACTTTTATCAACAAGCTACGGTGGGTAAGTTATTGATAAAATATGCTAAGTGTGTAACCATTTGATTCATCCACTAAAGGTACTTGCAAACCATGCCTTAGTGGGAGGTCACATTTGCTACCAATGAGTTGACTTATCCTTTAAGAGACCCAAACCATGCAAGGTCTAGAATTTATGTTCTCCAGTGGGAAGTAATACTTCACCATATGCAAATGGGCCATCATATGGAGACCGTGGACTCTCACATGAACATCCTCTCCACTTAATATTTTTGGTCTTTAAGTTTTAATAAATACCATCTTGTTTAGACGCAATTTATTAACCATCCTATATTGTTTCATTATATATCTCATACATAATGAATACATGGCAAAGCCTAGGGTTGACAATAATTCTAAATGGCATATATTCACATAATATCTCATAATATTAGCATTCCATCCATCCATTCATCTCATAAATTACAAAACTACTTTTGATTATCCATCCTAGAACATAAATAATTACAAGGTTCTTTGGCCCATAAAAAAATTTCTTGGACTTGGATCTTTCACTTCGAGCTCTTTGCTCACAAGACCTAGCCCATTCGGTAAAAATGTGTAATGGCATTTCTTTTACAACACTTTTTTTCATAAAATCGAATTTGGTCAAGTGGAAAACAAAAAATCTAGCATTTGTAAAACTCACAAAACTGAGTTTGTCATTACACTAAAACATAAACCAAAACCATTACCTATTCTTTTCTTCAATCTATAGCTACTTAATCTTCAACATTATAGAAATTTGCACATTACAAAATCAAAGAAAAAAGAAAAATAAAGACAAGAAGGAAACATGTCGATAAAAGGCCACCCTTCTTGTTACAAACCAAACGAAGAAAACTTACAAGGTAAATCTATATTCTATAGATAACCAAAAAAGCAAAACATACACCATATATATTTCTATCACATAAAAATATGCAACATACATAAATATAATTGCCAACCTATTCAACATATAGGAATCGAATCATGCATAGTAAAATAGCTATGATACTAATTGTTGGATAAAAAAACAATAACATACTAGATTTGGCTAAATGGATAAACAGTAGATTTTATAAAAAAATTTCGAAATCAAAACGCAGTGGAAACAAGATAACCAATTCAACATGTTTTAATCCATATATGATACGGTATTAAAAAAATAAATAACATAAGAACAAGATTGAAAATTTTCCGATTCCTTTGCTACAGTTTTGACTCCTTGTTATTGTATCCTCCCTTTGCTATTGTATCCACAACCAATCCTGTTAGGACCCGACCCGGAGACCGGACCCCAATTGTTGAATCCGAGACCCAACTACATGGAACTCATACTTATCACACTTGCTTGGACACCATAGATGTCGAATCTCATGACCCAACTGCTTAATTATCGTAATCCTGAAGCCTTGTGCTTATAATCTTGCAGGGTCCTAAGCTGTCACCCCGCTTTCGTGGCGAGCGCACACTATTTAAACATCAAAACCATAAGTTAACTTCTTCATATAAGTTATATCTCTATGCCTCAAGATCGTTTCTCAACAAGAATCACCTCAAACGGAGTTATATAACTCAAAATATACTCCAAAAACCTAAAGAGGTTCATACCTGAAATATGCTCTCTTAACCGACCCTTCACTTGCTTATAGCCAACAATATTCAATTTAACTCCAAATGATACCAATTTTTATTAATAGGAATATATTTGTCTTAGGAATCTAATGGTTCAAACCTCACCCCATTTTGAGGTCGAACGAAGGAGTTATGACCCAACAAACTCAACATGTTCATACGTTGATCCCTATCGAACATGTTTTGGCGAAAAGGTCATAACTTTCACAATAGATGTCGGAATGACTTTGTTCTTGGACGGTTATAAAGTAGACACCTAACTTTCATGAAGACCATAATCTGAAATTCGGGCTCTATATTGGTCGCGCCCGCGAGTAACTTCATTCGCGCCCGCGAGAAATAGACGAACAGAAAGTTTAGACTCTTCTGATTCGTATATGGTCGCGCCCGCGAGGGTTGGAGCTCACACCCGCAAGGAAGAAATGGACAGAAAATTGAAATCCTTCGTCTATGGTTGCGCCCGCTAGTATAGGGCTCGCGCCCGCGAAGAAGGAATGACCAGAACGATTAGATTTTTCCCTAAACCTCTAACCACTTGACACTTGCATCTTTCAACTCTCATAACTTCTTATTCCTAGCTCCTATTGGTGCATACTACACCTCTATGGAAAGGTAATAAGATGAACTAAAAATATTATGAAGGGTGTAAAAGCTAATTCCATCATCTAGTAAGTTAAAAATCCACTCAAAAGCCACTGCTCAATTAAGACCAATGTAACAGTGATATAGCTAAATGAACAATGACTGAATGTGTTCTAACCCTTATAACTTTTCAACCCTAAATCCAAATGAGACATACTATATACCCTTGGAAAGCTCTAATCTTCTACTTCAATCTTCATGAAGACTCATTAATCTA
>JANJEY010000234.1:45320421-45332516 GCA_024703695.1 Erythroxylum cataractarum | reverse complement strand
CAAGTTAATCTATGCTAACATAATTTACTTAGTTATTCTAATCATGCTTAATTTTTTAAAAAAAAAAAATTTGGGGCTAACAAATCCGATCTACCACTTGTTCTCCTTGGACAACTTGGTTAACAAAATCCTTTGGTAGGAAAGGAGAAAAAATATTGTAGAGGTTTTCCTTTTATGATCAACTAGTTGAAAGAACAAAAATGAGACATTCTCATTCCTAATTTTGGCTACCTCGTGAAAGTAAGGAGGATGGAAGGCCAACTAATGCACCTCTTCATTCTTTTAATCAAAATGAAAGAGAGGCCAATAAATGAGACATTCTCATTTGTTTAATATGGCTAAATGAAAAGACAAAAAACAAAAAATAAGACACTCTTTTTTTCAGTTAAATGATAAAAGAAGGGAGAGAGAGCAACAAATGCACTACCTCCTTCATTAATCAAAAGAATGCTAAAAGGTTTATATGTTATTCTACATGCCAACATTAAATGAAAACCATTAAACCATTTAATAATAAAACCATTAAACCATTTAATGATAAAACCATTAAACCATTTAATGAAGACACTATTAAACCATTTAATGATGATGAAGCATGATAATAACCCAGCTTATATTTAGCAATTCAATGTTAAATGTGCAGCTGTCCATTTAGCTATATAAAACTAACACCTACATCATTGTAGATTTTGGTTTTACCCTCCTTTTGTTACAAATAATGTTTCAATTTAATTAATCTAATTAATCAAATCAAAGCAAAATCTGGCCCAATATTAAATGTTCATTTTGTACTTCTAATTAACAATTAATTAGTGTAAGCCCAACATTTAATCATATGCTTAAAACCTAATTTAATTAACTCTTAATTAAATTGTTTCGGTATTATTATTCTAAATCTAATTCGGTCCTTTCTTTTTTTTCTTGTCGATCACCTCTATTTATTTATTTTTACTTTGCTTGATAACCTTTCCTAGAAAGCAATTGGGGAATCTAATTGGACTTATATAATTCAAGCTCTAGTAAGCTCGGAGTCAATTTAATCTCATTAGAATTAATTCCAACTTATTAACCAATTGTAATTTCACTAAAGACAATTAGCTGAACTCTTGAATTACTAAATATTATGAGAATATATGTTTCAAATTAGATGTCCAATTGCAAACTTTATTATGAACCATATTATAGGTTAAAATTACCATTTTGCCCTTATTTTGGTTTTTTCTTCTAGATCTCCCTCTTCACTCTAGATGGTGATTAACACACAAGATCTTATCTTGGTATTAAGACTTGATGGGTAGCTAGTCCATCAAACTACTGACGCTAGTTTAGACACCAATCTCTGTAAAACATCTAGAAGTGATGATATCACTATAAACTCTTTATTTGAGTTAATGTTCCCTAACACATGTTTCAATTAATAATTCCAACATGTAGACACCGAATTGATACTCTATAAAAATCCATTATGATCATATCAAGAATTATAATGAAAAACATATGAGTTCACTACTCATCAAGATTGTGGTTCATAATAAACGAATGTTTAAGTGTATGTTTTAAGACTAAAAAAATTGCCTACTTTATTCTTTAAAACATACTTAATTTCATATTCATTTAATAATGCTGTTATCGATAGTCAACTACTATCATGATATGAAACTGATCATTCTCTTGAAGTAAACTCCTTTACTTGCACGGAGATAAATTGCAACACTATAGTCTAAACCATTATCAAGTGACCAACTTTATTATTCAACTTTGAATCAATTAATTTAGATTCTAATAATATATATGTTTCCTATACATCTTCATATATATGTATATTACTTACAAAAGAATCTTGGTACCATATGGCTAGTTATAGTATGCTCAAACAAATAAAACCAAACTCTTTTGTTTTATTAATAATAAATGTTTTCATTACAACAAAGTAACTGGAAGAAGATTAAGTAATATGTAAATACACTTATTTTCTAGGGCACTATTTTTACATAACCCCAACATCATTGCCCTCTATGTTCTACACGTGAAGAATCTAAGGATCACCTATTCTTTATGCGTTTAGTGAAAAAAGATATTTGGGAATAGATGAAGCATAAATGCCTTTATAATGTTTCAGAAAATTCCATACCCAACATCATCCACTGGTTAGCTACATAAAATTCTATTGCTAAAATTTGAGAAACAGATATACTCAATAGAAATGGGTCTATATGTGCAATCAATCTAGAAAGAGAGGAATGCTAGAAGGCTTCATGCCAAGTATAAATCAACTGCAAAACTGATCACATAACTAATCAATAGGACTAGAGAAATCATTATTCTAAAGAACATGGCTTTAGATTGCAGTATTAGTACACTACTTCCTTAAACATTTATGTAAGGTTTTACATGATTGAAGTTAGAGCGTAAGTAAAAAAAATCTCTTACTTGAAGAACAATCCAGCTTTGCATGGAGAGGTTAATTACCAACTCTCTGCCTATTCTACTAATGTTATGGTGTATTTGAAGCTTTGAAGCTCAGAATCTATGAGAAAGTTTCAATACAGAAAGAAGCTATTTCTTAGACCTATATGATCATAAAGTGATGCAATGAAACTCTCATTTGTTGAGCATTGAAACCATGCATGCCTATCAGAGACAACTTATAAGTCCCCAACATATACTCTAGAAGTATTATAGCATGTCTAAGGTGTATTAAGAAGTGAACATAACGAATTAAGTGAATCTAAGTATAGTAAGAGACATAATGGTACTTAATCTAAAAGACATGGGTAAATGAGTAGTTTGTTCGTTTGGACATGGACATATGTACTTAGAGATGAAATATGTACAGGAATTTTTTATATGTTTGCTTGGATTTATGAACGTAATGTGAGGGGAATTGGTAGAAGAAGTATCTCATTTTTTTTAATGGAATGTTTTTGGTTAAATTGGATGTGTTTTTGTGTTGCTTTTGCATAATAAGACTATAGTTAGTTGATTTAGGATGTGTATCCCACTGGATGGATATGTTTCACTAAATAGACTTCTGTAATTTGACCATATCTTGGCTTGTAGACCTCCAAATTGGATAATTCTAATTGGATATTAAACTAGAGACATAGGTCTAAAACTTTGATAGAGGAACCGAAATTTGATTCTACCTCTAAGATTTGTGAATTCTTATTTAAATTTGATTTATGGTTGTTATCCTTGTTTTCAAACAACCCTGTAGTTTTTTAGATATGAATCCTAATGTGATTAATCAAATTGCATGAAATTTATGCCATTAGAAAATTAAGACATATGCAAATGAAATTAATTGATAAGATCATAGGCCAATGTGGGAATTAAAGGAATAAGAAGGACCAATGTGCAATCTTCCTAAAGTTAACTCATGGACCAATTGGATTAAAGCATGTATGTCCAATAGAATTGTAACACATGGTCGAATAGAATTTTAACATATGGTCCAATAGCATTATAACGCATAGTCCGGTGGGATTATAACACATGGTCCAATACGATTGTAGCATATGGCCCAATAGAATTGTAACACATAGTCTAATAGGATTGTAACATATGGCCCAATGGGATTGAAACATGTGTCTAAGACTAGAAAATTCATTAGGGGAGTAGAAGAGACAGGAGAGGGAATGTATGTAGGGCAGAATTTTCTCTTCTCATTTCCTTTCCATTCCATCTCCTTAATCCCATCATTTTTCCATAAAATCCTAGGTGAAAATAACAGTAAAAGTTTATGGTTTGTTTTCTCTTCTTCTTCTTTACTGCTTTGCCCATGAAGAATTATAAGGTTGGAATTGGGATTGAGATGTGTATTTGTGGTGTTTCTAGTTGGTGAGTCGTCAAAGAGGAAGGGAAGAAAAGGCATTAGAAGAACTACTTTGGCAATTTTAAGGTTTAGGACTACACTTAGTTTAATTTCTCTTTGTATGTATATTTGAAAGTCTAATCTCTCTTTGTATGTATATTTGAATGGATAAAAAGATTTATTTGGACGTGGAATGGTTTCAGGGGTGATGCTTTGGTGTTATCTTGTATAGAATTGGTTGAATATGACAAGAGAGTATCGTGTAGTGGAATTTTGTGTAGGGTTTGTTAAACCAGTTACATTGTTTAGGTTCTAAATCAATCTTCAAACCTCTAAATTGGGTGATTTTAGTTGCATATGAAAAGTAAGATATAGAAATAGAAATATCTAGAAGAGACTCTAACTTGATTCTGGCTTTATGACATCGAAAATTGAGATTGAAAATAGTGACCTGATTTTTCCCCTATTTTGGATCGGCTTGTTATGTTTGCTCTATGTCTCATGATTTATAAGTCATAATAGCTTGATTGTTAGTTCTTTGCAAACTAGAGACATAAAGAAAAAAATTTATAGAAGAGCTCAAAACCTAATTTGAAATTTTTATAAATGAAAATTATGGAACAAGTGTACGTATGAATTCTGGGTAGGGGACACAACGAGAAGGAAAATGCATCATTTTGAGTTTGGTTTCATTTCTGATTTTTAGCAAATCATATCCTAACCTTTTTGAATTTGTATGAAACTTTTTTAAACATCTAAAAATAAATGAAATAGGACTTACCATATGTGAATTGGGTGATTGAACATTGGAATTTAAGATTGAGCATAATGCATTCCAAAGAAAACTTACGTGTACATAAATAATTTGTATGCATATTTATTGCTCATTTGTGTCTAGTATGATTATACAAGTGTGATTTTGACACCCTTCTAATAGTGGTAAGTTATGACTTGCATGTATGAACGCATATATTTTAGGACTTGAAATGTATATTATATGACTTGTCAATATATGAATTGTGAAATTGGCAAATGGTTAAAAGAAATGTTACAGTGCTTGCTCTATTATCTTGGTGGTAGATAGATAGGTATGCCTATAGGGATATAGCACAATTGCTATGGTTTGACACCAATAGTGTCTTCATTTCGAGACTATAATGTCTCCATAGTTTGATGCCTTGGGTATCCACATTTTTGATATCTTCAAATATCCACATATCCACAACTCCCGTTATCCACACCCATGAAAATGTGTAGGCCTAACACAGAAAGTAAAGTAGATGGTTATAAACCAGAAATACAACATGACAATATAAATAATTGGTGTTGATGGGTATTTGCATTTCTATTGATAATTTGTACCAATGAGCATTGAATATCAATATTTAGTTTATAAATGTGCATTTTCAATATATGGATAATATGTTGAAGCATATTTTCATTACGTACTTTGCTTAAGTATGCCATCATTGTATAGATGAGCGTTGAATATCAATGTTTGGTTTATGAAAGTGAATTTATAGCATGTGAGTTGTGATATTTTTGAATGTGTGTGCTTAGAGGATGACTGTTGTGAGTGGTCACTATACTTTGAAGCTTAGCATGTGTGCTAATCCATGTAGTTCCATGTCATAGGAGTGAGGTACAGGGAACATCTATAGGGACCAAGGCCAACAGCTAAGAGTAAAAGTACCTTTGGATGCATCTTTTGAGTAAAGAATGGTTGTATATATAATAAAGGAAATTGTATGCTTTCCTTTTGTATTAACATGTAAATATAAAGATGTAATACTAATTTCCAATAATAATGTTAAATAATATGAAATTTTTTAATATGTATATGTGTAGCATTGAATAGAAAAATGTGTGATGATAGTCCCTATAAAAGAATAGGACTGTTTGTACTAAAATTTGGTTGTCATGTATGTTGATAGTTGCAAGTTTTATATAGGGGATGTCACACAACTCAGAGGAGGGAAACCTTAATTTGGTTATCTTTTCGTAGGAGTAGAAAGATGTTTAGGAGGCTACTATCTATGGGAATTTGTAATGGGCAATTTTAGTCTGCGGGTCTAAACTACAGCATTTTAGGATTTGATATCCTTTGTAAGACTATTGATAGTTGTAGTATTATGTTTTGGTAGGTATTTTAGTGTGTTTATAGGTGTTGATTATATTATTATTGCATGTTTATTCTTAGAATTATGTTAATATGATTTTTTGTTTATGTTTTTAGTGCTATATAGTTTAGGACATGATTTTGGACCTTAATCTTATATTTTTAAGGTGTTTTGATATGTTTGTTATTGAATGAAACCAGATAGATGACGATTGAAGGAAGTTGGAACATGCTTAGGCTAAAAGGCAGGGTCACAATTGTGCATGGAGTATCACAATAGTGAGAAAAAAAAATTATGCTGGGTCACGATCATGACACTTCTGTCCCGACCGTGACAGACACTTGCCAGACACGGGAATTTTCATCTGTTTTGATGTTTGAAGGGCATTTTTGGGACAATGTGACTTAGGTAAGCCCTAACCTTAACTCTAAATCACACATTTACTATAAATGAACAAAAAGATACCAAGAATAAGAAATCTCCATCTTACCAAATTGGGGAAAAAAAAAAGCAAGGAAGATCAAAAAGGGAGCAGAGTTCCAGTTGTTCCAACACTTCCAGATCAGTCCACATCAAGTTCTTTCTTATTTTCTTTGTTTATTTTCTTTAAACTTAATATATGAACTGAGATTGAAGATGTTATACACGTTTATTATGTTTTAATTTCATATTATAATTTGTTTTTCACTTATTTTGTGACTTGATCATTCTTTTATTTTAATACAATTTTATGGTGCTGTGATATTTGTGGTTGCTTATACTTCGATAATAAATCAAGAGAGTAGGTCGAAAGTAATTCGATTAAGTTGGGTAATAAGAGTTAACAACATAATAATTCACAAAAATATCAAATTGATAATTATACAAAGAGATATCTTGTATGAAACTTGATTATCCGATACATCACTTAAGATCCAGTTGAAAACAATAGGTTGTTTTTATGAACTGAGATATTGCAAATCTAGAATTTTGTAATCAATTAGGAATAATTAATTGTGGTTAAATGATTAGGTATTGAGAGAGGATTATCAAATCCTTCGAAAATCTAAGATCAACATCCAATTGAATAAAAAATAATTTAGGGAGCAAAATGATGATAAAACGACTCTAGACTTTCATACTTGATCATCCTTATTTTATTGTAACAGCTTAATTGTTAACTGGTTAAAGTGCTCAATTTTATTTGATCATTTTAATTTTTAAATCTTATTTGCACTCTAATTATATTTTACAACCTTACACAAAGTTTGGTTGATTTAGTTTTAGCTAATTCCTCGTGGTATCGATACTTTAATTATTACGAGTTTACAATCTGTATATTTGCGAAATATTGAGGATTCTCTGGCTTGTAAGAGAAACAGATAGAAGAACAATTTTTGAAAGAGAAAAAAGCAGCAGCAGTGTTGTAAATTTTCTTCTCTGGCTTATGCTCACTGCCAAACGAAGTCGTAACTAGCGTTGCATAAGCATAAATGGCTTGTTCGGTTCAGTAATGGCGGCATGGGGTATGGGTCATTGGATCTATTTTTTTCACGAGCAATCAACTATTTGGTTGTTGGGTTCTTCAGTTTTTTTTCCTTCTCCCTTTCTGTTCATTTTTTCATCTTTCATACGAAAGATGTAGTTTCTCTCCCTTCCTCTCTCATAGGTTTGGTGTGTGAGTTTTATTTGATCTTTGGAATTGGAGAGACATTTGACGTGTGAGTTTTACTTGATTTTTGGAGTTGGCTTGGGATGCTGATCTCTTCAAATAACCAAAGGAGACAGAAAACAAGAAGACAGGCAAAAGGCAGAAAACCAGAAGAGAGATGAAAGGCAGAAACCCAATGTACCGAGAGAGCAACAGAAGCACAGACTGGCTTGCCACTCAGGCTGACCACTCTGACATTGGTAGCACCTACTTAGATTCTCCACCTACCGGGTGCCTTAGTATCCTCTCAGTGGATTTGTCGAGAATCTGTTTCCCCCAATTTGTTTTGTAAATTGTGTACTCCTTTTCTCTTTGTACCAAAAAAAAAAAAAGCAAAAACCCGATCCACCTCACGATTCAAGAATTATTTGAAGTGCCAATTTTCACTCTCACCATCAACGATCCAATCGAATTGATCAATCCATATAGTTTTCCCAAAATTTGAAAAAGTTAAACTCTTTTAATTATATTTTAAATTTTTTAATAATTTTATAATAATTTAACATTAATTAAAATGTTAAATTTTTAAATAAAGAAAGAAGTAATTCCTTCACTATCCAAAATTTCCGATCAATCTAATCCATCTGTTTGCAAAATACATGCAACAAATGATGAACATGTATACTCCATACAAAATAAGTTACTTTAAAGTTATTTGTTTTCAGTTAAACCAGCTGTGTTACATCGTTGGTCGACGACCCTTGTCAGGACCACCTATAATGCCCCATGTCTCGAACTGCCTTTGCCGAGCTCTTGCCCGCTCCTTTTCTTCCTCAGATTTTGAGGAATGACAATGGGGACAACAGACTCCATACTCCCACTCAGAAGCTTCCATGTCTGCATCACTCACTGGCTGCTTACATCCATAGCACAGCTTGAATGTCCCCTGCTCCAAACCATGGTCAACCGATACTCTCTTGTCAAAAACAAAACACTCCCCTTCCCACAAGCTCTCTGACTTTGGAACTTCCTCAAGGTACTTCAATATCCCACCCTCCAAATGATAGACCTGGGAAACAACAACAAAAAATAAAACAAATAAAAATTTAAATAAAACAAGATTGGATCATTGCAAAAGGAAAGCTGTAAACCGATAGGAAGATTTGGTTAGAACAACCAACATTTTGGTATCAGTTGAGCTCATTTTTCTTGCAAAAATGGTCGGTGATAGAATAAGAGCTCCAAATGCAATTACAACCTGCTTTAGCAATTTGTGAGGCGATGACATGCTGTGATGACATGCACACTTCACAGAAGATGAAGGAAAAGAACATCCATTTCATTAATAATGAGCTGAAAAAGCGTAGGTCTATCAATAGCAGAGTCTCCGGATACCAAGAGATAGATTGGGAGGGTTTGATCGGTACACAAGGTTGAGATCACATATAAACAACAATTTATAATATTCAACGACAATGGAAACAAAAATAATGACAGGAGATAGTTCAAAATATTATCACCTCTTTGAAACCCTTGCTGAGAAGAAAACTTGTAGCTTTTTCACATCTAATTCCTCCTGTGCAGTACATAGCAACTCGCGGTGGCATGTTCTCATTTGGACTCTGTGGCATGTTCTCATTTGGACTCTGTATTCCTTGGTTGGTCCTTTCATCTGAACGGTTTTTGTCATCCATTTCCATAAGTTGGAATTGAACCTGTACCCAGTCAGGGAATTCCCGAAAAGCTGTAGTACATGGATCAACTGCTCCTTTGAACTTTCCGATTCTCGTTTCATACTTATTCCGTACATCAATCACCGTCTATGAGTAAAATCAACAAGATTAGCTGATTAACCAAACACAAAGAAGAGCACAACTTAGTTAAAAGGTCAAATTTACTAAAAGTATGCCGCTGATCATAGTGAAAATCAATATTCTAATCCTAATTGCTCCGCTATTGCACATATGTTGAATATTCTGAGCTCAATTTGACAAAGGTATTCTCACATTTGAAATTGTGATCAATTGAGTTTACAAGTTTAGATCTCCAGAGCATATAGACAGGCATCACTGCATTTGATGCTCAATCAACATTAGTAGAATCACACAAATCAAAATATTTTGATAGATAACACAAGGCAACAGCTTTCGTAGTGCAAAACCCACAAAGTCTCTTGTATTAGATTCCAAAAGCATTCCGAGTATAAACCACCAGTTCAGTGACTATAATTAAACACAAACATTAACGGAATGGAAAAAAAAATAGAGAGAGCCAAGGAACATCTAGAAGTTATAAGGTGAAAGGAAATGGGTTCCATTGGAAAGCAAGAATGATATTTGAAGAAAATTCCAAAAACATGCTTATTTGTAATTGTACTCATATCGAAGTCACAATTTCACCATGTAAGAACATATTCATTCAAGAATAACCCGATTTTTAAAGAAACCAAAATAGAGTTAACTCACTGTATCTGGATCACTAATAAGTGCGTTCCACTGCTTTGGGTTGACGTATTTCCCAACCTTCTCAATAGGCGAGACATCAGGCATTCCAAGAGTGACAATCTACTTAAACATACGAGGAAAAACTTAAGCACACTTCGCACAATTATTAGAGTAAATATTTTCGACTTTATTCAAATACAAAGTATAATACTGTAGCCATTAAGCATACCTCTTTCTTCAACTTGACCCTAACATGATCCCAACGAAAAGGTGCGTCCTCCCCAGCAGCAAGAGGAGAATTACTCATGTGTCCATGATGGATAGCTTCCTCCTCAGGACTGACAGGCGATTCCACTCGCCTTAGACCTTTTAATCGGTCGTCAATTTGGATGAATTGAAGAACTCTGTCAACTGATTCTCTAGTGCCACATATGCTTCCGTTGATACCCTCAGGTGCAAGGATGATTCCACCTGAAACACACTGAAAAGCATCAGCTTGCATAAGTGCGGACTTGGTGATGCCAGGGAACTAAAAATACATAACTTTAATGCCAACCCAGATAGTAAAATTGCGATATGCAATCAAGAGTAATATATCGAAAGACGGAAAGAGGAAAAAAAATAATTTTGACATGGAAAGTCCATGCATTCAGAATAAGCAATCAAGCGTCAAAATGCTTGTATTGGGAATAATCATTAAAAATGCTGGTCTAATACAGAAAGAAAAACAGAATACCAGGTTCTGACAGAGCTCCTTCAACGGTTTCCGCATATCAGCGTGGTCGAGGAAATCAGCAAATTTGTAGAAAGAAACGACTACAAGAGTATTAATAGAAGAAGAGTCTGAATGAGAATCAGAAAAAGAAGATTTGGGGATAGTCATGGTGGTCGAATAACGAGGACGAAAAAGAGAAAAGGGCAGGCTATTAATATTGTCGATGCGGTTGTTATTACAGCCACGGCGGCTGTGGCTGTGGCGGTGGTCGTTAGGGTTTAGGAGTGTTGTGGTGACAAGATTTACGACGCAAGATGATGATATCCTGAAAAGGAGCAATTGGGAATTGGGGAGTGTAGTGCCCAGATACCTCACCATGCTCGTTTATCGCTCTCTGCTTCCATTCCTCCACGGGTTACTATCAGATGCATGTTTAACTCGGCCCATACTCAACCGTTGTCGCAACTGTAAATCAGGCTTTAGCCCAAACGAAGTGTCGCTCAATTTCGAATGCTCTCTATCCTTCATTGTTTGTGTGCATCAACTGAAAGGTGCTTTTAACTTTGGAACTCCGTCTACACAGCACAAGCAATGTTACTTAGTACTGTGTTTCGTGATTTTACGATAAAAGGATCAATTTTAACTGTAAGTTTTATATCAATTAGTAAATTTAACCCTAAAATTTCAGAAAGCACAAATAAAATCCTAACATTTTGAAAAAAAATTAAATCTAATCTCATAATGATGGAAAAACTGATGACTATATAACACTGTCAATTTTATACAAGTTAGTGATATTTGTTAATATTTATTTACTGCTTGTATGGGCCCTTAAAAATTTTAAATTATTATCAATTTTTAATCTATAAAATCCATTGTATTTAATTAATCTTAATTTTGATTAATGTAATTAATTAACCAGACCCTGCAAGCCTAACTAATGTGCCTCCATGGATATCACCGCAGTAGGTGCAAGCACAATGGACAAAGATTTTCTAGCTATTGTTAAACTTGACACAAACAAAGATTTGAAAGGGGACTCATTATACAAAGATTGGAGGAATTTGTTGACTAAAAACCAATACCCACAGGTTTACACGGGGAGTAACAGTCTTGATCCAAACACTTTCGCTGCGTTTGGTTGCAGTCTCTAGTGGCTGCAGACAGAACAGAGCAGGACAGAACGGAACAACCACTGGAGGCAGAGTGGTGTTTGGTTGTGGTTGACAGAACATAGAATTTCTGTTCTGTCTTATGAGCAGAATGTGTTTGGTTGCAGGGGACAATAAACAAATATAATGCAAATGACAGATATGCCCCTGGTGCTTAAATTGATTAAAAATATGTAATTCTAATATTCTTTTAATATGAA
>JANJEY010000234.1:45301858-45320321 GCA_024703695.1 Erythroxylum cataractarum | reverse complement strand
TTTAATCTCTTTGATTGAGTGAAAGGCAAAATGCCTTATACTTATGTGCTAACAATCATGTGGTACTTCTGAATGTGAGTTTATGAAATAACTGTTCTATACTTGGATGTTGCACGAATTGAGTGAACCATCGATGATGGTTACCTCATTAAGTTTGCAAACTCACCCAAAATTGCAACTTATTTTTCAGGATCGAGAGTAGACTCCTAGCTCCAGAGGGACTTTTCCTACCGTGTAGATTGTGTTAGCGAGAGAATTCATGGCTCACAGGTCGGTCAGCTGGGAATTTTGGGATGACCTAGATAGATCTGTTGTTTTCCTCTTTCATGTAGCATTTTGTCTTAGAATTTTTGGGATGTATGTACAGACAGTACAGAATGACAGATGTATAAACTCCTTAATTTTGATGAATGAAATGAAGAAAAAGTTGGTTTAAAAAATTAGTGATTTTTATATTGATGTTTTATTATTATGATACTATGTGAAGTATAGTAGTGACCGTTCGTAGCTCACCCTTATCGTAGGATATGTATCGGAATGACCTATGGGCGTCCCAGTGTATACTCTGCGGTAAGGGGGCGCTACATATCGTACGCATCAGTAGTGAGGAGCCTCAAGTTGTTTATGATTTGCACAATACCAGACATTGCACACGCAGTAGAAGTAGTTAGTAGATACATGACAAATCATAGTTGAGAGCATTGGAATACTGTTAAGAGGGTTCTTAAATATATCAAAGGAACCTCAGATGTTGCATTATGTTATGTAGGATCAAATTTTACTGCCAAATGATACAATGATGCTAATTATACAGGTGATTTTGATAAAAGTAAATCTACTACAGGATATATGTTTACTCTAGCTAATGGAGCTGTGATTTAGGTTTCAAAACTGCAGTCAGTTGTGGCTACGTCAATAATAGAAATATAATATGTAACAGGTACACAAGCTAGTAAAGAAACAGTGTGGTTGTAGATGTTGTTGGAAGAGCTTAGGAATAAACAAGAGAATATTAATCTGTATTGTGACAGCCAGAGTGCTTTGCATCCTGCAAAGAATCCATCATTTCATTTAAAGACAAAACAAATCCGAGTTCAATATCACTCCGTTAATGAGAAAGTGGAAAAAGGAACAGTTGACATGCAGAAAATTCATACAATAGATAAGTTGGCAGATTTTAATACAAAAGCAATAAATATTGACAACTTTATGTGGTGTCAATCCTCGTGTGGCCTAACAAAGACGTAAACAACAAAAAGTGGCAAGGTAGAAAAGGATGGTGCGAAGATATGATTGATTATCAATCAAATCTTCAGGTGAGAGAATTGTCAACAATTGAATAATTGTTGGCTGGTAGGGCACTCCTGCCTATAAAAAGGCATGAGTAGTATGAAGAATTGCATAGCAAGCATAGAAGAAGAGAGATAGTGAGGTGAGTCAGAAAAGAAAGAGAAAGAGAGATACAAAAATATTCTGTATAGTTTTTGTCTAGTTTTTTCTTGTAATTTTCTAGTTTTTCCTAGTAGTAACAGTCTTCTATCCTTGTCTATAGTTTTTATCCTAATTTGGGAGTTTTCTACGTAAAATATGTATCTTTATTACTATTCTTTTAGTCTTATTTAGCTGTGAACTTGCTTTAAACCGATCAATTTTCACAATACTTTATACTAATCTAGTTTCTTCATACTATACAAAGACTTTGTTTAGGATGGGAACATAACTTTTACACATGTCCACTTTCTGAACATATGTCGGACAATTTCATTTTGAAGGCAGGGCATCACGTGCAGAAGGATTGTGGTGAGGAACTTGGAGAAATCATTTCTGCAGTAATTAGCATAAAGAGGTCATTCTAATGATGTGTTTGATATTAATCGTTTCAATCAGTGGTGAGAGATGGATACCAATTTGTTTGAGGAGGGGCTCTCTTAGCAGTTTTATGCAATTTACAATGTCTCTTCTTATTCTGTGACACAACAAGATGTCCCTTGGAGTGTAATTTGTTTTCATCATTCAGCCCCATGATTGGTGTATCAGGCTTGCAGAGTGTGAAAGGATCAAACTGTTTCAATATTTTTCGGTTTATGGAACATAAATGATTTAATGGAAGAGATTCACCCAAGAAACTAGGAAAAAATTTCACTCGGTCATTCCCTTCTATTGACTGATATTGTGATATCTTGTCTTTTTCATTGAGTGGGAGATGGGTGGTGTGATATACCTTTCGTTAATTATAGCATACGCACTCCTTTGTGGCTTAGATAATGATAACGTTGATCAGAGAGGGTTGATATTTGAATTCCAATTGAATTGCTAATTACAGTAGAGAGAATGTAACTCATTGGCATCTGTAGTCTATTTAAATTACGGAAGAGAACACTAATCTGTTGTTGTCTAGGCTCACCCGAGTAAGCACTTCCCTTCTGCCTCTTTCTTATTAGTTATAAGTTATATGGATTGGTCCAACACTCGTCATTTTTAACTGCATTGCTCCACCTGTCTTTGAAAATTCCAAGCTCCAGGGATGACCACCTTCTCACCTGCAAAATGCAATTTGCTGAAGCTCCGAGATAAGCACTGAGGCCTGGTTATGATTTTAGGTACATCCTGTGTAGCCTTTATGCGCTGGTACTTACACTTGATCGCAACAAACTTGACAATGTAACAAGGTTGTTGGGCTCATGGGGTCATTTCAAGTTAACCTTTTTTTTTTTTTTTTTTTTTTGCATATAAGCAAGAAGAAGAACAAAAGAAATCGGCTTTTTTTTTTTGTTTTTGGGGATTTAGTTACCATGAAAACTTACTTTTGCTCTGGCAGAATTTCGAAATGGTTGTGTCTGCAGATCAAACAGTTGCATCAGTTAATGAATGCGATAGTATACGAAAGGGAAAAGAGGAATTTGAGTAGAATAAACTGTTTATGTAATATGAAATAGGAACTTGTACTGACCTTGTCTGATGTAAAATCTCCTCCAAGGCTGGGCACACTATTATGAACTACGTACTCCGAATCGACAACCCCGACGTTTTCGGTTGGCTTACCCTATCAATGAATTTGTATTAATAAAAAGAAAAGAAAAAGACAATCACGTTAGGTTCGAGTTACCTGTGCACAGTAACCGAGACGAAAATCTACACCCCATCCATGCACCAGGTCATTCTGAAATGGGAATTCATTATGATGATCACTTTCACTTTTGCTTGCTTATACATTTTGCCTTGCGGTAAGTAATGACGGAGCTGCATGAAAGAGGCCTTACCTGAATCATATGCCATGCACAACGCCAAGATGCTTTTGAGAAAACAGGAGCCATCATTTCCACGTATCTGTACAAATAAACAACTTCCAAATCATGCTCCCATCAACTTTCTTGACGAAAAGCGAGTGTGAGTATTTTCTACCAACCCTGCGCAAGGAGGACCCGTGCTGTCTTCCGTACACTTTGTTCCACCAAATTTTTGATACACCCTCCTACTTAATCAGAACTCAATTTCATTATATATATATATCTATATATGCATTCTTGTATAATGGCAAATGCAGATAAATCAGAAGAGAACCTGTGGACTCGATCTCTGGGTTTTCTCCTGGTAAGAGCGTGATGCACGTCTGTACTATTGGGACCAAGTGCTGGCTGTGATATATGAAGCCCTTCTTCTTTGATAATTGAAAGATATCTGCAATTTCTTTTTTAATCATCAATAACGACATCCCCAAAAAGCGGATTTATTGGGAATATGGTTTATGATAGGCCAATCTAAGTGGACTTTCATATTTCTCTACAGCTATATATATATTTTAGCAGGCATTTGTTATCCTTTTAGCAGCATTTTAAAAAGGGTCGATCAGAAGATATGCCCTCCTTTGCTACATCATCATCAAAATAATTTTCAGGAGCAGGGTTGAATTATCGTGGCTTTGTGCATTTCAAACCTTACAACCGACTGCCGAGGCAAATTATGCTGGCAAGTACCGCCTTTAAGCGACTTGAGACAAGTGAATTCATTGTAAATTGAGCCATAATTTTGAACAGAAAAGAAAGAGTAATATGGAAGAACCTTGTAGCATTGAAATGCTCAACTCCAAGGTCCTCATCCCACAAGAAGATGTATTCATACTCCGAAACAATATCTGGGTGCAAGAACCGCTTTGCAAACCAACTACTTAAATCACGGAGGATATCCATCATATTGTATTTATTAGATGTCATATAAAGGACTTCAGAATACTCCATATAAAATGTACAGATACTTACCATTTAGTTTGACTGACTGCCGATACATGTATGCAACGATCACTCCATTCAAAATCTTTCCACGCATCCACATTACCATCATAATGGAATAGCATTATAACAAATCCACTTGACAGGAACTGTGACACAGAAATCAAACCAGAATTTAGGATATATGGCTATGAAAGATGAAAAAAAAAAAAAAAGCTGCAGGGGACTGTTCACAGCTGACCACCTTCCTGACAATTTTGTCGACACTCTCCTTTTGCTTTATTCCGACGGCCATACCCAGTAAGTTGGTTTGGTTCTCTGGATTCTACACCAAGACCGCATCATAAAATGAGTTGATTATTGTTTTATAAGATTGAAAATATACTTGTGGAAGGCTGAACTGCTGCCCTAAAATTAGTTCTGGGCCTAAGGATAAAGGTTAGGTAATAAACTTTGAGAAGAGAAACCATCGAGATGGAAATACACTTGAAAAGAAGCATATTCGGAGTGACATTAATATGTTTATGGCTTGCCTGGTGTGCTCTTTTCCAACTTAGCCAGAAAACAAAAGTAAAACAAACCAACACCTTAAAATTCATGCGATCCTAATGACTTTCACTCGCAGTGACAGCTAAAAGCATCGCACCATTTTATGGTTGCCCCATAACGCTCGCATTTCCAAGTCGGACGTGGCCGTAACGATGCCTTTTGGTAGCGTCTCGCTTCCATGTGGCCTGTCTTCATTCTAGATAAAAGAAATTTGTGAACAACAATTGGAATCAACAAAGAAGACATTATTGCAACTTTATTGTATCAACCAACCTTACAAACAGCATCATCCGTTGGTACAACTTCTAAAATGCTCTGCACGCAATACGATTCACTGTTACAATGTAATGTGCAGGATAAAAAGGAACCTCAAAAAAAAAAAAAAAAAGACGATATCGGCAAACCTGGGCATCGGTACTATGATTGACCATCTGGTCATATTGTACGTGAATTTGTCCATGTATGTCTTTATAGTCAGTGACCAGAAGAGCACACGCAATAAATAATGCAGCAAAAACCCACGCCAGACGAGAAAGGATACGCCCAAGAGAATACAGGATTCTTTCGGACTCCTTATATCTCTGACAACAACAGGAAACAGAGAAATTTCAGATGTTGGCAGAAAAACTCTTCGTTTAGAAACTAAGCAGCACATAATCAAGTAGATTGAATCTGAGATGTTTTCGCTACATTGTCAGTTTGTCATGAATCAGGCCAGAAAACACCAATATTTCATTTCAGTGAACGAATTTAGATGCAACAATCAGAAATTGTTCATATCATTCACCTTTTCTTCCATCTTTCCCAGATCAAAGAACTGGAAAAGGAGCAATTTTCCTCTTTCTTTACTTGCTCTTGGACTTTTCAAATACATCAGTGTCTTATAATCTCACACGAGCAGGGTCATAAGCAGATTAATAAATTATTGAATTGACCACGAAACTGGGAGGCCTATCCCAAGCCTCGTTGTTGGTCATGTTTTCAACTATTGAATTTTGTCATAAATGCAAGGACTGGGAGCACCCGAAGCTGTGAATGGAAATGTTAAATGCCTTAAAATCATTAATATTTGACAAGTATAAATGGAAATACTTAACTCTATGATGGTGTCTTTTATCAACTTTAATGGCATGGACAGGCATGAAACTTTGGATAATTATGATTTTCAGCTTTTTCATTTAATTCGCAAATTGAGACCTGAGATGTGGAAAACGTGCAAGCCATATGCAGAATAAGAGTCATTTCAAAAGCAAAGAGGCAGGGAGCCATGAATTATATGTTGAGGTCCTTCGGCTTGCTACAACGGCGGACTTGTTAGTTTTCTTTCATTTTCTTCTGATTGTAGCAACTTTAAAGAAAACCTTAATGTTCAAAATTGATGTTTGCAATTTCTATTTATGCACGTCAACTTCTTGTTATTATCTATCTATCATACGAAAAACTAAAGACTATAATACAGAACTTTTGGAGAAAAAAGACTAGAGAGGGAAAGTGTAGCAAAATAGGGGCAAACAGAGTATATCAAAGACAACGATTCACTGAGATTTCTTTCTATTAATCGAATGTATACAACTTCTATGACTTCTGTACATTTATAATATTTCAATTCTACTAATTGTCATCTAACTGACTTAACTAACTCTTCTTGATTTCTTGCCAACTAATTCTTTACGTCACCGCATGGTCTTGCATGAATGTTGGAGAAACCTTGTTCTTGTCTGGATTTCTGAGACACGCATCCTACATATTCCACCTTGGATCAGAAATTCAACTTCTAAACTCCCACCAATTTTCTTAATTGTTGAAACCAAGACACATGAAAACCTTTAGTAAAGTGATCAGCAATCTAATTTTCAGTATAAACATATTCAAGCTTCAATTCTCCTTCTTGTTGTACATCTCTCAGATAATAATATCTGAGCTTAAAATGTTTTGTCTTTCTATGGAATACTGAATTCATCGAGATAGAGACTGCAGCTTGATTATCACCATATACCACAGTAGCAGATGTTAGATGAACTTGCAAATTTTTAAGTAACTTCCTGACCCATACGACTTGCTTTGCCGCTGTTGTAGCTGCCACCAGTTCAGCTTCTGCGGTTGAGAGAGCCACCAATTCTTGCTTCTTCGAGCTCCAAGAAAAAGAAGCTGATCTTAATGTAAGACAATACTTGGATGTACTCTTCATATCTTCTGTTGCTCCACCCCAGTCATTATCCGCATAACATTTAAGCTCACATAACCCTGTTTTCTCATATAAGAGACCATATTCAGTTGTCTTTTTGAGATATCTTAACACCCTCTTCACTAAAACTATGTGTTGTCTTCCAGGATTACTCAAATATCTGGAGAGCACATTTACAGAATATAGTATATCCGGTCTAGTAGCAGCTATATACATCAAACAGCCAACCATACTTCTGTAACTCCTGCAGTCTACGTCATCTCCTTCCTCTTTCTTTACCAGTTTTTCTTTCGGACAAATTGGATTTAAAACATGCTAACATTGATCTAACTTGAATCTTTTTAGTACATGTACTTCCTTTGACTTACTGCTATGCTTCCCTCACACTGATTTATCTCCATTCCCAAAAAATATTTCATCACCTCCAGATCAGTCATTTCAAAGGTGCTACTGAACTGATGTTTCAGAAACTCAACCTGTTCTTCTGAACTTCCAGTTAACAATAGATCATCCACATAAATCGAGATTACTGCTATGTTCTCTAGCTGTAGCCTTACGTAGAGTGTTGGCTCACTACAGCTTCTTTTGAAGTTGATACCTAGCAGAAAGGAGTCGATATGTGAATACTAACATCTAGGGGCTTACTTTAAGCCATAGAGCGCTTTATTGAGTCTGTAAATACTCTCCTCCTTTCCTTCAATCACAAAACCTTCTAGTTGTTGTACATAGATTTCTTCTTGCAATACTCCATTTAGGAATGCAAACTTTACATCCATTTGATGTATCTTCCAACTCTTCTCAACTGTAAGTGCCAGAAGAAGTCTAATGGTTTCAATCCTAGCTACTAGTGCAAAGGTCTCTCCAAAATCCACACCTTCCACTTGTGCGTACCCCTTCACTACTAACCTTGCCTTTAGCTTGTTAACAGAAACATTAGGATTTTATTTGGTTTTGAATATCCATTTTAGTCCAATGGCCGTCCTGTCTGGTGGTTTGCCTACTAAAGTCCAGGTTCCATTTTTGTTTATCATGGAGATTTCTTCTTTCATGGCTTCAAGCCATTTTGGATTTTGAAGTGCTTCCTGAGTCTTCGTTGGTTCCAGCATTGCTTCATTGCTCCTTTCATAAATTTTTGCTAGGCTTCATGTTCCTCTTACTGACACATAGTCTACGTCATCATCTTCCACTTCTGGATTTTGCTCCTATGAATTTAATTCATTTTGCTCAAAATGATTTTATGGATCTTCCTCTTCCTCAAATTCTAACACATCCATCTCCAACTGGTTCTGTGTATTTTCTGCAATTTATGGAATAATAAAAAATGGTCTGCTTGTCAGCTTTTCTTCCACATTTCCTGGTTCTCCTTCAGACCAAGTCCAATGTTCATCTTCAAAGAAGTGGACATCCCTGCTAATCTTTACCTTCTTTTGAGATAGATAAAACAATCTATATCCCTTAGTTAATTCAGAATATCCAACAAAAATTGCAAGTTTTGATTTGCTGTCCAATCTGCTCCTCCTGACTTGAGGTATGTGTGCATAACAGAGAGATCTGAACACATTTAAAATTTTCAACTTTGGTTTTACCCCATGCCACATTTCATACGGTGTTTTATCTTCAAGGGCTCGAGTATACAACCTATTCAGCAGCAAACATGCAGAGGAGGTTGCTTCCGCCCAAAAACTCTTAGGAAGTTTCTTGTCCTCCAACATGCACCTTACCTTCTCCACCACTGTTCTATTTCTCCTCTCCACCACTCCATTTTGTTGTGGAGTGTAAGGTGTAGTTAGTTGGTGTTTAATTCCTGCATCTTTGCAAATCAACTGAAATTTGTCATAGATAAATTTTGTGCCATTGTCTGTCCAAACAGATTTAATGCTTAAGATAGTCTGGTTGTCAACAAGAGTTTTAAAGTCTTTAAATACTCTTGCAACCTCTTATTTGCTCTTCAAACAGTATAACCACGAATATCTTGTATAATCATCAATTATTAGCAAAAAAATATCTGCTACCATTCAGTGATGTTACCATCACTGGTCCACATATGTCCATGTGCAATAATTGAAGTTTTACACTTGCTCTCCATCTTGACTTGGTGAAAGGAGCTCGAGTATGTTTACCCAGGATACAAATCTTGCATTTTGAGTGACAGTTGGAGGGAATTGGAAGATCAACTACCATTCTTTTCCTCCACATTGCTTCCAGTCCCTTCATATGATAGTGTTCGAGCCTTCTGTGCCAAAGGCCAGTCTCTCCTATGCTGCTCACCAACACCTCTTATTGCATCTCTTCTAGTCTTATGACAAAACTTTTATTCTTCATCGTTGTATTGAACATTTCCTGCTCATACTTGTCAAACACTTTACACACATCAGACATAAAGTGCACTGACATACCTCTTTCAATCAATTGGGCCACACTTAGGAGATTATGTTGTATTTTGGGCACCAACAATACATCAGGGATGATCTTGACTCCATTCTTGGTAGGTATCTCGACTGCTCCTCTTCCTTCATCTCTAATACTTACTCCATTTCCCAGCTTCACATTGTCCTTTACTTCTTGATCCAAAGATTTGAATAATCTTGGATCATGAGTCATATGACAAGTACATCCACTATCTATCAACCATTCAGATGAATATGTCTTGGCAAGATCACATGTTACCACAAAGAGCTGCTCTTCTTCTGAAGCTATCTGAACATTGGCAGCAACTTGAACAGCTTGCTTCTTGCAAATGGCCTCAAAGTGTCCCTTTTGTTGACACTTTTTGCATACTACATCTGGTCTCTTCTAGCACCTAAAGGCTAAGTGAATTGATTTTCCACAGTGAGGACAAGGATTGTACTTATTATTCTTGTCACCTTCTGCCTTCTTGTTAGAATCTTTCTGGTGAGACTGCTCATTCTGAGAGTTTAAACCTGATTTACCTTTTTGCTTCTTGAACTTGTCTTGAATTCCTGCCTTAGTAAAGACCTTTTATGCTCCTTTTGCAACTTTAGTTTTTCTCATTAGATGCCTTTGCTCTTGAGCCTGCAAGGCACTCACCACTTTAGCAAGTTTGATCTGCCCTATATCTTCGAAGTTGTCAAGTGAGACTATGGTAGCCTCATACTTCTCAGTCACAGATACTAACAGTTTTTGAAGAAGCCTGTAATCTTTAAACTCAGCTCCCAAAAGCCTGATTTGATCCCTAAGATGAATCAGTTTTTCACTATAGATCTTGATTGATTAATCTTCCTTCATCTGCATTTTGTCGAATTTTCTTAGTAGATTCAACACCTTCATGCTTTTCACCTTCTCGTTGCCTTCATATCACTCTTCAAGAAATCCCAGATCTCCTTCGTCGAACCAAGACCCATAATCGTAGTAAATATAGAAGGTGCTAGTGCTTGGTATAAGCAAGATTTTGCTCGAGCCTTGTTTGCCACCCTTTCCCTCAACCATCTTAGCTGAGCAATCGATGCATCTTCGGCTGGAACCTCGACTTCGTAGTCTTCATCAATAGGCTCCCAAAGATCCTGTCCTTGTAGGTATGCCTCCGTCTTTATTGCCCAGATCTGATACCTTTCTCCATTGAAGACTGCTGGCTGTAAACTTTGAGTTGAACTCTTAGCCATCTCTGAGTATACCCTTCTCATAGTCACAGCTTAAATAGGAAAGGATATTTTTGCTCAAGTTGAAAAACTTGCTTATACCCTCACAGACCCCTTAAGAAACTAGCTCTGATACCACTTTGTTGTTGTTATCTATCTATCATACAAAAAACTAAAGACTATAATACAAAACTTTTGGAGAAAGAAGACTAGAGAGAGAAAGTGTAGCAAAACAGGGCAAACATAGTATATCAAAGACTCAACGATTCACTTGTATTTCTTTCTATTAATCGAATGTATACAACTTCTATGACTTCTGTATATTTATAACATTTCAATTCTACTAACTATCATCTAACTGACTTAACTAACTGTTCTTGATTTCTTGCCAACTGATTCTTTACGTCGTTGCATGGCCTTGCATGAACGCTTAAGAAACATTGTTTTTGTATGGATTTCTAAGACACACATCCTACACAACTCTTATTGCTGCTTGATGTCTAACTGCAGCTTTCAAGTAATCGTCGAACGACATTAATCGACAAGTAAAACAAAGAACTTCACGTCAAGTAAGATGTCATAGTCGTGAGCTTGACCATGTGTTGTTATCTATCTATCATTAAAGAACTGGAAACTATTCTTATGGACTTGGGTAAAAGAATGAGGAACAGAAAGAAAGAGAATGCAGTAGGAGCAAGTTCACTTCAAGGAAATAGAAAAAAGAAAAAAAGAAAGAAGAACAGATGAGAAAAACTTAGTGGTATGTTGAGTTTATTGAGTATGAATCTTTACAAATTTTAAGAATACAAGTATTTATAACTTCTCAAACCTCCTATCATTTTATAAGAAAAAACCAACACAAGCAACTTTCTTGAATTCTTTAAAACAAATTCTATACATCGCTTGTATGCTAAAAAACTAACTAAACTAATCTTCTGAACTTCTAAGACATCACTTCTACATACTCCTCCTTGGCTTTCAACTTCTTAACACCTACCAACTTCCTCAACTGTTCAAATCGAGAAACATGAAAACCCTTAGTAAACAAATCAACAACTTGGTCTTTTGTGTTGATATACTCAAGTTTTAGCTCCCCTTCTTACTGCACATCCCTCAGATAATAATACCTGAGCTTGAAATGCTTAGTTTTCCTATGAAATACTGAAATCAACGAGATGGAAATGACAACTTGATTGTCAATATGCACTGTAGAATAAGAGACCTCAATAATTCTATTGTATTGAATTGAATTACAAGACTACTACATCTATATTTATACAAGGTAATCCTAGTGTATGCAGAAGGAAATAAAATCCTATACAATATAAAATCCATATACAATAGCAGAATCTATACAATAGCAGAATAAAATCTCTATAGATTAGGAACTAATTTTCCCACACTCCCCCTCAAGCTGGTAAATGGATGTCATCCATTCCAAGCTTGGAGACCAATCGTTGAAATGTTGCTCCGGACAAACCCTTAGTAAGCATATCAGCAAGTTGATCACTTGTAGAGATAAAAGGAGTACAAATCAAACCACTGTCGAGTTTTTCTTTGATAAAATGCCTGTCAACTTCAATATGCTTCGTACGATCATGTTGCACTGGGTTATGAGCAATACTAATTGCTGACTTATTATCACAAAAAAGTTTCATTGGACCTTCCCTTTTAATTCTGAGATCATCCAAGACTATCTTCAGCCACAAAAGTTCACAAATTCCAAGTGCCATAGATCTGAATTCTGCTTCTGCACTAGACCTGGCAAGGTAATGAGTTCGAATATGGGTGTATTTCTTAAAGGAGTAAGTATTTCTCGATCTTTGTAGATAATTTTTCAAGGCTAATATGGGTGTATTTCTTAAAGGAGAAATTTGAAGTTTTTGAAAACTTTAAGAATTTTAAAGCTATTATTGAAAAAAAGAGTAGATACTATCTTATGACACTTTGAATCGATCATGGTGGCGAATTTTTATCTATTAAGTTAAAAAATTTCTACAACTTTCATAGTATCCGATGAAAAAAAAAAGTTAGCTATACACCCCAACAAAATGGAGTGGTGGAGCACAAGTATAGAACTATTGTTAAAGTAGCAATGAGTGTGTTGAATGAGAAAAGACTACCTAAAAAATTCTGAGCTGAAGTTGTAGCTTCTGCAATATACTTGAGCAATAAATCACCAACCTGAGTAGTTCAAGATATGATGCCATATGAAGCCTAGTGTGGTACAAGACCAAATGTAAGTCATTTACGAATAGTTGGTTATATTGCTTATGCTTTTATACCAGCTAAATTAAGAAGGAAACTTGATGAAAAAAGTGTTAAATGCATATTTCTTGGGTATAACGATGAAACCAAAGGGTATAGGTTGTTTGATCATGTAACTAATAAGCTAAATGTTATCCGTGATGTTATTTTTAATGAAAATGAAGTTTGGAAATGGGAATCTAAAGAAGAAAAGGAAGCCTATGATAAAGATTTTGCACTATAAAAACTAGATGTCTTGTTGAAACTTATGCTTCATCAGAGGAAGCTTATGGTGTAATGGAACCTACATGTTTTCAAAATGCAGCTAGAAGGAAAGAATGGGTGCAAGACATAGGAGAAGAAATTGAAACTATTGAGAAAAATATGGCATTGAGTTTGGTGGATTTGCCAAAAGAGAAGGAAACAATTGGTCTTAAATGGATTTATAAATCCAAATTCAACTATGACGGATCCTTGCAATGAAACAAAGCCTAGCTAGTCACTTGATTTTACCGAAACTTTTACACCAGTTGTTCGTTTTGATACCTTGAGAATAGTTTTGACCTTAGTTACTCACAATGGATGGGAGGTTTATTAGTTAGATATCAAGTCTGCATTCCTTAATGGTGATCTTTTGGAAGATGTATATGTAGAATAGCCACAAGGTTTTACTATCAAGGGAGCTGAACAAAAAGTGTATAAGCTACATAAAGCCTTATATGGCCTGAAGCAAACGTCAAGGTCACGATACAACAAGATTGACTCTTATTTTTCACAACATAATTTTGAAAAAAGTGCAAGTGAGTCAACTCTTTATGTAAAGAAACATAATGTTGATTTTCTAATTATATGTTTGTATATTGATGACATAATCTATACTAGGAACTCAGCTCAAATGATGTAGAAATTTAAAGAATCAATGATGCAATCTTTTAAAATGTCTAACTTGGGGTTATTGCATTATTTTTTAAATATTGACGTGCTACAGGATTCAGATGGTATATTTATCTCTCAATAGAAGTATGCAAGCGATTTGTTGAAAAAAGTTGGCATGGAGAATTGCAAAGCTATAAAAACACCATTAAATGTGAATGAGAAGCTACGTCTTAATGATGGTAGTGAAAGGGTAATAAAATTTCAAAAGTAATGTTGGAAGATTTATGTATAGAAAAACATTTCAGAAGTATTGTTGGAAGGCTTATGTATCTCACAAATACAAGACTAGATATTGTTTATAGTGTCAGTCTTATTTCAAGATTTATGCATAATCCAAGTAAGTTACATCTTAGAGTAGCCAAAAGGATTCTTCAATATGTGTAAGGGGATTCACATTATAGCATTTGATATTCAAGATGTAATCTTATAACTATTACAACATTAACTGATAGTGATTGGAGAAGATAGGAAGAGTACAACATGTTATATTATTAGTCTTGGTTCGGGTGTAATTTCTTGGTCATCAAAGAAACAATAGAATACTACTCTTTCAAGACAGAAGCGGAGTATGCAACAACTATAACTACTGCTTGTCAAGTAGTTTGGTTGAGAAGGATCTTAAAGGATTTAAACTTGGAGCAAATATATCCGACTAATGTGTTTTGTAGCAATAAGTCGACAATTTCAATATCTAAAAATCTTGTCCAACAAAGGAGAACAAAACATATCGAGACCAAGTTTCATTTCATTAGAGAATTGGTTGCAAAAGGAGAAGTAAAGTTAGTCTTCATCAACACAAATGATCAACCTACAAACATTCTTACAAAAACTTTGCAAGATAATAAGTTCAAGAACTTTTTATTTATGATGGGTGTACAACCTCTGAATTAAAGGGGAGATTGTTAAATAATTCAGAATATTTTTAATATCAATGTTTGTTAAGATTGATTACGTTTTTGAAATTTAGTTAGAGAGTATTTTGAAGTATATTATCTTTAGATCTAGCTGTTAAATAAGATGCATATCAGCCGTTTGTTTAAATGTTTGTTAGGAAATCTGCAGAGATATTCATACTTCCTTATTTTTGTAACTGATGCTTCAACTATAAAAAGACAGGCTTGTTAGTGTTTTTTTTTGCATAAATGAAATCATTGTTCACTTAACTTCCTTAAACGTTTTTCTTATTTCACTATTGCTGTAGTTTCTTTTTGTTATAGGACAACAACCATCATTAGTCATGGTCATATTTTCATCGAGAATTTTCTAAGCTTTGAGATATTGAAGCTTGACATTGTTGCTATAGGCCTTAACATTCTTGCTACTTGGATCGGCAAGATGGGTCCATCAAGCATGTCAACTTATCACCAACTAGTTAAGTTCAATATACTTTCAGGGACTTTCATATTGTGCCCACATGTGAGTGATATTGCTGCCTTGATTAAAGTTAAATATCTTGACTGGAGTCTGTCGGATGTTAAATCAACATTGATGACCACAACTCATGTTCATGATAACACTCGTAAACGTATTATAGATGCTTCTACAAGTGCACCTTCAAGTCAATATGAAAATGAAGATGGACATATAAACCTACATTAATTAGTTATATTAATCAACATTAAAATCAATTAAATACAGTGGGTACCATTGGATAAAAATTAATAACATTTTTAAATATTCTAAGAAAGCAAGCCCCATATTGTTACATTAAATATGACATGGCAATGTTGGGCCAACAGAAGCAATAAATAAATATTTAAAATGCCAGGTTAGCAGAAAAATGATGATGTCATATAGCCGTCAATTTTTTAGTCATTATGGGGTTATATTTAAATGTTTTCCAAATGTTAAAGTCTTATTTGTACTATTTAAATCCTTAGGGTTAAATTTGATGATTGATGTAAAACTTAGGGTCAAAATTGACCCTTTTGCTTTAATTTATCACAAGAGAAGATTTTTATTTTAAAATAAAATATTTACTTAAAATATCTTCTCTTATAATATATACGATAATTGTAAAAAAAATCTATACCTTTTTGCAATATTAATCTAAACTTTAAAATGTGACACTAAAATGCCTGAACTTTCAATTTGTTGAGAAAATATCATGACAATAAGTTCTTTGTTTATCGCTAATATGGCATAACATGTCAGCTTATCAATTTTGCTATGTAGCTACCACAAGTTCAATTTTTTACAAGAAATTATTTTATTACTTAATAAATTTGGATAAATAAAAATCCTAATGAGTCCATCCTCTATTACTCTCCTTCTCCTTCCTATTGATGATGTTTCGGGCCTAACTTTGATCGCCCAACTCCTTTATTTTGATTGAGTAAAGTTATAAGATTATTGCAGATCCATCAAACCTAGTTGTTGTATTTTAATATATCTTTCTTGCCTGGCTTCAATCAAGAATTCAAAGGTGAAGTCAAACTTGTCTTGTCTGCTGTAAACCCATCAAACCTAGAAGCTACAAGCTTTGCTATAAACCTAGAATACTAAATATGTTCTAGCACTACTTTTTTTATTTTCTAGTAATTTTATTTTTTGGTATATGAGCAGAAGCACTTGTGTGAAAGAGCACAATTGTGACATGTAAATATACTCTCTTATATGCATTAAAAAATGTTGAAACCGAATTGTGATCTACAATTGAATGTCAACTTTGCCCTAATTGACCGGGCCAGAGGTCGAGATAGAGAGGCCCGCGCTCAGCCCTTCAAAATGATGTCGTTTTTTAATACTTTTTTTGAAAAAATATATAAGGTAAGTCGAGTTGGCTTGGTCCAGCCCAAAGATGACTCATATGGTCATAAACTGATCAACTTATGGTTAGACAGGGGCACAGGCCAGGTGGTTCGGCCCATTGACATCCCTATCCATAATTTTCATCAGCTGCACATAACGATTTCATCAATAAAAAGAACTTGAGTTGTTAGTAATATAAAAAGTGGCAAAGCCCAAATTCTATCTAAATTCAATGCCTTTACTTATGAGATAAGGAATTAATTCAATTCTAAGACATTATATGTTTTAATAACTTCAAGATAAACACATTATCTGCTCTAGAAATTACTTTTTGAGTAATTTCTCATAAGTCTCATTGGCAATAGAGAGTATGTTTCCACTTAGGCATATCAGCTTGCTTGGAGTATGAATAATCACACGTAGGATTACATCGTAAAGGTCATCTATGGTACATTGGCAATAGAGATTATATGAAATATAATCTTACCCTTATAATATAAGTTGATACTTTATCCGATCTGCTACTGTTTCTATCCTTGAGATGTTAAAGAACAAATTATTGTTATTAATTTCATCAATAATTGTAAAAGAATACTTAATATAAAAGCACATAAGATAAGGAACTAAAATGAAAATAAGCTTAAAATTATAACTTGAAGATAGATCATTGCAATGTAAGTTTGTCCTTAGCTCTAAAGTAATAGAAATTGTAGGTCCTATACTATCCAATTTTAAATCAAACCCTAAGTTGTTGAAAATTCAAAGGGAGTTAGATGAGACAAAAAATTATACTTGTGAGATTGTAGCTGATGTAGTTTGCAAATGTTTTCTTCCACAGCTTTGTGTTGCTTAAATGTCCAAACTCAACTGTTGTCACATCTGTAAACTAGGCTTTAGCCCAAACAAAGTGTTACCCAATTTTGAAATGATCTCTTTCCTTCATTGTTTGTGTGCATCAGCTAAAAGTCCTTTTATGAGTTTTTAACTTTGACCTTTCTACTCAACACAAGCAATATTAATTAGTATTAAGTTTTGTGATTTTGTCATAACACAAGATTTCTATTTTAAAATAAAATATTTACCTACAATATCTTCTGTTTATAATATATAGGGTTAATTGTAAAAAAAAACTCAAACTTTACTCAACTTTGCAATACTAGTCTGAACTTTAAAAAATGACACTAAAATGTTTAAACTTTCAATTTGTTGAGAAAATACCTTAATTTTAAGTTCTCCGTTAACGTCACTAATTTGGCATACCATGTTATATTAACGATTTTTCCATATGGTTACCATATGATCAATTTTTTTCCACAAAATTATTTTATTATTTAATAACTTTGGAAAAATAAAATTCCTAATGAATTCTTCCTCCATCTATTCTCCTTCTCCTTCCCATCAAAGCTCTTTTAGGCCCAAACTTGATAACCTAAATCCTTCATTATGATAGAGTAAAGCTACAAGATCTACAGCAAACACATTAAACCTTGATGCTATATTTTAACAGATCTTCCTCTCTTAACTTTAATCAAGAAGTGAAGTCAAACTTTTATTATCTATTGTAAACCCATCAAACCCAAAATTTACAAGTTTTGTTGTAAGGCTAGAATACTAGATATGCTCTAGTACTACTTTTTTGTTTTTCTTTGCTTTCCAGCAATTTGATTTTTTGGCATATGTGTAACATCCCGTTTTCATACTAAAGGTTGGAACCCTAGATTTCAGTAACTGAGAAATAGTAATGAGAGATAAGAAAAATGCATTTCATGCTCATGTATAATGTTAGCATACACACATGTGAATTTGATTATTACACACATTATAATGAATTGTTCATGCGCTCATTTGACATTTTCCGGTTATAAATGATTGTTTTAATGCAATTATAATGTGAATTATGGATTATGGCCGTGTTTGGCAATCAGTTGATAGCTGATTCTATCAGCTGATAGCTGATAGCTGATTCTAGATCG
>JANJEY010000234.1:45238934-45264305 GCA_024703695.1 Erythroxylum cataractarum | reverse complement strand
CTAAACCTAGCATCTATTCCATATATAAGGTATTATTTTGCTATGATACGGGTACGTAATCAGAACCCTAGTTTCTCCGTTCATAGCTATTAAACCCTCACCTAAAAGACTAACTTGAGCGTCGGAGGGGCCTGCCAATTATCAACCCCCGCCGTGCCTTGTTCTGTTTTGCAGGTACTCTCTCACTCAAGACGACAATCTCATGGATCCAAACAGCAACGCTCAGCCTCACCAAAATCAGGCAGAACCAAGTTACAATTATTCTTACAATAAGTTTTTATTTAAATTAGGAATAAAATAATTAAATATTTAACATAAATAATAATAATAATAATAATATAAGAAATAAGCAACATGTTCTAAAATATTTGGATATAAATTGTTATATTTGAAGGTAATCTTGAATTAGGTAAAAGTAATAAATATAATTTTGAAAGGATTTTACCCGATAACAGCCACGACGACAGGGGCGTTGTGAGTGTTACAGGTTGTGGACCCAAATGCAGGCTAAGTATAATATAACCATCCCAAAGTCCGAAAAGTACTAATACTCGTATTGTTTCTTTAATATTATTCGCTGTTTCGTTTTTGCTTTAGCGATCATGTAAACATTGCAAGCCTATTCTTTGTTAATTGTCTGTGCGTGTTATTACAATAGAAAGACGAAACATAGATTTAGGAAAGGTTAATTTAGATCTCTCCAACGGTGTCTGGGCGTAAACTGTAAAGGACACGAAATTAGAGACTGAGGCCACGAGAAATCAAAGTCGAGATGTTCAAGTTTTTGAAGGGAGTGGTGGGTGGATCAGGTACGGGAATAAAGGATCTCCCGTACAACATCGGCGATCCTTTTCCGTCCTCCGCTTGGGGCTCTTGGACTCACCATCGCGGCAGCTCCAAGGTTCGCATTCCTGCCTCTATCATCGTAATTGGATTAAATAAAGCCTCTAATTTTTCTTTTATTCTCTATGAAATGGATTGTGAGATCAAGATCTCATTGCCCTTCTTCCCACTTCACTCCGGATCTTACTTTCTAGTATCCGTAGTAAGGATGGATATCTCCTTTATCTTTACGGTTTAGGCTATTGCTATGTTATCAATTCGTGGCCCGTGCAATTAAGCAAACTTCCTTATTTATTCGTGAATTCATCATCTAGGTTCCTGACTTCACCACAGAATTATTTGGTACTTCTTGTTGTATGATATGATTTGATGATTGTGTATAACTTTTTAAATATTCCATTTCGTTATTTAACTTTTCTTATATTAGATGGAGGGCTTTTTTTAATTCCTTCCTTCATGGCAGTTCATGGTTACCTCTTCCATGGCTTCTGCTTCATCTTATTTGTTTCATTTTTTAATTGATCTTTATTATTTCAGGATGATGGTTCGCCAGTGTCTATATTTGCTCTTTCTGCAAATAGCGCTCAAGACGCACATTTAGCTGCTGGTCGAAACGGGGTCAAGCGTCTGCGTACTGTAAGCTACAATGGACTTTGATATTTATTATCGTTACTAAAGGCAACTTCATTTTGTATTACATTTCACTTTGTTTTCTAACCTTGAATTCAGAAATTTCATGTAGGATAATAAATCCAAGAATTCTGTTATATTTAGTCAGGATTGAACTAATTATACCCTTTATGATTAGAGTTAGTTGTGCAAAATGTTTAACACATTGCTTAAGGCCCTGTTTAGACCTCCATTTAGCTGGCAATCAGATTTCATTTTAAGTACTCTATGCAATCTGGGTTCAAAAACTCCAGTCTTTTCTTCACATTTGGATTAACTTAAAGTGTTAAATTACCATTTATGGTTCAGAGTACGTATTCGTTAATAGTATAAGAGGTTGCATTCTTGAGGGTTGAGGTATGAAGGCCATTATCTTGTTGCCACTAACTTATGTTTCTATTGTTCAAGCAATTATTATCCTTGTTATAGCCCATGGTTATTTGACTTCACTATTGCACAAAGCCATGTATGATATCCTATATTTATAGGATATCCATATGTCTCTGCACAAAGTTTTTGCAAGCTTTCCACCTATTAATGTTATTTCCATCAGTATTATAGGTTGTTTATGCTTCTTTTCAGGTTAGACATCCGAATATCTTATCATTCCTACACAGTACTGAAGTTGAAAGTTCAGATGGTTCTACCTCAAGGATCACTATTTATATGGTCACTGAACCTGTTATCCCTTTGTCTGAGAAAATAAAGGAACTGGGTTTAGAAGGTACTCAAAGGTATAAATTCTCTAGTCTACTAGAGATTGTCTTTTGCTTCTCATATGCTTTATCTTCTGTTGTTTAGACATCATATTAGGCACATTTTTTTATAACCAAGCTTTTATTGGGTAGTGCAGCACAAACAAGCATTTGTATTTCCAATGCGCATTTAGGCATACTCATTAAACTTGAGGCCTCCTGATGCTTCCTTTGTCATCTTTTCCTTGGAGGGACTCGAGGAATTTCCTTTTGTAATACTTGCCTTCGTTCTTTTGTGTGTGATGTGCAATACCATTTTGGTCTCTGCTTGTGATATTCATTTAACACTAGAAGTTCTTAAACACTTGGTTCAATTGATCAAGTGCTGTTAAACTACTTGGAATGAGCTACATGGGGTTCTTTCATTCTCATATAAATAATGAGTCTATAAGACTCATTAAGGCGTTTATCTTGATTTTCTTTTTGGCAGGGATGAGTATTATGCTTGGGGACTACACCAGATAGCAAAAGCTGTGAGCTTTTTGAATAACGATTGTAAACTTGTAAGGCTCAACTTCATAGTTTTTCAGCTAAATGATGTCTCAATTCTTTTCATTTATTTGTATAAATCCATACTTCTTCTTCTTGTTCAACATTGCTTTGACTAGCTTTCGTGAATGTAGGTTCATGGTAATGTTTGTTTGGCTAGTATCGTTGTTACCCCAACTTTGGATTGGAAGCTACATGCTTTTGATGTTCTATCAGAGTTTGATGGAAATAATGCAACAACAAATGGACCAATGCTGGTAATGTGTATTCTTGGAAGTAACTTTTGGGTTAAATTCCTCACAACTCCCAAATGACTGACATTTTATGGCTTTATTTCAAACTCACGGAATATGTTTATTTATTTCTCTATTAGCAATATGAATGGCTTGTTGGAGCACAATACAAACCAATGGAGTTAGCTAAGTCTGACTGGGCTACAATTAGAAAATCTCCACCATGGGCAATTGATTCTTGGGGTTTGGGTAAGTTTATAAATGTTCCTTTTGGATTTTTACTTGTTAACTTTTTATTAACTAGAAAGCTTTTCTCTTGGACACTTGGTAGCCATTGTTGAGTGAGCTTAGTGATCATGTGGCACATACATTCTTTATTAAAATTTGAATGGTTATGCACACTAAAATTGTTGTGCTAGGGGGTGAATAATATGTGGTTTAGGGTTGTTTCTATTAAAATTACACACATCTATATAAAGATTTCTTGTATTTAAATCAAGTCAAACCTTCTAAAAAATTAAACCAAACTAAGTCATTCCATATAAAATTGGTTTGATTTGAATGACTTGGATTGGTTTGGTAATTTTAAAATTTAACATTTATTAGAAATAAATAAAAAGTATATCATCTCGTTAATTTGATAATAAATAATAGTTTAATAGATGGGAAATATACATATAAAAAGGTAACAGTTTTAACCATATTTGTATGATCTCTTGAAAATATTTTGTAAAAAAAAAATTCAAGTATTAAATAATTTAAATAGAATGCAAATCTTTGCATATTTAACACGACGATACTATTGATATCATTACTTCATAATCATGAAATTTTACACTAGCAATACTATTTAAGTAAGAGAAATAATAATTTTGGAAGCAAAATAAATAAAAACAAAAATTAAAGATACAAGAGTGATAAATACTTTGTATTATCCCAAAGGCAATTGCTTGATCGATTTTATTTAATACAACTACATGATAGGACTAAAAAGGTATGATTATAATATTATAAAACATGTAACTTTTAAACCTCAATGTTTTGAAGGATTGGTTAAGTATCAATGCTAAAAAAAGTTGAGTAAGAATCATATTTATAGATTTCTCTATTTTTTTAAGAGAGAGAAAAATTAATAGAAAAATAAAAGGAGAAAAAATAACTTGATTGAAAGCTAGTATTCTTGTGAGCAATAATATTCTTAACATTTGGATTACTTTTTAACAAAAAGAACTTATATAAAAAGTTCAAATATAATGAATTAAAATATTAAAAGCCAAAATATAGTGGAGGTAATGATATTGGTTCGGTTTGGTTAAATAAAATTAAAATCAAACCAAATATTCAAATTTTTATTAAAAAACATGTATATTTTATTTCTGAGACCAGTTTTTTAATAGTTTGGTTTGGGTTGAATAGTTTGGATAGTTTGTGTTCACCCAATATGCTTTATATGTTTATTATTTGAAAGTATTCTAGCTTTCAATAGGTTTTCATAGATCTTTTGGATTTGATGATCATATAAGCATACAAGTGGTTTTGCGTTGTTTTCATCCTCAATTATGCTAGTTAGCAATTTCTATCAGAGGGAATTTTAGATAAATACAGATGTTCATACGTGTTCAAATATTTTATTTAATCAGCAAGGTTCATATTAGGTATTGTTGTTGTTATTGTTGTACTGGTCACTATGAAGATTTTGGGGCATTGGTCAATTTAGTTTACAGTAATTTTATTATTGAAGAAATGAAAACAAGAGTATGGTCTAGCACTCACTCCTACTACTTGTTATAAGTACTAGGAATAACTTACAGGGATCGAACAAACAAAGGTATTAGACTCATGCCAATAGGTCATATAAATCCCTTTTAAGATTTTAGGAATCACTTCTAGTTCCAAGAATTACTTATAAATACAACACTGTGCTACCTATACATAAGTTTCTGAATTTTGCAAAAGTCACTCTTATTCTCCTTTTCTCATAAACTAAAAGTAGACACAAATATAAAGATTGGCCCACTTGGGCCTTATGAGGCAAGGAACGAAACTTTTGTTTTTCTACCTTTATAGAAAATCTCAAAATAAACCTATTATATTTCAACGCATAACAAGGAAAACCAATAATTAAACAAAATAAAAAGAAATGCTATTTTTGTAAATTTTTAATATGGAAAGTTGTCTACTACAAAAGTAACCTTAAATCAAATTTCATTCTCCATCACTGTCAGATTTTGATACAATATTTTTTGCCATTGCATTATTTACAAGTGTACAAGAAGGTCACTTTACCGTAACAACAAAAAGGGAAACAAAAAAGAAAATCAAATCCCATGATTACGATATATCCTAACTAAATAGGAAATCTCCCATGACTATGGGATATCTTAACGAAATTGGAAGTCTTAGAAAGATACAAGAATCTTAAAATAGCTAACTTGCCATAAATGATGTCTTCCCACACTCCTCCTCAAGTTGGTGAATGGGTATTCTCCATTCCCTTTGATACAATATTCTCAAAACTTGAACTACTTAACCCTTGGTAAGTATACCAACTAGTCAGTTCTTGTAGCCATATAAAGTGTTCAAATCAAACCACTTTCTAGTTTTCCTTTCAAGAAATGTCTGTCAATTATGTATTTCATTCAATTATGTTGTACTGGGTTATCAACTATACTGATCACATATTTATTATCATAATAGAGTTTCATTGGGGACTTCTTTATTAAGGGATCAACTATACTGATCACATATCCCACTTAATCTTCATGTCTTTTAGGGTAATTTTAACCGAATTAGTTCACACAGACCTTGAGACATTACCCTTACACTAGATCGTGCTACTATATTCTACTTCTTACTTCTCCACATCACAAGGTTCTCACTAAGGAAGGTGCATTATCTAGAAGTTGATCTATCATCGATCAATCTTGCATAATCAACGTCCATGTATGCCTCAAGTGATAGACCTCCTTTTCTCTTAAACAAAATAGCTCTTCTTGACATCCCTTTAAGACACTGCAATACTCGTGAGTTGTTTGCAAATGAAATATTTTTGGGCTATACATAAATTGAACTATCACACTCACTGGGTATGCTATATTCGGTTGTGTATGAGACAAATAAATGTGCCTCCTTACAAGGTGTTAATACATTTCCCTATCTATTGTAACATCCTCCTTTGCCTTTATGAATTTAATGTTTGGGCTATCAGAGTACTTGTTGGTTTGCAAGTTGTCTTCCCTGTTTTTCTTTGGAGATTAGAAACATACTTTTGTTAGGAGATAAAAATACCCTCCCTATAATAAGCTATTTCAATACCAAGGAAATAATTCAGCCTTCCTAACTCCTTGATCTCGAACTCCTTAGTAAAACATTGATTTAGGGATTGTCTTTCCTTGTGGACTTCTTTTGTCACTATTATTGTCATCAACATACACAAAAAAGTGTTGTAGCCCCTCCTAAAGGTGAGTTTTTGATTAATTGTGTGTGATCCCCTAAGCTTTGTCTGTACCCCATAGTCATCATTACGCTTGCAAATCTCCTAAACCATGCTCGTGGCAATTGTTTCGGTTCATACAAAGCCTTCTTCAACTTACAAACATTTTGAGTAGCCAAATTATTCCTATAACTTGGTGGCATGTCCATGTAGACTTCTGTCTCGAGTTCTCCATGCAAAAATGCATTCTTACTTCTTTCTCGAATTCTCCATGTAAAAATGCATTCTTGAATCAAATTGTTGAAACTCCGAACCATAGTTAGCTGCTAAAGATAAGAGCATTCTAACAATATTCATCTTTTCAACTGGAGAAAGTCTCCAGATAGTAAATTCCACAATTTGGATATAGCCTTTGGCCATCAATCTTGCCTTATATCTTGCAATTGACCCATCTACCTCATACTTCATTGTGTAAACCTATTTACGCCCACACGTTTCTTCCCAGCTGGCAATTTCACCAACTCCCAATTTTTACTTTTTTTTTTCCCAATGACTCCTTTTTCACGTTCATAGCTTATCTGCATTTCTCACTGGTTAAAGACTCGAATAGGATTTTACGGATGACAATGGTGTTTAGGATAACAAGGAAGGCTTTATGAGATGTTGAAAATTTTTTGAAAGGAAATGAGCAAGGAGATAGAGTGGCCGTTTGGTACGTTCCCTAATCCTTTTTCAGATAGTAGTAGGAAGATCTTGATCATTATTGCTAAACTAAGATTCGTTTTCAATTTGCAAAGAAGGTTCAAAAATTATTACGTTATTCTCACTATCTAGGCTGGAGACTTGGGCTTGCATAGATTCAGAGATAACCGTCTTCTTACTTGAATAATCATTCCTAAATCTCATGCTCTCAAAGGCAAAATTTGTCTTTTCTTGTTGATTTTGAGGTATAGGTTCTAGGACAAGCTTAGAGAAAGATAGCAGGTCAAGCCAAAAAAAAAAAAAATCCTTCAGGTCTTCCATCCTTATCTTATATTGTCGAGGTCTCCCCTTAAAAATAAGTAGTAGTGAAATAAGACTCATATTCATTGAAAGTAACATCTGTCGAGGTAGTAACTTTTTGAAAGAGGATGGTAACACTTATACTCATTTTGAGTTAAGAGTACCCTAGAAAGACACATTTCGATGCCCTTGGATCCAACTTTTTGCAATTTTGGCTATGAATATGGTCAAATGACACACACCCAAATACCCTAAGAATAAGGTTATTTGTAGTTTGTAAATCAGGATAAAATGTTGAGGGATTTCCATTGGACTCTTACATCCCAATACTTTTGAAGGCAAGCAATTTATATTATTAGTAACTGCGAGTAGTGCTTCCTCCTTAAAGGATTTATGTACATTTTTCTTTTAAAAAAGAAAAGGACTCGGGTTGATTTAAGAGGTGGTCAATTTTCTTTTTAACATAAGATGATTAATGTACAATCCTTTTTTTTTTTAAAGTTTGGAGTTAGGACTTGATTGAAATACTCCTACTATCATGCCGAAACCTTTGGATATTGGCCTCAATTTGATCTTTAATCACAGAACAAAAATTTGGGAGGACACTACTAACTTCAGATTTGTGTTTGAGTAAAAATATTCAAGTGACGAGTATAATCATCATGAAAGAAACAAACTATTCTACCTCATAAACATTAGAGCAGTAGGATCCTAAACGTCACTGTGAATGGGATAAAAAGGGATGGAACTTCTTTAATTACTAACTGGAAAAGATATATGTTTGTGTTTGACAAGCTTACATAGTTCACAATGACTATCATTACTATTTATGTTGCATCGGAATCTTTTCTCACAGAGTTGTTTGGCACTGTCACTTGTGAGAAGGTTGGGCGGTGATTTTTGTAGTTCTTTTATGCTATGTTACATTTTGTTTTTCTTCTTAGATAGGGATCTATGCCAATCTGATTTTTCCCCTGCCAATTGATAGGGTGTCTTATTTATGAACTTTTTTCCAATATGAAGTTGGGCAAAACAGAAGACTTGCGCAATACTGCTTCCATCCCAAAGGTTTGCCTTCTCTCTCAGGGATTATTTTAATGCACATTTGTATGTGACTGACGCTGGGGGCCTTGGCATAATTTTTAAGATGGAGATACTATGTTCATTTTGCTCTTTTTTAACAATTTAGCATGTCCTCTGGCGGCTTTGATTTCCTTCTCATTGTTTGTCTTAGTCTGCATTTGCTTAATTTTCCCCCACTTGTTACAGTCTTTGCTTCAAGATTACCAGCGTCTTTTGAGTTCTATGCCTTCTCGTAGGATGAATACAGCAAAGCTCATAGAAAATAGCGGTGAGTCTTATGTTGACTTTATTGAGTATCCCTTTTTCGGAGAAATTTCTGGTAGTCCTAATTTGACAACTATTAAGTTTTTGATTGCTGTACTCATTGTGCCATTCGTTAAGCAAACTTTTGGTTGTATCACACATTTATGTTTGGTTTTCTGATTGGTATTTATGACTTCATTCATCATCATGGATGCGGTTATGGAAGTATAATTTCTTAACAACTTACACATTTCCATGCACTGCCTTTTTTTTATTTCTGTTTATATTTTTGAAGAACTTTTCAGTTATTTCTAATACAACTAAGGTTGTGAATTGGGACTAGGGGGTGGGGGAATTGAATTCTTGGACTGAAGTATTGGGAATAGTTCCAATATTATTGGGCTACTAATCAGTGGTTAATCTTAACTGGGATAGTTTCTATTGCCTGAATGATATATGATTTTAATGATTGGAAGTTGAGAGATAATCTCATGTTTTTTTTTTTATATCTTTCTTCTAATTCCTCTGTTTTCTACTTACTAAAGTTTGCAACATACGATTTTGGCAGAGTACTTCCAGAATAAGTTGGTGGACACTATTCATTTCATGGAAATTCTTACTTTGAAGGACAGTGTTGAGAAAGATACCTTCTTCCGTAAGCTCCCAAATTTAGCAGAGCAGCTTCCTCGCCAAATTGTGCTGAAAAAGGTTTAAAAGCTTCATTTTTATTGGGTTCAAAGCTTTTGTACTGTGTTCTTACCAATTTGTGATGCCTTCTTTTGTTTCTTCAGTTACTTCCTTTATTAGCTTCGGCCCTGGAATTTGGTTCAGCTACCGCCACTGCTTTGACATCTTTGTTAAAGATGGGTTCGTGGCTTTCTGCTGAAGACTTCAGTGTGAAGGTTTTGTCTTCTTCACTAGTACTCTTGCTCTTACTGTTCAGTATTCATAACGAATCTGTATATTTTCATCCCATCTGAAACTTGTACGTAATCTTACTACTGGTATCTTATTTCAATCTTCTGATAATAAGTTTCTTGCTTGCATTTTTTGGCAGTTATTGCCAACCATTGTGAAACTTTTTGCTTCCAATGACCGCGCGATTCGAGTTAGTCTCCTGCAGCACATTGATCAATTTGGAGAGTCATTGTCAGCTCAAGTTGTTGATGAGCAAGTATAAAATCTATGCTTAGTTGGGTTTAATCTTTCTTTTGATTAAGGTCTCTATTTATGTTTGAGTTAAGTCCTCATGATTTTTTACTTTGTAATTGGACTGATTGTTACTAGGTCTATCCTCATGTATCTACGGGTTTCTCTGACACATCTGCTTTTCTACGTGAATTGACTCTCAAATCCATGCTGATTTTGGCTCCTAAGGTACTAGCTACTACTTTTCAAGGTATCCATGCTTCTTTATATGATATCCTACAAAATAAAGTTGTATTGGTTATGTGGGAATAATTTAACTGAAAGTGTGTTAATTATCTTCTTGAAATATCATTTTCTTTCATGTGTATATGTTGTACTGGTTCAATAGTTAGTTGTTATCATTTGCTGTAGGTTGTGCTTATAATAATGGGTTGAGCACCAGGTGTCTATTCTGAGTTGTTCCTGAAAGCTACTTCTTTTTTGCCTTTCATTACAGCTTTCTCAACGTACTATTTCAGGCTCCTTACTGAAGTACCTTTCAAAGTTACAGGTACTGATCATGTGTTTTTAGGTAGGACTGAAGACATTCTTTCTTCTAGATGCAATTGATACAGGCATAATAGTACTCGCTTTTGGTTTTCATATTAATCTCATTTTCTCTTTATTTTTCTATTACTCGGATGCCTTTATTTCCTTCTATTAACAGCTTCTAATTGTGCAAGTGGTAGGAAGAGTTTTTGATTCTTTATTATTGTTAGTTTGTTGTCTTATCATTTGATATTTTCAGGTTGATGAAGAGCCTGCAATTAGAACAAACACTACCATATTACTTGGTAATATAGCGAGCCATCTAAATGAAGGGGTCAGTATAGGCGAATGCCATGCACTTGACAAATATATATTACTTCTGATTTTATGGTGATATTGATATTGAGAGGTCAATCTCTTCCTTAAAATGATTCCTGCGGCTATTCATGCGTAGATAATTATAAATCTTTTGTGTGCTTGCCAATGTATTCTGATGAGTTGAGTTGTGTGACAGACAAGGAAAAGGGTCCTAATTAATGCTTTTACTGTTCGAGCTTTGCGTGATACTTTCTCTCCTGCTAGAGGAGCAGGTATAAGAATTCTATAAGAATTCTCTATTCTTCCTGTATAAAATGCGATGTTACACCTTATTTACCTTACTAGTCTTTCTTATTCTTTTATCTACTCATGAAGGTTCTGAGATGTGCTGACAAGTATTAACTGTTTATGCAACAGGACTTATGGCATTATGTGCAACTAGTTCTTATTACGACATAAATGAGATTGCAACTCGAATTCTTCCTAATGTTGTTGTTCTCACAATTGACCCTGATGGGTAATGATTTTTCAGATCCTATTCTTGTCAGTATATTCCCATAAATCTATCTGAATAAAAACTAGCTTTCTTGGATAGTGATGTTCGTTCGAAAGCATTTCAAGCTGTTGATCAGTTCTTGCAAATAGTGAAGCAATATTATGATAAGGTCTGTTCTTTAGCTCTTTCATTTAAAATTAAATGCCTTCATCCTGTTACTTTCTCCTTTTTTGATTTTCTTCACATCCATCTTAATGTTTATGAGAGTTCATTTTGAAAGAATAATATTGATCTGTCATATTATGTTGCGTGGAACGTTTTCTTTTGGTTATTGATAGGCAAGTGTTGGGGATACCACTGCTGATGTAGGAATCTCGTCAATCCCAGGAAATGCTAGTTTACTGGGGTAAGGCTGTAAAATTATGCTATTTATTTGTGTCAGTCCCTATACAGCGGAGAAATATACATTGATGTGCCAGGCAGGCAAGTTTTGGAATTAACATTTATGCATCAATGTGTATCTGTACCCATATTTTTTTTACAGTATTTTGTGCTTTTCATTTTTCCTTATTTCTGTTTCTTCTAGTATTTTTAAGTGTAGTGTTCATGTATCTTTTTGTTGAGTGTGCATGCACATGGCTATAAATTTACTCCCCCTTGGCTATAACTCATTAATTTTTCTTTTCAAATATTGCCGATATTTGTGACCTGAAATTAATTACGTTTATTATATGAAGTTTAAGACAAAAGTATTGTAACTAATTTTAGCAATTCTGTTTTCAAAAGCCATTGCATCTTCACCAATGAGCCTTTTTTGAATTGGCACATAACACTCCGCTTACCTTGACTGGCCTGGGTTTCAGCCTCCTAAGTGACCGAAAATTTGATAACGCATCTCCCAACTTCCCCTTGATCGGTTTATTAGCAATGCCTTAATGTCTGTTTTTTGAGCATAGGGTACCTTGCCAACACTTTCATACTTAATTCCACCTTATGCAGTATGTTACTATAAAATTATAGAAATATATATCCCTTCCTTTAATCATGAATCTTTTATCTTATTTATAACGCAGATGGGCCATGAGCTCTTTGACCCTTAAAGGTAAACCCTCTGAACAACCTCCAATTGCTTCTGCAAATTCCGGCACTTCTCAAACTTCCACAATGACCTCTAATGCAAGCTCAGGTGTGCGGCATTTCTAACTGTTTGGTTGCTTATGTCCAGTTTAGAGTGGAGATAAAACATATGCATTTTCCCATATGGACATGGTCAAGCTCCATAATGAAACCAATCAAAAGGCAGATAGTCTTGCTAATCATTTCAGTGTTCACTGTAATTTCAATTTACATAGCCATGATAAATGGAGGTCATAAAGAAGAAGCACTTCATTGTTATTTCCATTTATCTCAAGCTTCTGCCGTATCATTTGCATTGTCTCATCTTGATACTTTAGTCATGGATCCAATAATTGTTTTGATGTTTGGCACTCATAGTGATGGATGCTCCAAGTACAGCGCCAGCTCGTGTAAATTCCAGCACTGATTTAGCTGATCAACCTGTGCCCGTCTCCCCTACGTCGACGGATGGCTGGGGAGAAATTGAGAATGGAGTTCCTGAAGATCATGATAGTGATAAAGATGGATGGGATGATATTGAACCTCTGGAAGAACCAAAGCCATCTCCAGCGCTTGCAAACATACAAGCTGCTCAAAAACGGCCCGTCTCCCAACCAGTTTCGCAGTCAAAACCAAAAGGTAGAGTCATCATATAAATCGCTGTTGGCTAGTAGTTGGCAATGTCTTCCCAGTCCGGGCGAGGCCTGGTTTGACCAGGCTTCGGATTGGTCTCAGGCATGGAGAGTTGACCCAAAGCTCAGCCTGAATGGCCGGACCCTGAAACAACATTGTTTTGGGAAATTTAACTAAGACACAGCTTGAGCCTGACTGGGCTTTGAGTCAGGCTTGGGCTGCCTTATGCCGGCTCACCCCCAGCCCGGCTCATTGCGATGCCTAGTGGTTCAATTGCAAAGTATTCAAGACTGACAGTTGACGTCAGCAGCTGAAACTTGGGGATAAAAGGGAAAATGGTTGTTTGATTTTAACCATAAATACTATGATTTGGCATATGATTATTTGAATGGTGGGGGGTCACGCCCAATGGACATTCTGCTTAATTTTCCTTGGAAGACCTAGGTTAATGCCGCTGCTTAATCAACTTCAATCAGTGAACTGTGTTTCTAACTATTAGACAAAACCTTTGAACTACAATAGCTAATGCTCCATTTACGTTGCCCTTGCCAATAGTTTCTGTCGTTGGAAGCTTTAGGATGATTGTTTTATGTGATAGCTAGAAGATATGACCTGAGTTTGTTTTATGTGATAGCTAGAAGATATGACCTCAGCCACTGATGACTCCTCAGATCCTTTCCAAGAATCTCAATTACATTGTTAGTGTCATTGATGAATTGCCTTTTTAGTGGATGTGGTCTAGACTTCAGCTTTTCTATGATTATTAACATATCTCATATATGACAACAATCTGAGGCAGACCTGGATCTTTGGGTTACTCTCAGAACTGCTTTAAATTCTTTAGGCCTAATTAGAGCTGTAAATGATTTCCATTTTATCAAACACTAAAATTGTTCTACATTCTACGAAGCTTTAATGTGACACGCCAATGTCAGGACCATTTTTAGTATGCTCTCATGTTGTGGTAAATGAATGTCACTCTGCTAGGAGCTCTTTTAATTGGTATTCCCTTATGTCATCATTGTTTCTTATGTCACAGTTTATGTTAAATGCTAGCTGCATAATATTTCTATCGTAGTTACTGGACTCTGTTGCAGTTTACGTGAAGTTGCCAGATCATGTTAGAAGCTGCATTCAAGTTGAGTGAACATGTATACATGTTCTAGGCAGTAGTGGATGCGTGAATAAGAGCTGATTAGCCCTATATTATATTACTAAGAGAATGTAGTATACATATGTACATGAATAGGAGTACAGAATAGGCTAGATAATCTATATAGATACAGAAGATAATCCTAGAATAATGTTTATCTCTAAGATACTGCTATCTAATCTATAGAATCTGATTACAACTAGATTATAATATTATGAGATAATATTTTTCTTGACCACACTCCCCCTCAAGTTGGATCATAGATATCAATCATGTCTAACTTGCTGATCCATTCTTCACACACTTGTCTTTGAAGACCTTTGGTAAACACATTTGTTATCTGCTTCTTCATTGGGACATAAGTTAGGCATATAGTCCCATCTTCTATCTTCTCCTTGACAAAATGTCGATCAACTTCAACATGCTTTGTTTTCTCATGGTGGACTGGATTGAATGTCATGCTTATGGCTGCCTTGTTATCACAATAATGTTTTATAGGTGTCTCAAAATTGATTCCCAATTCTGTCAGCACTCTCTTTAACCAGAGACTTTCACAAACCCCTTTTGCAATTGCTTTTAGTTTAGCTTCTGCACTACTCTTGGCGACCACCTTTTGCTTCTTACTTTTCCATGTGACCAAATTTTCCCATACGAAAGTACAATACCCAGTGGTTGATCTTCTGAACTTGCCCAATCTGAATTAGTATATATTTCAATTGTTCGTTGATCTCCCTTTTTGAATAACAATCCTTTCCCAACGGTACCCTTTAAATACCGTAAGATCTTATAAACTGCCTAAAAATGCTTCTTCCTTGGTGCATGCATGTAGCGACATACAACACTCACGACAAAAGCAATATCTGGTCTAGTATGAGACGAATAAATCAGTCTTCCCACTAGTGTCTAGTATTCTTCACGATTAACAAGTTTATCCTCTTCATCCTTAAACTTTGTACTGTTAATGGGAGTGGTGCTTGGTTTACATCCTAACATTCCAGTCTCTTTCAAGAGATGAAGAATGTACTTCCTTTGTCAGTTGTAAATCCCTTTCTTTGATCTCGCTACTTCCATGCCTAGAAAATACTTCATTTCTCCTAAGTCTTTAAATTCAAATTTTTTCCTCAAAGCTAACTTGAGTCTTATAATTTCCTCTGCATCATCACCAGTTACGACAATATCATCTACATACGCAATCAAAATTGTCTTCCTACCTTCTCTAATTCTAAAGAAAATTGTATGATCCGACTAAGCTTGTGTGTATCCTTCTGTTTTTAGGACTTTGGCAAATCTTTTGAACTAAGCTCGTGGTGATTGCTTCAGCCCATATAGGGATTTTCTTAGTCTGCATACTCTGTTTCCTCCTCCTCCCTCATAAAACCTTGGAGGAAGTTTCATGTATACTTCTTCCTTTAGTTTGCCATTCAAGAAGACATTTTTAATATCAAGTTGCTGAAGTGGCCAGGCGAAGTTAGCAGCTACAGATAGCAATAGTCTGATAGTGTTTAGCTTCTCCACAAGTGCAAATGTCTCCTTGTAGTCCATCCAATAGGTCTGAGTATAGCCCTTTGCTACCAGTCCCGCTTTATACCTCTTGATGGAACCATTAGCCCTATATTTGACTGTGAATATCTATCTCCACCCCACGGGTTTCTATCCTTTTGGCAGATCAACTTCTTCCCATGTTTTATTCTTTTCAAGTGCTCTTATCTCTTCGAAAACTACTACTCTCCATTCTAGAACTGTAAGAGCTTCTTGAATATTTTTGGGGATGTCAATTCTGTCCAGATTAATAATAAATGCTTTATATTGAGAATATAAGCATCATAAGAGACAAACCTCTCAATCGGGTGTATAGAACATGATCTAGATTTCTTCTGTAAAGCAATTGGCAGTTCTAAATCTGTGTTGTCTTTTTGATCCGTACTACTCTGAGCTTCCTTGGCAGGGACCTGCACTGGTTCAGAGATTGGTATAGCTTTAGGGATAGGGAGTGTCCTACTTGTTTTCTTCTTCCGAGAGAACACCTTAAGTGTATGGTCAGGTATAGCTACTTCTTTATCAGGATTTGTCTATATAGGAGATGACATTAGGATAGGTTCAAGAATAGATGTACATGGTGGTTCAGGCTGAGATTCATCACCACCAAACTCACTCCAGTACTCTCCCTGAATCAAAGACTTGGGATAGAAGGAATCTATCTCAGAAAAAGAGACATCACAACTAACAAACTACCTTTTTGATATAGGGTCATAGCATTTATACACTTTTTGTGTAGTAGAGTAATCCAGAAACAAACATTTTTTGGCTCTTGGATCAAGTTTGTTGTGTGAATAACTATGAATAAAGACTGTACAATTGAAAACTTTTAGAAGAAGGTTAGTTTCAAGGTGAGTCATAGTATGGGTTTCTTGAAATTTCTGAAGAGGTGTTTTGAAGGAAAGAACATGACTAGGCATTCTATTAATAAGGTAGGTTGCAGTAAAAATAGCATCCCCCCAAAAGAATTTTGGAACATTGCTAGTGAACATTAAGGCCCTAGCTACTTCAAAAAGGTGTCAATTTTTTCGCTCAACAATTCCATTTTGTTGAGGACTATTGACACAAGTACTTTTGTGGACAATTCCATGTTTTTGGAAGAATATATGAAGATGTTGATTAAAATATTCAGTACCATTGTTAGTATGAAGGGCTTGAATACTTGTTTGGAATTGATTTTTTATCATTTGATAAAAGTTGATGAACACGGTAAAGACTTCAGTTTTATCCTTCAAAAGAAACACCCAACACAAACGAGTATGGTCATCAATGAATGTAATGAACCACTTTGAATTGGTTCTATTAGTAACATGAGATAGGCCCCAAAGATTACTATGGATAAGTGAAAAAGGTTTTGTGGGTTCGTATTTAGACCTTGTAAAAGAACTTCTTTGATACTTAGCAAATTCACAAGTGTCACATTGAACACAAAGATCTTTATTTATTGAAATGTTTGGAAACAACAGTGACATATATTGCAAGTTTGGATAACCTAACCTCTTATGCCATTACAATAGTTCATCAATCTTAGGAATAATCACAATATTACCAAAGCTATAAGGAGTAGAATGACTTTCTTCATCTTCAAAGTAGTACACTCCATCTACCTCTTTAGTACTACCAATCGTCTTCCCCGATAACAGGTCCTATAACATAATGAGTAGGGAAAAAATGAGCACTACAATTAACTTCTCTTGTCAATTTACTTACTGAAAAGAGGTTACATTCTAGATTCAAAACAAGTAGAACATAATTTAGTTTCACATAATTTGTTACTTTGGTATCTCCTTTTCCTACTACTGAAGAGGAATCACCATTTGCTACCTTAACCTTTTCATGCCCAACACTAGGAAAATATGAATAAAACAAGTTATAATCATCTGTCATATGGTCTGATGCTCCATAATCAACTATCCATTTCTTCCTACCGCATATTACCTCTCATAGTAGCTTTAACAACTATGTTTTTCTTCTGTTGGTTGCTTTCATTTTGGAGATTCTTTAGTATTTCCAATAGTTTCCCTGGTGAAATATTTAATTCACCACCTTGTTGTTTCTATCTTTAGATTTTTTCTATTCCCCTTTCACTAGATACTTGGTAGCCTTGATTTTTTTCCTTTTTTGGTTTCTGGTATGGAGGCTTTCCATGGATGTCCCACACGTGTCTTTGGTGTGACCACTTTGATTACAATGATTACACCACTTCTTATGACCCTTCTTATTGGGTTCACCATAGGACATCAATGCAGACGCTTCATTGGTAGGTACTGGAGACACATTTTGTTCTTTTTTTGGCTCCTCTTTTAGCATGATTTTCCTCTTTACTGCTACCCTTCTAACTCTAGAAAAAACTTCTTTAGTTTTTGGCATTGGAACTCTACTTAGGATTCTTCCATGGACATAATCCAACTTTTTGTTGAGACCAGCCAAAATTCAAAGACTCTTTATTTTTCAATTTTCTGGTTGTACATCATAGCATCTTCCTTACACCTCTGCTCTTCATCCGACAAAAGATCAAGTTCCTGCCACAATACTACCATTTTGACCCAATATTTTGTAACTTTTCTATCACCTTGCTTCATTTGCTACAGCTTTGTTTTTATCTCATAGATTCGTGATGCATCCTCTCCATTAGAGTATAATTGTCACATCCTTTTTTAGATTTCTCGAGCTGTTGGCAGAAACATAAAGGTGTGTTTGATCCGTGGTATCATGGAATTGATAAGCCATGACGAGACCATGGAGTTGTCTATCTCCCACTGTCGTGCAGCTTGTGAGTTTGTTGGTTGGAATGTTTCCATCTCCGACGATAAAGCTCAACTTCCCACGTCTTCCAATGGCGAGTTTCATAGCTTGAGCCTACTCCCGATAGTTCGTTTCATTCAGTTTTTCAGAGATGATAACAATTGAAACTCCTTCAAGACCAGAGGTCATCAATGACTGGCCTCCAGTCTGGTTTGGGATTGTCGTGGAGGATCCCTTGACTTGCCTCGGTTTCACTATCTCTTTCACGTGGCTCTGATACCATGTGAATAAGAGCTGATTTACTCTATACTATATTACTAAGAGAATGTAGTACATATATACATGAATAGGAGTACAGAATAGGCTAGATAATCTATACAAATACAGAAGATAATTCTAGGATAATGTTTATCTCTAAGATACTGTTATCTAATCCATAGAATCTGATTACAATCAAATTATAATATTATGAGATAATATGTATATGATAGACTCAGCAATGAATTTACATATATATATATATATATATGTATATATATATATATGTATATGTTGTTGGTTGCGGGAAGGTGGCTGACAACCTTATGATTGGTTGTCAGCTAACCGAATCTGTTAGGAATAACAGATTCTTAGTATAAATAAGCAATAGGCATAAGGGAGAGGGGTATTGAGTATATTGTGAGTGTGTGAGCCTAAGGCTGGAGGTTCTGGATCCTCGAAACCAGACTATTTTGTATTCGTTTATAGCAAATCAATAGCAACATACCCATTTTTCTTACCTGTTTTTCCTAGAACCTATCAGTATCTTGACCACAGGATGCTATTTATCAGCAATATAGCAGATAGCGTTTAAGTAATAACGCTGATTAGTCATTCAAAAAAGTTTGCCTAATGGTTTCCAAACCCCCCTTTGTTTCAGTTACAAATTCTCGACCAAAAAGTACTCTGAAGGTAGCAAAAGACGAAGATGATGATCTATGGGGCTCAATAGCTGCCCCTGCTCCAAAAACAGCATCAAAACCTTTGAATGTGAGAAGCAGCGCTGCTCTTGATGATGATGATCCCTGGGCTGCTATCGCTGCTCCCCCACCAACTACAAAAGCCAAACCGTTATCAGCTGGCAGGGGACGAGGAGCCAAACCCGTGGCCCCAAAACTGGGTGCTCAAAGGATTAACCGGACATCTTCAACAGGTGTCTAAGGTGATGACAGCATAACAAAGTGATAGGAAGTAATGTAAATTTCCCTTTTGTTACTAGTTTATACAACGCCAAGTCCTGCTTACTTTGATTTGTATCTGCATGTGCTTCCTATATTTTCAATATGTACCATCATTCTTTTTTGAATTTTGCTTTTGCCTATTCTTATTCTTTGTGAGATACTGTCATCAGCTAGATCACTTGCAGCATTCACCATTTGTGCATGACGGCGCAGTTTCAGTGGCAAGTTTTTTTATGTTTTATGGAACAAATTAAACATGTAAGATATCAGAGCTTTTATTTTGGACAATTTATTGGACGTGTTAAGATGTGAATTCTTTGGCGAGCTTTTGTGTATATTCAACGGTCGGCTGTGCACAATTTAGGTTTTGAAACTCCCTTTGAAGGATGAAAAGGAAAAGCTGAAAATTATGCCTAGGAGACACTTAAAAAGTGGTCTCTGGTCCGCGTACGTTACTTAAATGGGTCACATGTACTCAACTGTTTTATAATTAGGATGCATGCTAGTTTGAAGAAAGTGTGGTATGCATTTGCCGTTTACTTCCCTGTCTGTAGAAACAGTCTAGATGAGAATTCCAATGTATCTTCCACCCATCAATTATTTCCTGGAGTAGTTCCAACAACCTATGAATTTATCAGAACACAAACATTTGATTCTTATTTAACGACTCCATATGAAATTAATTCGTAATATGTAATTTACTTCCAGATTGATCAGGTATGCTCTCTTTAATCATGATGTTATTATTGTGTTGTGGGTGCATTTTCTAACATCGTATGGCCTGCCAATTTGAACTAATTGACAAATTTTAGGATAATATTTATCAACTTTTCTATATGTACGGGAAAATGGTGTTTGTCAAGTTTAAAAATGAGATTTAAACTATGAGATAATTATTTTTTTTACTAATAACAGAGAAAATAAAAGTAAAGAAAATGCATATACGCTGAAAAAATAAAACTAAAAACCATTGAGCAGTTGTTATTTCCCCTTCCAATGTAAATGTTCTTAGGTTCGACATTTGGGATATATGTTATTTATATTACTTCAAATATTCTTTCCTATTGCAAATAAATTTTATTTTGCATCATAAAGTTAAATTCCAAAGAAGTTCTTATGCTCTTTTATGTACAAAAAGTTAATAGGAATACAAAGAAAAAAAATAAGAATGGAAGATGACTAGTTCAGACTTAAAGTAATTAGGTTGTTGCAAGCAGTGCGTAATTGTAGAACTTGTATTAATATTCTTTTGTTGCAGATGGAGAATTGTTCTATATAAGGATGAGAGTTACCATAATTGCGCCAGAGCTTGTTGGCACCAGGACTCTTTATGTGTATGTATATGTGTTACTTTTAGATCGTAGGAAAGCCATACGAAAACGTGATAAAGTAATTGGTGTAAGCTAATAAAATTAGATGTCATTTATGAGGGAAGAGGGGTTCATCACATTTATGCATGACTCAGAAAGGATTAAGCAGCTGCACTATGTCAGTACGCAACCAAACAAATATACATTTTATTTCATATTCTGTGTATACTGAATAACTAATCGTTGCCAGGGGTAAGAAAATGCTTCGATCCATGTTTCCATCTGAAAGTTCACAACTAAAGTAACTTGATTGTAGTTTAGCAAGTATATAAGTGGCTCTAGAGATCAAATTGTATACGTATGATGATATTTACATTTACTGATTAATGGCACCAACATACGCTCAGAGTAGTTTTTCTTCGACCCATTTTAGTATCTATCATGAAGAATTATATTTTTAATGAATTTTGTTACAGGGATAATTTTAGATGCCAAGGATAAGTATACATTTAAGTTAAATTACGGAAGTTTGTATTTCCTTATTTTAAGGCTTGTATTTTAAAATGATACATATATATATTAATTATAATGTTATTCATTTATGATTATGAATAACATATACATTTATATGTTGATTGTTTCAGATGGATAAATATATTCTTTCAGTAGAAAGTTATAACCTAGTACAAACTTCTAATCTTATACCAAGTGAAAATTGAAGTTCAACTCGAATTCAATTGAAAAGTGAAATTTTGAATCATATAAATAAGATTAGATTTACGAATGGAGCAGAAAAAGCTCAATATAAATATTTTCAAAAGATGGTGGTTGGGAGTTCAAAAGGTAAAACCTCTCATTTAAAAAGACATGTGGATTATAGTAGAAGAAATATGGTATTAGGAGGTCAAATATTCTTGACCCCTAATCGTATAAGAGAGAAGAATGAAAACAACAAATTAAGGTTATTAATGGCTTATATGGTAATTGGTGATGAACATTCACTATATATGGTTGATACCAAAAGATTTAGGATGTTTTGCAATTCACTATAATTTACCTTCAAGCTTACAAGTCGGAATACGTTAAAAAAGGACATTATGAAGATATACAAGGATAAGAAGAAAGAAATTTTGAGAACATTGTCAAGTAATAAAGAACGGATTGTCATTAAAATAGACATGTAGACAACTAATAATCAAAATAAAGGTTATATAGTGCTGATGACACATTATGTTAACAATGATTGGACTTTAAGTAATAAACTTTTGAGGTAATTTATATTCTTTAATATTTTTATCATTTACTTTTTTATTATTCTATGATTGATGTTAGTAATGTTTGTACATAATAATTTCATTTATGTGGCGGCACCATATACAAGTGAAAGGTTGGCAACCATGTTGAAAGACTATTTGATGGATTTTAATATTAACGACAAATTTTCCACCAATGATAGAAAAGTTAAAGAATAAGATACAATTAGGGAGCTTATTGGTTGGTGGAAAGTTACTTTATATGCATTGTTTTGCCTATATTTTGAACTTGATTATCAAGGATGGATTGTATATCATGAATGAAGGAATAGATTTGAATTGGAATAGTGAGTATATTGGAGTGCAACACCTAAAAGCAATGTTATGAATATCGTATTGGAATTGGTACCGGATTGAGTTCTGGTACGGTACTGTACCGGTACCGATCAGTATTGGATACCGTTTCGAGTAATTTTAAATTTATGAAATAGTTCCTAAAATTTTTAAAATTTGCAAAATAGTCCATTGGTATATTGTACAGTTGTATTATATACTTTACTAGTTTACTGTTTACATCAATCATGTTTTCAAAAATCATAATAATAAATAATAATGATAATTAATATGAAATAACAATAATTTTTAAATATTCACATATAAATAATAACCACAATTAATATAAACAAAGACAATTATCATCATACAAATATAAAATTAAGAATAATACAAAGTATTTAAAATATTACAATAATATACTTTCATCATTTTAATAAATAATATTACATCAAAAGATTCAACACATCCAATAAAAAGAACAATAAATATCCTTAAACAATTTACAAAAAGAGTTAATGACTAAGAAACAATCAAGTACAAGTTAAACCTGAAACAAAAACATTACAATTACATTACATATATAGAATTTAACAAAAACATCAAATACAAGTAAAATTAAAAGAAGAGGAAAAACAAAAACTTGGAATTGAATCGTTAATGAGATGATATCTGCTAGAACTGCACTGACCTAGTGATCATTTGATACAAAATCTTCATCATTGAGAGGAACTTTATCATCATTATTATTCAAATTTAATGTGCCAAATGACATGTCAATACTTTCCCATCCAAGATTATCTTTCAAATCCAAATCATTCACATCAACCAAATTGGGTTCTTCAGAAAGTCAATCCTATTAATGACAATTGGATCAATTGAATTACTTGTGCTATTAAGACTCCTAATAAACAATTAAATTTAATTATTAGAAAATTATAAGAAATTATATCGAAATTAATAATGACAATAATGAAAATAACATACCTTTCTCAAAGCTTTAAATTGTAATGAACAAAAACCAAGTAATTCAACCTCTATGCTCCAATCTATTCCTTTTATTTGAATGAATAATTTTAAATATGCTCCAATTTCGTTCACAGCTTGTTGAACTCACACATTGGCTTAAAATTTGAATTATAAACCTTTTCAATTCCCAAACACCATTTCCAAATTGATCCTACCATGAAATTGTAAATCATAAGATAACACAAATAGTGTTATAAACAAAATAAAATGATAATTAATTTTCAACAAATAAAAAAAGAAAATAACTAATACCTAGAGAAAGTTTTCCTCTTTGTCGAAGAGCAATTGGCATTCCAAAATCTCCATAAGACAACTTGTACAGCTCCATTTGTGAGCTGAAAAGATCTTGTATCGCGTCAATGCCAACAATTGTTGTACTAGTTAAAAACATTCCTCTATAAATTTCAACCTTACTTAGTAAGATCCACTTAAAATAGATACTAGGATTTAAAAATGTCCCAGTTGCAAACAATGGAGAAGAAAGTTGTCTTTCCTTTCTCTCATTAATGATTGAAAGATATAGTATGTATAAAGAAGGCCTATGTTTCAGATCAACCTTGATTGCTTTCGTCGCTCTCTCCATGACATCAAAAATATAACCTATTGTTGGTTTTTCTTCACTATCAGCCAAGCGAAGCACCCTCATCAAAGGCTCACAAACTTGGATAACAAATTGATATTAAGATCAAAATTCTCTATCTTCCAGTATAATATTACAAACCTCCATTTCAGGATTAGACCTAGCATGTTGAGATATAATCCACTTATCACTTGTAAACATTTGTCTTAACTTTTTCTTCATCGAAACAAAAGACTGAAGTGATAAGAAATTTGTGAAAAATCTTGTCATAGTAAGACGTCATAAATTCCTAATATTGGTAAATTCCTTTCTCATCAAATTCAATACCCATGCACGATTATAAATGAACTTTGTCACCTTTTTAGCTTTCTGCATAGTCTCATCAATAACAGAAAAATACCTAAAATGTCCTATATTCTTCATCATTAGGTCAATGCAATGTGCAACATAAGGGGTCCAAAAAAATAAATTAAACATATTCTGTAACCTTTTTTCCGCTGCTTTATAAGCAAAATCATTGTCAGTAATAAACTGAACAATGTTTTCTATCCCTACTTCATTCATATCTTCATCAAATATCGCAAACAAAGTCTCAGTATTTCTAATAAGGCCAGATGCATCAATAGATTTCAAAAACATGGAGCCATTTATAAAATAAGCCAAAAATTTTATAATAGGCTCTTGTCTCCTATTTTTCCAACCATTACACATGATTGAACATCCATAAGTACCTCAATTCACTCTTCTTTCAACCAAATAACTTCTAATTTCAAAAATAGCACAACTCAAAAATTTACCTCTTAAGTCATCAATCGAAAGACCTTTGTATCATGAACCATAAAAGGCTATTACATCCATCATAAGTTGATAATAATAAGAATGAGAAGAATTAAATGGTGAACCTATATCATACCACCATCTAGCTACTGCCATATTGACATTGTGAGCCGCATCTCTTGATTGCATTGCATTATGAACTGAAAGTTGGGCTCCAGGAGTTTTTCGTTGAGCAAAGAAACTAGTCACCTGCCTTCTTCTCTTCCTCACATCAAATTCAGGCACTTCTTCTTGAGCCTGAGATGAAACACTACCATTACTACCACTTCCTCTTGTAGGAAAATACCGAGAGGTACATCACATGTACCGGCAGCGGAAAACAAAAATTTTTGTTCCCGGGACTTTCCCGAAACCCAGGATCCAGGTGTCGGTATGAAGACATCAA
>JANJEY010000234.1:45191576-45202497 GCA_024703695.1 Erythroxylum cataractarum | reverse complement strand
CAATTACTTATTTTCCCTATAAGTACTTCTGTCATTTATGAGAAATAAAACACAGAAATTATCCTCAAATTTGTTCAAGTGATATGTCAAGTAGCTGATGAATCAAGGATTCATAAGACACAGCATCAGTTCTTTGTCCTCGCTAGTGATCCTCATTAAGAGAAAAGACAGATCGAGGCAAATATGTATAAACTATGACAAGCTTAACAAGCACACAATCAAGGATAAATTCCCTATTCCCTTGATTAAGGAACTCCTAGATTAACTACACAAAGCCAACTGGTTCTCCAAATTGGGTTGGCGATCTAGTTATCACCAGATACAAATGTAGCCCAAGAACGTCTCAAAAACAACCTTCAGGACACACAGAGGGCACTACAAGTTTCTCATTATATCTTTCAGTTTAACAAACGCACCATCTACATTTCAACGATTGATGAATGAGACCTTTCATCATGATTAACCAGTTCTGAACTTTTAGTAATGTCCATAGTGCAAGTGCATACAAGTTTGATTAAAAAATTAAGAAAAGTTGGGGAAATAGACCCTACAATGCATGATTTAATTAGGAAACTCGAGACAGGCAGACTGCACTCTAAAGCATTTAAGTGGAAGCAAGGCTTGATAAGGTGGAAAGGGAGACTAGTTGTCGGTTTCAATGAAGTATTAAGGAACATATTAATTAAAATGGCACATGAAGCAACTGGAGGCCATTCAAGGGCACTAGCTATGACAAAGATGATTCAAAACTTGTTTTATTGGAAACGAATGGCCCGAGATGTTAGGAACCACATTAAGGAATGCAAGGTCTATCAAAAGAATAAGTGGGACACAACTACCTATCTTGGACTGCTACAACCCTTAAAAATTCCTAATGGAAGTTGGAAGGAGCTTCGTCTAGATTTCATAGAAGGACTACCAGTGTCAAAGGGAAATTCCATCATATTAGTAGTAGTCAGCAGATTTACTATGTATGCTCGCTTTGTTCCCATGAAACATCCATACTCAACTGCGGACATTACCCAAATGTTTATTAACCATGTCTTTAAACTACATGGAATGCCAGAAGCTATGATCAGCAACAGGGATCCGTCTCTAAGTTAGTGAGATTTGTTAAGATTACAAGGAGTGAGTTTGAAACATTTAACTGCATATCATCCTCTGTCCAATGGACAGACAAAGGGCGATTAATAAGATTTTGGATACTTATCTAAGATGTTTTTGTGGTTAAACGCCTCAAGTGGAATGAATGGATTCTTTTAGCTATATTGTGGAATAATACCACTTATCACTCAATCGTAGGAGCAACGTCATTTGAATTTTTGTATGGATATTCCCCAATAATTCATGTTCCTTACATCACTGGAGACTCTAAGGGTGGTAGTAGTAGATCAAACATTAAGAGATAGGGAAATAGCCTTGGCAATAACTTTGTTTCATCTGGCAAGAGCTCATAATAAAAATGAAGCAACAGGCAGATAAGAAAATGTCCAATAGAGAGTTTGATGAGGGCGAACTGGCGTTACTCAAATTGCAAACTTATAGAAAGTATTCGCTACAAAAAAAGGGGAAATCACAAACTATCTCCTATATATTATGGTCCCCATAAAATAGTAAAACGCGTGAGAAAGGTAGCATATAAATTGGCCTTGCCAAAAGGGACGATTATGTACCCTGTTTTCCATGTAGCACAACTCAAAAAGGCTCCCGAAGAGCAAGGAGAGAGCCTCATAGAGTTGTCTCCAACACTCAATATGACATAACCTTTACGAGAGCCTTCACCTGTATTTAAACATTGTGTAACAAATACAGGGAGCATGCATACCGGAATTTGTTATTTTCGATTCTCTCTCTAAGCTGTCAAATATTCACATGTTTCTCTCTCTCTCTCCCTCACTTCTTTCTATGTACGTGCATTGAATTGAATTCAAACAACAAAACAAGTTGTTCTATCATCAACAAAAGCTCCAATACAAAACGTGGAAATATGTTGGGTTTTTTTGGCTCTCAACTTTTGTGGAAAAAGTCCAAGACTAAAGAGTAATGTCCTAAAGCCCATTAGGGATTTGCCACAGTTATTGAAGCACTATTAAGGGGTAATTTTCGCAGTTTTTGGGGTAACAAAAGTGGGCAGAATTTCTGTAGGAATTTTTTAGCAAAATACAGCACAGAGCAATCGTGATCATACGAACAATCAGAGGTCGAAACATTGTCCGATCGACCTAAAATTTTAACTGGAGGTAGTCGACATCCTAATCTACATTCTAAATAGTGAAAATCAAATTTTGACTGTTAGATATTTAGTAATAAGACTGCTAGTGTTTTGGTTTCACGGGCATTGTTATCTGTTTTGGGATTTGTCGCTTTTGTTGATTGTTAAAGGTCATATCTCAATTGTGAACTTGCTAAAAATTGTACTCTTCTTTTGATTGGTAATAGTCTAGCTCCAAAACTCCACTATCACCAATCAAAAGTAGAGTACAATATTCAGCAAGTACACAATTGAAATACGACCTTTAACAATCAACGAAAACACCAAATCTCAAAATAGATAACAAAGTTTGAAAAACTTCACCAAAATAGCAGGAGTCTTACCAAATTTATTACTAAACATCTAACTGTCAAAATCCAATCTCCACCGTTCAAAATGTCGATTAGGAAGTCAACTACCTCCGATTAAAATTTCAGGCCAATCGGATAACTTTTCAATCTCTAATCGTGCATTTGATCACAACTGCTCTGTGCTAAATCTTACTGAAAAATTTCAGCAAAAATTCTACCCAATCTTGTCACCTCAAAAACTGCAAAAATTATCTCTTAGCAGTGCTTCAATAACTAAAGCAAATTCCTAATCAGCTTTAAGACATTACCCATTAGTCTTGGACTTTTTCCACTTAAGTTGGGAGCCAAAAAAAACCCAACAAAAGAGTATGAAAGTTGAATGAAAAAAACATTTTGCAGTAACTCTGCTGCATGAGAGCCAAAACAAATACAAGATACGGATAAATTCTTACCACACAAGAATGCAGCAGCGCGAACAAAATAACATCAGCTTCGGAGGGTGTGAATCCATTGCCCAAAATAACAGATTTCAGAGCCAATTCGTCATTTAACGGAATGAGCTTATCAAACGTTGTTTTAGAATCTGCCGGAAAGTTCTCAGCAAATCCAACCCATTTCATCACCTACAGCGAAAAGCAAGTTACGAAGGCCATGAACCAAAATTACGCTTAGCAGCGAGAATCAATCAAGAGTACCTCATCGTTATTATCCTTCTGTGGGGACCATTTCCCTGCTAACTTCAAGATGTGTGCCCGCAGGCCGCTAACATCATTGATTGCCAAAATGGGTTCCTGGGAAATATGAACATTAGCGAAACCACAACAATCTGAGAACCAAGTAGCTGAAGTAGCTAGTGACTGAATAAAAAGGGGAGCATTACGGGGTTCATAGAAACGGAAAAATGGTGGGACAGAGCTGATGCAATTAAATGCTTTCTCTTGAGACTAATGCTTTCATTCGCAGCAGCCATGTTACTTGATTCTGGTTAGATCTTCCGACTTACTTGTAGTGAAAGACTTGAAAGGAAAGGGAGGGCCACGCTGTGACTTTTAGGGTTGATTTGATTTAAGCTCTTTCCTTTTCCTTCGTATCTTCAATATTAAAAGGATTGGGCTTCATACAAAAATCTTACCAACTCACAACTCGGCCCACTGTGACTTTTCATGCTTGGATTTTGTCCTACGATGAGACACTCACGTTGTTGTCGTCTCCTGTATGCAGAGATGAAACGAAACAAAAATTTAGAGATAAAACAGAATAAAATAGGAAACAATGAGGTGCTTGATTATAATGGATAGGACAGAAAAAATTATCTCCATCTCGAGGACAAAAATGTGTTTGGTTGCAATGGACAGAAATAATAATAATAATAATAATAATAATAATAATAATAATAATTTCAAAATTAATAATAACAATAATAATATTATTAATAATAACAATAATAAATACAAAATTAATAATAATAATAATAAAATTAATAATAATAATAAATACAAAATTAATAATAAAAAAATTAATAATAATAATAATAAATACAAAATTTATAATAACAATAATAATATTATTATTAATAACAATAACAAATACAAAATTAATCATAATAATAATAATAAAATACAAAATACAAATTTTATAATAATAATAATAATAATAAATAAATAAATACAAAATTTATAATAACAATAATATTATTATTATTAATAACAATAATAAATATAAAATTAATAATAATAATAATAATAATAAATACAAAATTTATAATATCAATAATAATATTATTAATAATAACAATAATAAATACAAAATTATTAATAATAATAATCATACTCATAATCATAATAATAATAATAAATACAAAATTTATAATAATAATAAATAAATAAATTATAATAATATTGATAATAATAATAATAATAATAATAATACAAAATTAATAATAATAACAATCATAATAACAAAAAATTTCGTATAATAATAATAATTAATCAAAATATTGATACTATTTAATTTGTTATTTATTTTCAATTTTTAAAATATTAGATACTATTTAATTTGTTATTCCAACTAAATAATAATAAAGAATAATAATAAATGCTAATTTTCAAAAACACAATATCAAAAAAATATCAAAACCATAGAGATTCTATTAACTATTTTTTCTCTTAGTTCTGTAGTTGGCATTAATTGGGTGTTGGACAAGTGTATGGGGATGGGGACAAAAGTTTTTGTCCTTCGATTTTCAGAGGAACAAAAATTTTTGTCCCTATCATCCGGGGACGGAAGACAAAAGTTTGGAGACAACAATCAAACATGAGAGAGGGATAGGATTTTTTGTTTTGTCTTCTGTCCCCACTAACAAGGACAACAACCATACATAGGGTCAAGGTGTGTTTATTTGGGGTATGAAAAAAAAGTATAAGTATAGAAGAAAAACTGATGTTTAGTATGAATTTATTATTAAAGAGCTAAAAATTTCATTTCCTGATTTTAGGGTACGTTTGGATGTGGGTGGAGGAATGGAAGGGAATGAAATGGAATGGCCCAAATGACTCAGGCTATTGTTTGGGAGTCTATTTTAAAACAGAATGGAATGGCAATTGATGGCTTTGGAAGTCATCCTTTGCCATCCAAAATCCAATATTTTGTGACCTCCCAAATTGGGGAGTCAAGGATGGAATGGCATAGCTTACCTTCTAAACCCTAATTTAATGACAAAAATACCCTTAAAAAATTAATGAAATTACAACTTCAGTCCAGCAAATACCTACGCGGCTACATGTTACTACATCCATTGTGTTTCTCCTTCAACTGGCTTCTTCCATTGACAAATGTAATTGATTTAATGCGTTGAAATTGTGAAAAAACAATTGGGCTTGTTTCTGTGAAGTAGTAAATATTCGTTTAGAGAATATTATATTTGTTCGTAAGATGTGTCCCTTGGAATATAACATTGCTTATATAGGAAAATGAGAAAACTATATTCTGGGCATCCTACAATTTGAAATGCTTTGGGGTTACTAAAATAGTTTTATAGCAACTATGCATATTTTATTACAAGGGTAATTTTGGAAAAAAAAACAAGTCATTCCATTCCATTCATTTTTAGTATCATTTCCAAACAATGATAAAAAAAAAAGTCCCTTTCTTATTTTATTTAAACTTTCAAACAATGTAGTAGGTCATTCCATTCCACTTCATTTCATTTCATTTCATTAATTATCTTTCCATTCCATTCCATCCTAAACTCCCAAACATACCCTGAAGAGCAACTAAATCCTGCTAATAGGTCTACGGGCATATTCGTTTCCCCTCATAAACATTTCAAAATGACTAAATTGCTTTCAGCTCTCTAATCTCATTCTTCGTATAAGGACATTCTCCCTGCAAGCTCTCATTTACCAATTTCTGAAATTTAATTCCCAACAATTCTTCCCAGTTTTGCCCTATATATCAACCACTTCCAACATTAGTCATTGCCTGATAATGGGAACTTGGAGACTCCACTTAAAGTAAAATCCTGATCACTGATAAGAACGGCATAATCAATAAGCACACACGAAGCAATGGATGAAATAGACTCTTAGCAATAGTCATCTAAACTCTGGACGGTTGTTTAGGAGTTTTCAACAAGGAATTAGACATCCAAGGCAGTTCAACCCATACCTACAGAGGTTCCCGCCAAGGTGGGTTAAATCACAAGGTTGTGGGTATACCAACCACTAAAATAGATACCTAGCAGAAGACCGTTCTTCCATTCAAAGCCTTTTCCCTCCTACATACAAAAGGTTGTGGCGAAATCTTTCAATACATAAATTCAGAATTCGCATATTCTGATATTAAATCACAACTTCAACCTTTGAATTGGAAACATATCTAGATTCGTCATACATTGCATCATAATTTGTTGAGAAATACACTATTGGCTGATCTCCTGAAGCAGCTTTTGAAGTGAATCAGTTGCCAGCGGAACGTACAAGCAGTCTTGGCCATCACTGTTCCTCTTTATCTTCACTAACTCGTGATCTTTGAATTCTGTCAAATGAGAATTGAGTGTAACTTGGCTGCTCACTAGAAAGCGCTCCCGAGACGTTGAATATAGATTATCAACAGGCATGCCTGAAAATAACGGCAAGCACCATTAACGACTTTTATGACCGTAAGTTACAACCTAAAGCGCCAAATGGGTTACTTACCTTCTTCATCAGGATGAGACAACTTATATTCAATAAGAATTTTAAAGACACTACGAGCATTAGGAGTCAAACTGTGGAGAACTAATGCAGCTGCTTTTGCACTTGGAGCTGTACCACCATGTGCAAGAATCAGTGGATAGAAGATCCCTTCAACCTTATAAGGAGCAAATGTAGGCACATGATACCAGCACCAATTGAATTGTGAGTGAACGATCTGCTTGTCCCACACTGCCACCAAATGCAATATTATGTTATTGGGTTCAATTGTAATAAAGGTATGAATAAGAGAATCACTCAAAATTATATCAGAAGTCAAGAAGTTACAATTCAGATAGAAGAAAAAGTTTTTCTCTGCAAAAGAATAGGAAGACTAGATTTGTATCAAATTGATCATTGGCAATGAAATGAAACTGTCATGAAATGAAAATCCAGGGTCCAGTATTCAGCATGAACTCAAAAAACAAAATTTTAAAGTACATTATACACATATTTTTGCTCATTTCCTATATTGTCATTTTAACTTGCATTTATCCTTTTAACTTGCCTCACTTATTCTACCAAGAAAGAATTAGCAAACATCAAACTGTAAGCTAACAAATAAATAACGTTGGTTTAAAACAATTGAGGAACATTTTGAAGGCTTGCAATGAGAAATTTTGATTAACTAGAAATTTCTGGCTAGCATAAAGTAAAGATTAGAAAGGAAGTACACAGCTTAGCATGCCACATACAACCAACAAGTCGTGCATGAATATTAACAATGAGGTGTTCACACTCACAAAGTGGTGCATTAACATGGTCTATAGAGGCAACAATACGAATATTTGAACAAGATGCCATCCTTGCAAGATACTGTTGACTCTCAGAGTCTCGTAATCCAGGGCCGTCAATATTGTGCACAACAACACAAATAAAAGAATCACTTCCATTTTCAAGTGGACGATCTAAGAAGGCCAGAAGATCTTCGATAGATTTAGAACTAAATGGCTGCTGAACTTTAGGCAAGATCTTTGATGGAGTTCGTCGTTTGGATTTCAGTTGTTCCCACCAAACTTCGGCTAGGGCTGTCATGACCTAAACTGATAGTAAATTAGTAACTTAGTCGTGAGGTATAGAGGAAACAGAAAACCTGAACACTCCATCTGCTGCCCATACCTCAGTTTGCAAAAGATGAAAATATGTTTATGAAGAAAAAGAATATTCTGAAATATCAGGTCACCTGTTTTATATTAACATACTGAAGATACCCATTTATCACAACCACTGAATATTTGGTTAATGCTGTAGAAACAAAGTCTTCAATCAAGCCCTTTTTGGATCCAAAACCATACATAAGAAGGCCAAAACCACATCTGCAATAGAGCAAAGAGCATAAATAAAAAATAAATAAAAATAGTGAGAGTCAATAGAAAAAAAACTATTATCATAAGCAATTGTCTAAAACAAATAAACCAATCAACAAGCATCATTTTGATCGACCAAGAAAATTACTCGTTTATCATTTTTGTTCATTAACAAATACCTTTTAAGGATTGCCAATATTATAATACCTTAGGTCAAATACCCATTTAGAATAGGAACTTTTATAACCATTCAGAAGAGACTCTATCTCTCTCTCATGTTTTGGTTCGATATTTGCTACTGCTGCTCTTAGTTCCTGCAAACGCAAACAAGAAAAAGAGAAGGGTCAACAAAACATAACAAGGAAAAATCATAAAGTCAAATTATTGATTAGTTTTCGGAGGTGGTTAGAAAACAGAACCTGTTCATCAACGACATCAATATCAGAAATCTTGCTGGTTGATTTCTTAGTGGAACCGCCACCTAGCTCTTTAGCCAGGAAGTAATTTCTAGAGAATCCCAATTCCTCTTCGTCGTCTTCATTAATTTCCATGTATCAAACTAGGAGAAACTAAGAGCAAAGTAGTTGGTTAGCGAGAAAGTCAAGGAAGAGAGGGCCCAAATGAATTAAGAGAAATGAGGTTAGTTTAAGCGAAAATGCATGGGAAGTCCATTATAGCAGGTTTGCATGTAAAGAACAAAAGTGGCTTTAAAGGGATTAGGTAGCTCTTAATGGTTAACAACAGATAAAAGCAATGGGAAGCTTTAGCTCAAATGAGAACTCTCTCAAAGCAAATAAATGGGCACATGAGGATTTCAACACTCCCAATTTGCAAAACCCAAGCAGTGATGACAAAGAGGTGATACCAGATAAACCACACATTAGCCAAAATGAAAATTCAAGAACAAAAATCATGTTAAATCTTCGTATTATTTTAAAAACAGGTGGCAATTGCTATATATATTTGGTTGAGAACATAGTTAGCATTTCATATACCAAAAAAATGAAAACCAAATCAAATAACAAGCGATACCTCTCCTTTAACAGAAACAATTAAAAAATGACAACTTATCTTTTCTTACCAAAAGAATAAATGGCAGCAATTCTTCCAGAGTAATTTCAGCAAGAACTTATCCTTCAACTCAACCCGAAACAGGGATAGATCGGTAGGATCGTGAAAAAGGTCTGTTTACCACAACTGAAGATACCCAATCTGATTTGTTAGTGCATAGCGATACCGCCGGCTACTTGGTGAGAGTGGGAAAGACGGTGGAAGTTTGAGTTTAAGAATTACTATCTTAACTCATGGAGTTGAGCTTGGGATCTTAATTTGACGAAAGGGAGGCCGGCCCAAGTAAATCTACGGTCACGGGTCACCAATACGAAATGAATATTGACCTAAAGTTTTCTTTTAAAGTAATACACGTAAAACAGCAAATTTAATTTATAGGAGATTTCGATTAAATAATATTATAATCGGTTAATATTTTAATTTGAAAATTAAATTAAATCAATATGCTTTTCAAGGGAAATTTCATATCAATTTCCGGAGAATTCGGTTAAATAATATTATAATCAGTTAATATCTTAATTTGAAAATTAAATTAAATCAATATGCTTTTCAAGGGAAATTTCATATCAATTTCCCTGGAACAATCTTAACACCCAATGGAAGATCCACTTTGTACCTTTGCATATTTGCATGAATTCTGGCAAATAAATAAACAAACAATAACAATATTTAGTATGGATTTCACGAAAATGTAGAGTTTGAACAAGTTTAATAATATGTAACTTTATCATAATAATACGTAACTTTATCACTGATTAATAAAAAGGTTATTTTTAAATGATGATCTTTAAAGGATTTGTATTACATATAGTAATATATCTTAGTTGGGTCGGTCGTGCTAGGTTCGAACCCAATCATAACGACCCATGGACCGATCGGTCCACCTCTCAAGGATTTGTCTAATTCCTATCAGCTATGCCAAGCCCAGGCCCAGTCTACGCTTTCACGGCCCATTCGCAGGTAGAAGTTTCCCATGCATACGTAAAGATCTAAACCTAGCACCTGCTCCTTATATAAGGTATAACTTTGCCATAACACAGATACGAGATTAGAACCCTGATTCTCTCTGTTTTTATAGCGACCAAAACCTTCACAAAAGACTAACTTGAGCGTCGGAGGGGCCTGTCAGATATCAACCCCCGGCGCGCCTTGTGTTGTTTTGCAGGAACTCTTGTTAGAGACAGTCAAGTTCATGGATCCCAACGGCAACATGCAGTTTCGCCAGAATCAGGCTGAACCAATTGGCGCCCACCGTGGGGCCCGACTTCAGGGCACCACGTCCAGAAACACGCAAATCAGTCAGGCGACAGTAGCCAACCCTGATATAGCCGCCGTCGCGACACTGGCGCTACAACGGATGGGTTTGCAGTTACCTACCACTCTGCCGCCAACACACCATGATTCCCGCACGCAGTCTTCACACCCGAATGATCAACCACAACCTCAAAACCTAGATCAAGAAAAACAGAGCATAGCCTTGGAGGATAATCCTGAGTCCAATATGCATCCGAACCTCCAGCACCCCCTAGATGCAAATTCTCCTACGCCTGAGCATACCTCCCTTACCCGAAAACAGATCGAAGAAGCGGCTGATCTGTTGATTCGTCAGATTTTATAGTCTCAGCCAGAACAACAGCAGCCGTCTGCACGACAGATTGGTATGATGATCGATCGCCATCCTGCTGAAGCCCTAGAAAAAATCGTGGACGATCGGATCAATGCGGCCATGAGTTTTCGCTCGGATCGTCC
>JANJEY010000234.1:45129868-45145803 GCA_024703695.1 Erythroxylum cataractarum | reverse complement strand
ATTAATTGTCATTATTATTTATTATTAAGATTTTTGAAAGTATGGTTGATGTAAACAGTAAACTAGTAAAGTATACAATACAACTGTATAATATATCAATATGAATTATTTTGCAATTTTTAAAAAATTTAAGAACTATTTTATAAATTTAAAAATATCTCAAAATGGTATCCGGTACAGATCGATACCGATACAGTTCTGTTTTAAAGCCTAATTTAATACCAAATTCGGTATGATATTCATAACATTGATTGCGAAGGATAAATAAAGAGGGCGGTGCTCATAGGCATGTGTGTATATACAAACACGTCAGCTAAAGTAAAAAGCAAAAGACACTTGAATATTCTCCCACCATACATTAACTTCCAAAGTATGCAAAGCTATAGCCTGTAGCTTAATGCTGCTTATTGGTTTTCCTTTTTTCGCTAGCTGGCAGCTATCAGGACCGTGTGCAGTACTTTTTCGGGTCTCTATTCTGATAAGTTAGTAGTAGCAGTAAAAGTCTACAGTATTCGGTACCTGGTAGACAATTGTATACATTAAAATAAAAATAAAGCAGTAGATCAATTCGGAAAATCCACAAGTCTCTTATTGCATAACTAGTAATAATGATGTTTTGGAAGTTTAAACTCCCGAAATAAAAGGGAAGAATGGTAAAAATACACGCATGTAAGTTTTGAAACCCTATAACGTAGGTCCGTGGGGGGGGGACCATGTAGAGAAGATAGGAAAAGCCCTAGTGGTAAAGCTAAAGGACTTTGCTCCATCTCTCTCAATCCCTGCCTGGAATCTGCAACCTGTGAAGCTTAAGTTGTAGCTCTAGCAGTAGCAGTATTATTGTTCATGTCATTTATTTAATCCACCAACTTTCCTTTTTTGCGCTTTTTACCCTTTCCAGATTGCTCCTGTTTCTGTCCCAATTTACCAATCACCACTTTCTCTATTTGTAAATTTCCAAGTTTTTACCATAACAGTCACTCCATACCTTGTGTTTCAGCATTTCTCAAGTACTTGCACGCGTTTCATTCCACCAATTTTCTGTTCTTTTAATTTATTTCTTCACTCCATGTATTTTTTTTCCTGCACCAATCCCAATAGTCTGCAACACACAACAACCAGACTACCTATTAGCCAATCTTTCAACTATTCCAATTGTTACCCATAGTCTTTTTATATTACAATTTATAAACTCTTAAAATTATTAATATACATAATTATAATTTATTACAAATACAAAGAAGTAAAGCAAAATAATGCTTTTTTAATTTTTTGGAAAGACGGTTGTGTAATGTCAACGTGGACGCCATGTAGGAAAAACGGACACCTAACGTAAGAGGACACGTGTATAAACCTAATCGATAGTACTAGCCCACTTACTTTTCCGTTAATAAATGACAGGTTCCCAACTTTTAATTTACCAATTTTTTAAAATATATATTGACACCTCTGTCCCTACCCTCCCACCTTCTCTCCCACTCTTTTTTCTCCTTTTTCTCAGAGCATTCACTGCTCTAACCAGACTGCCACCAACCTCACGCCTCTCTCTCTCAAGCACAAGCAGATACACTCTTAAGTACAAAGTTTGAACCCTAACTCTTGCTCCCTTCTCTTTTAGTTTGTGGAGTTCAGTACTGATTGGCCTTTGAAAGCAAGCAAATTACCTACTTCTTCCTCCCCCATTTTCTTTGCACGCAAGAATCTTCTTCTTCTTCTTCTTTCTTTTTTAATCTCTCTGTTTCTGTGCTCCTGCCAATCTTTTAGAAGATAGCTCCGCATTTCTGTGTTTTTTGAGCTATTTCTGTGTTTTTCTTTAAATTGTTAAACTTTTTTGGTTCTCTTACCCAAGTTTGAAGCTGCAATGGCGAAGTAGGGGGTTCCTTTTCTATGCAGCAAAAATGCGGGCACTGTTGGGAACACACAAGTCAGTTACCTTATTGCTATTGTTATTGTTCTTAGTGTTGCTGTCACGGCGTGTGAGATCTCTGAACCCCTCGTTAAACGATGACGTGCTTGGGCTGATTGTCTTCAAAGCCGATCTTCAAGATCCAGAAGGAAAGCTCTCGTCTTGGAATCAGGACGATGATACTCCCTGCAACTGGGTTGGCGTCAAATGCAACCCGAGGACCAACCGGGTCTCTGACCTCGCTCTTGATGGATTTTCTCTCTCTGGTCGGATCGGCCGCGGACTCTCGCAGCTCCAGTTCCTCCAAAGGCTTTCACTTTCCAGAAACAACTTCACTGGTTCTATTAATCCCTCTCTCACTCGCCTTCCAACTCTAAGAACCATGGATTTGAGTCAGAACAGTCTCTCTGGCCCTGTTCCTGGTGATTTTTTCAAGCAATGTGGGTCTCTTAGGGCCATTTCTCTGGCTCGAAACCAGTTTTCAGGGAATATTCCTGCTTCTTTGAGCTTGTGTGCTACTCTTGCCTCTGTAAATTTCAGTTCCAATCAATTTTCTGGATCTCTGCCACCTGGCATCTGGGGTTTGAACGGGCTTAGGTCGCTTGATTTATCTGAAAATATGCTCGAGGGTGAGGTTCCGACAGGTATTGAAGTTTTGAAAAACCTGCGTGCTATTAATCTTAGCAAGAATCGTTTCAGCGGGCAAGTTCCTGATGGGATTGGAAGCTGTTTGTTGCTGAGAACTGTTGATTTTAGCATGAACTCGTTTTCTGGGAACCTTCCAGACACAATGCGTGGGCTTGGCTTGTGCAGTCATCTCAGTCTGAGCAACAACTTGTTAACTGGCATAGTTCCAAACTGGATTGGAGACATGAAAAGCCTTGAAATTTTGGATCTTTCCAGGAACCGATTTTCTGGTCAGCTTCCAAGCTCCATAGGGAATCTTCAGTTCTTGAAGATAATGAATTTTTCTTCAAATAGTTTAACTGGAAGTCCACCGGGGTCTATGGTCAATTGTGAGAGTCTTTTGGTATTGGATTTGAGCCAAAATTCATTCAGTGGCGACCTTCCTGGGTGGATTTTTGGTTCGGGTTTGGAGAAAGCTTTGCATTCAGACAGTAAGCTTAGTGGGATTCTTCATTCAGTTGCAAAGCTTGAAGTTTTGGATTTATCTTGCAATGATTTTTCTGGTGAAATTGGATCTTCCATTGGGTCTTTAAGCAGCTTGAAATACTTGAATCTCTCTAGCAACTCTCTCGTGGGTTCTATTCCCGCTACTATTGGAGAGTTAGGAAAGATGGCTGTTCTTGACTTGAGCGAGAATAAGCTAAATGGAAGCATTCCTTTGGAAATTGGTGGAGTTTCTTCTTTGAAGGAACTGAGGCTGAATATAAACTCACTCTCTGGACAAATTCCTGGTTCGATTGGCAACATATCTTCCCTAACAACTTTGTAAGCTCTCCGTGCTTTGTCGTTCTTGGTCTTGTTTATGTCCTTCGTCGTGGTTTAGTTTAGAACTTACATAATCTGATGACCTTGAGTGTTTCAGCTGATTATTACTGAATTAGATGCAAAATAGTAGCTTGGAGTCTAGGTCTATGCCTTCATCGGAAATCTGCAGTTTCTCGAATAAATTGTTCTGGCATGATTCGAAAATAATCCTGTTTCATCTGGTAATGTTTTTTCAAGTGATTAGGTAGGCATCGGCAAACCTTTAAAAAGCAACAAATCACGAGCTTGATTGTGAAGCAATATTTAACCTCTTATTGTCAAATATTGGTAGTTAAAAGAATATTTAACATTTTCTGTCAAAATTGGTTGTTAAAAGAATATGACGTCTAAATTGTCTTTGGTCAGAAATGAGGAGAAACCGTAGATGCGTGACTTTCAACTTTATTTTTCGTTGCTGCTGAAAGATTTTATATCACTTCATCATTCTAACAAGTTACTTAATTTTTCTTGTTTCTTTCTCCTTCCCCTCGGGGCTTTGAAGATTCCTATCTCAAAACAGCTTGTCTGGACCAATACCTGCTACATTGGGAAAACTTTCAAACCTACAAGTTGTGGACTTGTCATTCAACAGCCTAAACGGTAGCCTGCCCAAACAGTTGGGCAATCTTCCTAACCTCTCCTCCTTCAACATTTCTCACAATTATTTGCAGGGTGAACTACCTGCTGGCGCTTTCTTTAACACCATATCACCGTTGTCTGTCACTGGTAACCCATCGCTTTGTGGCGCTGCTGTCAACAAGTCATGCCCAGCAGTGCTTCCCAAACCTATTGTTCTGAACCCAAATTCATCTTCTGACTCACCATCTGACTCTCTACCACAAAATCTTGGTCATAGAAGAATCATCTTGAGCATATCAGCTCTTATTGCTATTGGTGCAGCTGCTGTCATTGTTGTTGGGGTGATAGCTATTACTGTCCTCAATCTACGTGTTCGGTCATCAGAATCTCGATCTGCAGCTGCCCTTACAATATCTGCAGGTGATGACTTCAGTCATTCCCCTACCACAGATGCCAACTCTGGCAAACTTGTCATGTTTTCAGGTGAGCCTGACTTCAGTACTGGAACACATGCTCTGCTCAACAAGGATTGTGAACTTGGGCGTGGTGGGTTTGGAGCAGTCTACCGCACGGTTCTTGGGGATGGGCGTCCAGTTGCAATCAAGAAACTCACAGTCTCAAGTCTTGTCAAGTCCCAAGAAGATTTTGAAAGGGAAGTAAGAAAGTTGGGAAAAGTCAGGCATCAAAATCTTGTTGCACTTGAAGGTTACTACTGGACTCCATCCTTGCAGCTCCTTATATATGAGTTTGTCTCTGGTGGGAGCTTGCATAAACATCTCCACGAGGGGTCATGTGGACATTTTCTTTCTTGGAATGAGAGGTTCAATATAATTCTGGGGACTGCTAAGAGCCTGGCCCATTTGCACCGATTGAATGTCATCCATTACAACATAAAATCAAGCAATGTTCTTATTGATGGTTCTGGCGAACCCAAAGTGGGGGATTTTGGCCTAGCAAGGCTGTTACCAATGTTGGATCGCTATGTATTGAGCAGTAAGATTCAGAGTGCATTAGGGTACATGGCACCTGAGTTTGCCTGCAGAACAGTAAAAATAACTGAAAAATGTGATGTTTATGGGTTCGGGGTCTTGATTTTGGAGATTTTGACTGGCAAGAGGCCCGTTGAGTACATGGAAGATGATGTGGTGGTGCTCTGTGATATGGTCCGAGGAGCGTTAGAAGAAGGCACGTTGGAAGAATGCGTTGATGGGAAGCTTTACGGGAACTTCCCTGTTGAGGAGGCAGTTCCAGTAATGAAATTGGGTTTGATATGCACATCACAAGTTCCATCAAACCGGCCTGACATGGGAGAGGTGGTTAACATATTGGAGCTGATCAGATGCCCTTCAGAAGGTCAAGAGGAATCTGGATGAATATGAGATAACTAATACTTGGAATTCAAGAGAAGTGCATTCAAGATATATTTGGATTTCAAGACAAGGGTTTCAGAATGAATTATCCGGAGAAGAGGAATCCGGTTTGTTCAATTGAAGAAAAAGGAGAAATTTGGTTGTATTTTGTAGTCATGGTTCTTCTGTTTCTTTTGAGTTTTTTTTTTATTCTTCCTGGCATCGGATTCCTCTTCACCGGGTTCCACTATTTGGGACCCTTTCAAGAAATGTTTAGCAGTTTCTAATGATCACCAGACATTTTATTTTGTAGTGCTTTGGTTTCTTAGTACTGGTATGATCTGATAGGAACATAGATTTCTGAATTTTTTTCCAAGGGACGTATTAACATAGAGCTGGGAACTGCAAAACTATATGCCTGTGGGAATTGCTAACTAAACTCTAGTAATGAATTCTCATTGATTCTTGTCATAAAATTTGACCTCTCTTTGTTTGTCAATACCTACTGGATGGTACAGTGACATAACTACCATCAGAAACATGTTTTCTTGTACAAATTTCGTGTCAGACACATTTACGTTAATAGAAAATTGGTGCTGAGATATCTCAATTCTTCCTGTCATTGGCATTGCCAGGTCATGACAATTGCAATTATGGTTAAGACACATTAGTTCTTCCAAGTCAAAAGCCACTTGGTTCTGGGAGCTAGAGCCTAGGCCCTAGAGTAGTTCCCCAAGATTCTTTAGCTGGCTCCCACTTCGAAGCAAGGAAATCCTTAGTGCTCGAATTGAATAACAGGAACGGGCCACAGTGAAGAAGGAAAGCAAAAGCGAAAAGCAGTGCATTGGGAACAGGGAAAGGTATTGGGTAAAATAAAAGAGAAGCTCTTCGGCCTAAAGGAATTACATATTGTCAAGTCCGTGGAATTTAGAATTTCTCGTACCATGATGCTGTCGGAATTGGAAGTCAAATCTTTCTACTACAATTTTTTTTGTATTATTTTTCATTGCTCCCCCGCCTTATTACGTTCTTCTTTTCCGAAAGCACCTCTGTTTCTTCTTTCGATACAGTTTTCCTTTCCACTACCTAAATAAAAGTGCGATTCTTTAAGATTTCTCCCATAATTTATTTATACCTAAGAAAGAAAAAAAGTGAACATTCCACAAGAATTGACAGACAGGTCTCACATGGGTTAGTCTTTGGCTTCTTCCTTTTGTCTTCAACCTCATGTCAGTGTCTGTCATGTCATAATTGCTGCACGCCCTCTTAAGCGGAAGGGGATCCTGTGTCTCCTGGCCTAATCTCCTCTCATCTGAATCATCTACTTAAATGAGACCTACTTAAATAGATAACTCAGATAAAAAGGGGTCAGAATAGAGCCAAAGAAAGGGGCCAGAGGATGTAGCCCCCTCTTAAGCACCCATTTTAAATCTGCCTTCCATAACTAGTCTAATCAGGCATCACCCCCTACCAATAGACAGTAGTACAGCCAATATAGAGATTTTTAAAATTTTTCCCATATGGGGAGGGAAGGGACAGGTACACTTTACGAGTGGGACTCAGTCAAAGCCACGACATTCGCTGGTTGGAACCTGAAGCAGAGATTAGCTAGGTTTAGGATATTGTATAAGCACATGGGGGTCCTTAATAATCTCGTGTTTTGTCCATGGCTGGGTTGGAGGGAATATCCAGTTTGTTTTGGCTGTATACAGAGCTTCATAGACCACCCTTGCTTGTCTATGTTAGTGTAATTGTGTCGCGTAAATTTCCACGTCAACCTATGCATCCAACGCCCTCTTCTTCTTCATATTTCAAACCAATATTTTAAAAACTAAACCAATAATAAAACTTTTTAAGTGATTGATTTTTTAGTGCAATTTAATTTAATAACTTTTATTTTTAAAATTTATTCAATTTATTAATTAATCAGTCTATTGTTATAAATAAAATTAATTAATTAATTTATATTTAATAATCTCATTTTTAGATAAACTTTAAATTTTTAATAACTAAAAATAAATTTAAGTTACTTTTTAAAATTTTCAATTGTTTAATCCCGTGAACTATCGTATGGGCTCCTGCCTGCCTCTTTACGATAAACTAACTCTTATGTAAGTTTCATTCACACGACCCTTTTCTCTCTTCAGCTTTCAAAGTTTTTATTTGAATATTTGTTACTGCCACCAAGATTTGCATTAACGACAACTTGTGTCTTAATTTAATAATAGCCTAATATTAGTTTAATCTTTTAAATTTTTAACACCTTATCTTACTGATTTAACTTTTTAATAGTAATCAGTAAGATAAAGTTGAAAAAAGGATTTTTACAATGATTTCCTTAAATCTTTATATGCTTGATTCTTCCACGTTATTGATTCTTCACCTTTATTCCTTTGAAGCTCTCTTAAGGTACGTACTTACTATATTTTACTTATTTTATTTATCTTTTGGTTATTCAATTGATTTAATTAGCATCTTTGCCCATTTTTTCCTTCCATTAAACTTAATGTTTCATATATTAGCTTACTAATATCACTAAGATAAAAATATTAGTAACAAAAAGTTTTTTGTTATAAAAAATATGAGTTAGAACATCTTTTAATCCAATTAAACTTTAATATACCATTGCCATGAAGATTGCTTTAGAAAATAGATTGACGTTAACAATCTGCACGGTTTATGGTCTTAGCTCTTCCTAATAAAACCTTTTAGTTGTTCTATATAGATTTTTATTTAATTTTGCTTTTATGAATAAAATCTTTACATCCATATGGTATAATTCAAAATCCATTCTAATAATTAAAGCTAAAATTAGTCAAATTGAAGTAAACTTACAATAGGTGAGAATGTCTCCTTATAGTCGGTCTCTTCTTGTTATGTGTATCCTTTTGCTAATAAAGGTGATTTATATCTTTCTATATTGCCACCATTTTTTCTTTTAAATTAATAACTCATTTTTCCTAAAGGATTTATGTCCTTTAGTAAGATCCACCAAGTCTTAGACTCGATTCAATCTTATTGAATTTAATTCTTCTTCTATTGCTTTAACCTATTAATCTTTAGTAAGATTGCACAGAGACTATTTTACATTTTTTAACTCATCTTCTTCTTATGAATATCAAAACACCATGTGCGAATTAATCCATAAGCACCTTCATTGAGTATAAACAAATTAATAATCTCTTAAATTGCTCTTAATACATATCATCTAATTGATATTAACTTACTAAATTAGTCTGATCTAGTATATCATATAGAGATAATTCTTATCCTATATCTGCTTGCTTTGTAAAATTATTCTTTAAAAATGTGATATCTCGTAACTCAAATTCACTTACTTTTTCATTATCTCATTCGTGTATAAACATGTATCATTTGGAATGTTTCTAATACTACTTATAAGTATACTTTTCTTCTTTATGGTACCTAATTTTTCATACTTATGTGAGGTTTCATACACATGGATGGCATATACTCAATGTTTTAGATGTGATAAATTAGGTTTCTTATCGATCCATAACTCACACAATGCTTTATAATTGATTTAGTAGGCACTAAGATATGTACATATGTAGTTTTTTAGTAATGTATCATACTAATAGGTGATAGGAACTTTCACTGTGTTATTATATACCTAACCATTACCAGAAAAGTTCTATTTTTCCTTTCTACAACATCATTTTATTGTGAGTTTTTTTGAAATATTTAGCTACCTATCTATTTCCTTTTTCATCACACAAACTCTTAAATTGATAGGAAATGTATCCTTATCCTGAATCAATTATTGAAGCCTTTATCTTCTTATTTAAGTGATTCTCAAATAAAGTCATATACTTTTGGAAAAGAATGTAATTCTTCAAATTTATGAAGAATCAAATATAAATATCTATAACTAGTTAATCGTTGATAAAGGTGATGAAATAAGTACCCATATTCCTTGACCTCACATTCATTGGGCCACAAATATTTGAACGATTAATTACAATGACTTAGTAGCTTTTGTCACTTAATAAATGGTTTTCATATCATTTCGTCATATAGAAAATATTTATAAGTAAATAATTTTACTCTAATTAGATTTTTTTAAATTATCTTGGACTAATAGATTTATTCAATTATGTCTAATATAACCAAGTCTAGCATGCCACAAATTAACATTAATATCACAAGAATTATATAATATAAATAAAGTAAAATAAAATATATTTGTTCCATAAACAACATTAATATTGTAAAATCATTTAACATAAATTTATGGTTATAGTAATTGCTTCCAATCAAGACATCTAATTCAATAATAAAAAAATTAATATTGAATATAATACTAACTAAAATCACGACAAAATAAGATTCTATTGTATCTTGGAATTAAAAAGCACATTATCTTTATTAAGGGCCAACCACCATGCATGATTAACTTTTAGTTGTCTTTCCTTGTACCTCAACTCTAGAGTTATCACTTACATATGTCCACTTTATCTAATATGAAATGTGTTGGAATTATATGAAGACATCATTTTCCTTTATTACATGGTTTGTGGCTCTCGATTTTACATTCTATAAATGGTGTGATTCAGTTAACAAAAAAGCAATAGAAATAAATACAACATACTTATCTATATTATATGATCTTACCTTCTTAAACTTGTAGCAATCATGGAAGAACTTATCTTTAATTCCACAATTATAGCATTTTACTATCATATTTGCATTCCTAGGAAGACCTTTTCCTTTCTCATCTTGATTAGCCTTACCCTTCTTAGAATCCTAATAATTATGGAAACCTTTTTTTTTCTTCTTTGTCATATAGACCAACCTTAATGCTTACTTTTCTTAGTTTTAACTCCGTGTGAGCTTGAATTAGTCATATTGATATGTGATATATAATATAAACGAAACAAATAAAAGTAATACTAAAGAATCATTAGGCAAGTTTACCTATTGTTCTTATAATATAGCTTTAACAAGTTGAATGTTAATACCATGAAGACTATAACTACTAGTACTAACTATCTTTTTTATTATCTATCTAACTAAATTAGTGATTAATTTTAAAAAGTAAAGTAAACTATAAAATACAAATAAGAACCAATTTGTCAAGGTAATGGTAAGAACAAAGATAACCAATCGATAAATAAGATCCACACAAGAATCTCCCTAGAACTTTACTATGCTTGAATTTATTATGTTGTTTTTATTGATGCTGTTCTTGTTATTGGTAAACATTTAATCCTTATTTCTTAGACTCATAGGAATTTAAAAGTTATAATTGTATCCTCTATCAAGACATACAACCCCTATCCTTAAGTATTTTAACCAAAAGTTCTTAAATCAAAACTCCTTTAAAAACAGATTAATTCATTATATGAATTCCATGATAGATTTCATTCTAACTCAAAAGGATCACGTGGTCTTATATGTAGAATTCCATTTAACCCTCATTATTTATGTTATGATATATTCATATACATAAGATCTTCTGCATTCACTACTTTAATCCTTTATATGAATTCGAAATCAAACATTTTTTGTTTATTATTGCGATTCAACATTATAGGTTATCGTTAACCTACAAATTTAATCCCCTACTTAAATTGATTTGTAGTATAGTAAAGCAAGGGTATACAAAGATCAAAACACAAGGAATATTTTTTTACTTTCAAGCAAAGTATGCGTGAATGTTATGCATGAACTGATGCACAATAGGATAAGATTGGGGAATTTGTTTGTTTGTGTTAAAAGTAAACAAGAAGAGAAAGAAGAAGACGTGATTTAAGTTCAAAAAATAAAGCCAAAAGTTTTCAAGAGATAAATTGTTAGAAAAATTTGAGAAAAAAGTTCAGATTAATTAAAGACCAATTGCAAAGGTTTTCACTAAATCCTTAGGTTTTTTTAATCATTGAAAATGAATTATTTCTTAAATTGAAAAATTAGGGTTCATTAAGCAAAGATAGATGCATTCAAAACAAGCATGACATGCAAAATCTTCTTGTTAATGCATTAATCAAAAACTAACATGAACAACACAATAACAAGAGCATTAAGATCAAAATCAAGTCTGCTAAACCTAAGTTAATTTTCAAGAAAGCTAGCATGTATAAAATTAACCTATGTCTTGATCCAACTAATTAAAACCTACATACAAAATTTAATTTTAATTAGTTGCTGCTACTTAACATTATCAATTTATTGTCCAGTAATTAAATTAATCAGACAGCATCCAAATTATTTATGCAAAATTCAAATTCATGACTTTAAATCCACATGCATAATTCGACAATCATGTCTAGATCAAGAATACAAATTTTCAATTATAGATTCATCAATTATATGCACATGCTTCTCATAAAAACAACCATGAATTTAGCTAATAGCGTCAACAATTGGAAAAGAGAATTTAGTTCATAATTCTAAGTAAAAAAAAGTTAAAAATCATCATTGAAAATATAGTGCAAAATTCGGGTACAACAAGAAAAACTAGAGAAGAAAATAAAACTAGGGTTCTACCTAGAAAGAAAGAGAAATCATAGGAGAAAGAAAGAGCAGAAGAGAGATTCACGTCCAAAGAAGAGAGAAAACGTGAATGCACATTTAAACTAATACTAAAGGACCATATTTATATTGACGGAGGTCTTGTAGGAGAGGATATCTTTTCTAAGTAGAAGTAGGTCTTTCTTTCCTTATAGAATTAAGATCTTTACAAAGGAGCTGATTTCTTTTCTAAGTAGAAGTAGGTCTTTCTTTCCTTATAGAATTAGGATCTTTACAAGGAAATGATTTCTTTTCTTAAAAATTATAAATCTTCATTTCTACCAATCTATATGTCCCTTGACTGTCTGGATTGTTCCTGGATCCATTTCTTGTAATGGCGAACAAGAATCTTCCGAAATATATATATCCTAGTTGAAGTAGGATTACTTATAGAATTAGGATTTTTGCAATTTTGGTTACCTTAGGGTATTTCGACCTCCTCACTCTAAAAATGACATCCAAAAGTCCTAAATCTCCCTCCTTAGCATGATTTTCTTCACTTGACACATAAAATACCTGAAATGATAAAATCAATGTAAGTCACGTGATTTAGACATCAAATGAGAATAAAAACTAATTGTAAAAGTATTAAAAAAAGAAAATATGAGTGCATCACAACATAATAAATAAATAAATATAAATTCTCAAGAAAATTAAAATCTTTTATTAATTCAAAGATATTAATTCTAAGTAATAATTATAAGGTTCATCCCATATAAGTATATATCCCAATTTAGTTCGTAAAAAGACAAAGAAATCTTTCAATAAACAATAAATAAAATAAGATAGAAAAATAAGTTTTCATGGATCTTGAATCTTAATGTTCTTGCGTGATTCTTCATGGAATGCTTACTTCTCTCTAAGATTACTTTCTTCTTGATGTGTTCTTGAATTTCCGTTAACCATCCTCTCATTCTCCAACCTTTTTAAATCTAATTTTGACTGACTTCTATTCCTTCTTGAATGCTCTCCCCTTTTTATCATAAAACCTTAAAATTATGTCAGACAAACACCATATAAGACTCGTCCTCTGTTGATTTATCTTCCTTTTAGCATCTTTCTCATAACAATTGCCATCAACATGGGTTTAACACAACCCTTTAGTAATCCTATGTTTCATCATTGCTCCTTCTCAAAAACTAGAAGAAAAATAATGAACTAACATAGAACATAAGTTTAATATAATTCTCTATTTAACCCATTTTCTTGAATATAGATCTTTATTATCCCTATATTATTGAATATAGTTCCTTAGTGTCATTGAACATAGGTCTCTGTTGGCACCATATTCTGCTCTTTCCTTTAAATTCGTGCCAAAATCACTCAAACTTGCCCTAACTCATTCCTTCTTTATTGGAAAGTTAGAACAAGATAAAAAAATAAAATATAAGAAAAATTAATTACCAAATCCAATAAAAATGATCTAAAACAAGCAAAATGCTTTCATAATCATGCTAAAAACTTAGTCTAATTAACACTTACCATATGTACACCTTAGTATGGGACGTGAAAGCCTTAAGATGTTAACTTTTCGATAATAAATGTCTCATAACATCGTCCATCATCTTGATATTCTCATCGTGATTAAGGTGCATTTTCGTGTGCTCCAAATGTTAAGATAAAGATCATAAGACAACTTGCTCTTACTGCTCATCTAGCAAGATATGACCACCATCCTTCAATTTGCTAACCATGTTTGACAATAGCCTCAAATGCCTTTGTGTTGAATTATCCAGCCTTTTCTTATTGGTGTCTAAGGTCAATAGTGTACTAAGAATTAAACCAACAACGTTCCTACAAGATTTTCATTCTTCCTTATTGCCTGATCCACCTTTTTATTCTGAGTTGATGACCTAAACAACATCTGATCCTCCGGTACTGACTCATATTCTTTGGCGTAGATGGGACTTTTCTATCTTTCAAAGAATGATTTGAGTCCCAATACAAAGATATAAAAAAAAATACTATCCATACCCTGTTACGTATAACTTCAAAATAGATTGGGTCAAAGTGAACATCACCAAAAACGAAACACTTGTTAGTCTTGGAATCAAAATAGGTAATGAAAGGGATTCTATCTTTGATGAGAATGACTACTGGGTGGACATTGTGCCGTTGGTTGTTGCGACTTCGCTGGTCAAGAAAAAAAGATACTGGCATATAAAAATAAGCTTCTTATTGATAATCCTCACCATCAATGTCATTACAAGGGATTCTGGTTCGCCATCCTTTTGGCATAAACTAGCACTACAGGTGTGCCTTCCTTCTTAACAAACTCATCTGTTAGTTCTTTTTTAAGCTCTTCGAGAGTAATGATAAATAGTAGGCATAAGCTAAGCTGTTAAGAAACCAAGCCCTTCGAGTTTTGAGCTTGATTTTTCAGGGTTTTTTCATGATTTTCACTTTCTTACAAAAATGGCAAAGGAGAAGACTGCGATTTCCAAAAATGTAAGAGTATTGTCTCTATTTGTCTCTCTATATCCCTACCTTTGTCTATTCCTGTCTTGAGCTCTTTACGTAGAGTAGGTGACAAATGTTATAACTTTATGGTTGACTTGCTAATAGGGCTTTATTTTTGGTAGTTGATCAGGAAATCTCCATTGTATGATTGTAGAGACAGGGGAAAAGGGCCTTATCAAACTTAATCGATTTATCTGATGAATAGTGTGTTGTATCTAAAGGAATTCAAATCAAGTAACTACATACGTCTACGGCATTCAATTTGGAGTAATGGCTAGGTCACTAAATTAAGTAATGACTAAACTGGTGTGGCATATTGTATTAAAACAACAAAATTTTATTTCATGATGCTGGCCTTGTGAACTTCCTGCGTAAATTGTCACATATTTTCTCTACATGCTGAGTAGCATCCATCCTTTTGATTTGGAGCATCATCATCATGGTTCATAGTTTTTTCAACTTGATATATTTTTGGCTCTAATGCTGCAGGGTGTCTTAATTGAGTCTACAAGTGGCAATACGGGCAGTGGAGAGTGGACTTGAAGTAATTTTTATTATATAAAAACAATTTAATTACATTATTCATATTTTTGTTTTTGGTAATAATGAGAATTAATTACATTAAGAATACAATTTAATATTTTAATAAATTTAAATTAATATTAATTTTAATATATAATAGTATAATACATTATTTGAACAAGATAACCATTAGACAGCACATTACTTAAACTTATGGCTACCAAACAAACTAATTGTGGGACTAATCCAATAAACATATTATCAAAAGAAAAGTTTTTCAAATAAACCAATTATTTAATGCATAGTGCAATCAAATGTACTACATTATTTAATAAATACAGCATATAAATAAACTTATTATTTAAATAAGGAATAGAGGAAATCATGAGAAGTCAGTGTTAATAAATTAGACATTTAAAATTAGTATACGCAAGGATGTGTAGGTAAAAAGTTGAGGCTTATGCCTAGGCCTTGAAATGCCATATTTTCACATCTCCAAAACCTATATTAACCTTTCTAAGGTGAACATGGGCTTCAAGGATTTAATCAATCTTAGATAGGTCCAAATGGGCTTATAGGTCCAATAGATGAACCCATTTATCTTTAACTTATTTGACCTATATTAATTGGGCCTAAATAGACTAACTAGGTTGACCTAGATGACCCTTTCATTAATTCACACTAATCAATTCTACTACATAAGTTAAAGCCTATAAAAATTGGCCTAATCCACTTATCTAGTCAAACCTACTAAAACAAGTCAAGTTTAGTAACCCTTTAAGATCTAATAATTCAATTTACCATAAAAGGCTCATATGACACAATTATTCACAAAATTACTATTAACCCTTAAAAATATAGAACCGAATTTTCTATCATGGCTATACTGCCACTAACGAAAGTCATTATAGGTTACAGGTGGCAGACTATCAATTTTTGGTTGTCAAATTTGTTTCTGGTCGGGTCGGCCGCGTTGGGCCCGGATCCAGTGTCAATGTCGTATGGGCTGATCGGTCCAATCAGCAAAGATCAGTCTCATACCTAATGGCTATGTCAAGCCCAAGCATGACCCACGCTCTCCTCAGCCCACTTGTATGAGA
>JANJEY010000234.1:45116656-45129768 GCA_024703695.1 Erythroxylum cataractarum | reverse complement strand
CCTATATAACCTGGTTGTCTTAGCATTGGAACGTAGGATATACAGATAATTAATTTGGTATTGAAATAACAGGTATATTGGTTCCAAAACTAACACTTGAAAAACAATTTCTAGAGGCTCCTCATATTAGTTAAGCATAGGTTTAGCTTATATTTCTATTTATATTGACCTCTCCTTATTGTCGTATTAGCTCCAGTTAAACACTCTGCTTGCTATTAGAGGCCTTTGTGTTTATACATCATGCCAAAATTAATATTTAGCTACAGACAATATCAGTCCCTGAATAAGCACTCTGCTTGCTATTAGAGGTCGTTTGTGTTTATACATCGTGCCAAATTTATTATGTTTGAATAACCACCGTAAGAGTACCTTCTTCATAGACAATATCAGTCCCTAAATAAATCTAGGAGGAATGCACGAAAGTCAATTTGCGCTCCTGAAGTGAGTTTAACAAATTTTGTACATGTGAGTTCTGTTTTGTTACGTGGTTTTAACATATTCTTCTGATTTCAGGTACACTGTTTTCTGGAGAAGAGTATTATTGGAGATTCTGTTAAAAAGATCCCAAAGATCAAAATCACAAGCAAGAGCAATGTGTACACTTTTGGAGATAAAGTCTCGTGTTCAATTTGCCATTAGGTTTGATCCTATATCACAGTTTTTGTTTCCTTGGGTTGTGCCTTCTGACGAAGTTATGATGAGTGTCTTCGCCTCTGAAGCTGATAAAGACATGGTGTTTTCACTGATGGGTGGCCATGGGATTGAAAGAATCAATTGAAAAAGAAATCGGTGAAGGTGAAGGAGAGTAAGTTGCAAACAAAAGAAGTAGACACTGGATGAGTTTGGCTTGGTGTGCTTTAAAATATGTCATTTGGGTGCAGCTAACTAGAAAGTACCTGGAAGTTTCGTTAGGCATTTTTGGAGCATCAGAAGATAGCACAAGTCATTAGGGGGTTTTTTGGTGTAGTTCACTAGAAAATACCCAGAAGTTACGCCGCTTTGTCTGCAATTTGTATTTAGAGAGAAAATATAAATAAAATTTGTATTAAGGCACAGTATTCCTTGTTAATTGTGTGGTTAAATGAGGAATCATTGTTGCATTACAAATAGTGTATTATAACATGTTTGCGAATTATAATTAGTGTATTTTGATATTAATTAGTGAATTATAATATGTTTGCGAATTACAATTAAATAATACATTGTCTGTAGGTATAAAATTCTTGTGATACACGAATAATTATTAAAATTAATGCTATATTAAAAAAGTTAAAGAATTATTAAATAAATAAAATTTATAAATAATCTTAAATAGTTATTAAATATAATATTTTAAAAATTTTTCTTAAAAAAAACATTTTAAAAATTTTATTATTGTAAAATAATTATTAAAATTTAAAAATTATTAAATTAATATAATTTTTAAAAAATAGAAATAATAATAATAATAATAAAAACGTCACAAAAGACATTCCGCGACGTTTTTCAAAACGTCGTAGAAGACAATCAGCGACGTTTAAAAATAAACGTCGCAGATTCCTTCATATTCTGTGACGTTTTAAAAACGTCGCAGAAACTCTAACAATCCGCGACGTTTTCCTAAAACGTCGCGGATTGTCCAACTTTTTTGTGACGTTTTTCAAAACGTCGCAGAATGTCGGCATTTTCTGTGACGTTTTTCACAAAACGTCGCAGAAAATATTTACCTACACTATATTCGGCGACGTTTTTTGTGACGTTTTTTAAAACGTCGCAAATGCTCTTCTGTGACGTTTTTAGGACCTTTTGTGACGTTTTTAAAACGACGCAAAAGGGCTTATTTTCTTGTAGTGAAAGGACAGTATATAATACTATGATTAAAGATAATATATATAAAGTATAGTGTGGAAGCAATTTTATATACAAGAAGAACATATTTTCAAATATGAATTAACCATATTACCAAGATAGAATAACAATAATGTATCAGTGATCACGTAAGTATTTACATAGAAATACTTAAAGATAATCCATATATTAAAATCCATTTTTTTAAATAACCTATTGATAAGTCTTCTATCTCTCTAGAAGGACTTGTATCTTTCTTTAGATAAAGTATGTTTTTGCCTTTAGTTGTTTTAGATGTAGTTCACTTTTAAAAAATCAATATACTTAATATCTAATAAACTTATTAATTAGATATATATCTCCACATTCCAATAGACTACTTCTACCATGTTTAGTTCAGATATAACACATTTGAAGCATAAAGGAGAGTTTGAATTATAACGAGATATCATTTAATTAACAAATTTTAGGTAAGATCTATAAAGGGTTTCCCATTTCGTATTACCTTAATAACTTTCATTATAGACAATCACCACCTAATGGTTAAGAATACTTTCCTGGAACTAAAGGTAATAAGAATAAAAATTAAGATTTTTATAGAAAAGGGGGTGGGGATCATGATAGATAATTAGGCTAACACAAGGGGCAAAGAACTAACCTCAGTGCACAAGACTTCTCGCTTTGTGAGGGTCAAAGGAGGGTCATCAATTATACATAACCTTTCTTTTATATTTTACAAAGAGATTATTTCTGTAACTCGAACCCGTGATCTTTTAGTTATAAAGAAGTAACCTTACTAGTTATTTTAAGGCTTGCTGTTAGACTAACACAAAGGGATATCACAAAATTGGTTAAGGTCTTGACTCTTGAATGCAATTGCATTATGGACGAGATTGTATTTTATGAATGATTAGCTTCAATTGAGGAATGTTTTAATTACTATGGTGTGATTGAAAGTGAAATTATTTGATTTTCTAAAATGAAATTAACCAAATTTGCTAAATTGTATTACAAGATATTGTTTGTTCAAGTACACTACCTATCACTCGATGGTAGTTTATGACATTAAAACTTAAGGAAAAATACGTCCCTAAATCTATTAAAAGTTCTTTTCTCTTATGTAAATTTGAAACAATTGGCATCTAATGTAACTGTATATTGTACTTAATTTGAGGTAGCTAGGCTAAGGTCTAGTGAATTTCATATTGTAGATCTTAGATATGCTTATTTTATCAATGGTCTCGGGTATGATATTCAAAATTTTGTTACATGTACTAAACAAAGTAGAAGATATCTACCAAAAATACTTAGAAATTAGAAATTTTAATGAGGTTCATTTATATGATCTCACTATTCATAAACCATGGCATTAGCTAGTTACAATAAACCTCAAGGGTTGGTAAGGAGGCTAGCATTAATAATTCTAAACTTGTTTTCCTATCACTAAGTTTAGGACGAGTAATGCGTCAATTATTGGCCATAAATGTTTAGAGACTAAAAAAGACCAAATTGTTGACCCATTAGATTATTCTGGTGATGAAGATGATCTTAATGCAATTTTTGATGAGGATGATTGTATTGTTAGATGTTTGTAGTCTGCTATTATAAATAATGACAATTAGAAGTGCAATGGTATTTCCACACTTCCATTAAGAGTAGGTTAGGAAGTATAAGCTACTAGCAATCAATAGAGGCAAGTAGTTTCTAAACCTATTGTTAACTTGTTAATTTTAAAGTAGAGTCACATCCACATCCATTTAGGATAGCACGGACGAATAAGATCACCTTATTTGTCTTATAAGGATGTCTAATTTCTACTTACATGGAGGATTATAAAAATGACATATATTGTGATTTTTTTTTACCATAGATGTTGCTTATATTCTTTTAGATTATCCTTGATTTTATGATCATAATATTGTTAACTTTGTTAGAAATAACACTTATTCATTTAAGCATAATGGAAAGAACATTATTTTGAGATTGTAAAGTCTAAAGAAAATAAAAATAAACCTAACATCTTTTAAATTCCTTAAAGTAATTTGTATGTTTTGAAATATAAAGAGTTCAATAAAGAAGGAATTCAAACTCGTAGTATTTAGCATTAAGCAATGAAAAGTATAAACTTGCTGCTGATGTTCATTATAGATCCAAATTATTTCAATTTAGTGACCATGTCATGATTCACATTCATTTTGAAAGGATTCTAAAACATTAAGAAACCTTTATACTAGAGCCATTAGCTTTTACACTATCATTTATAAATTTAGATATAATGCATATCTTCTTAATTTGCCTAATTGCATATATATTAACCCTATTTTCAATGTAAAAGATTTATATAACTTATCGAGACACTTTTAAGTCTCCTATTTTACCTTATAGTGTTTATGTATGTAAAGCTAACAAAGATATACCTTTAATACCTTCTTTGTAGCACATTAAGGAAATGGTTAAGTCCATTATTAATGATGAATTTATGGCTTTAAAAGAAGGTGGTTTTCCTTAGTTTTCCTTATTTTCTTATCAAGCAAAATAGGTGCCCTAATTTTACTGCCATTTAGATTAAAGAGGAAGACTTTTCCATTTAGATCATTCTTGTTGGATATGTGTTTTTCATCTTACTCTTCGAAGCCAAGTTCTTTTCAACCCAAAGAAAATGATAGGGGATGGGATAGGTCCTCATCAAAGTCTATGCATAATATTAAGTCCCAGTTCAATAGTATTTGCTATCACTATTAACATTTGGTTTCTAAGATTTATATTATTAAAGAAGTTTATTATATATTATTACTAGAAAATCTTATGAGTGGCTAGTGTCATACTTCTATTAAACTTAAGAGTTAGAAATCTTGTTAATTGAGGTTTCCTAGTTGTACTTGTTCTTTAATTAGTATTTATAACTAGTGTCTTGTATGAATTTATTAGTCATATTATTAAGAAAATAGATAGTAAGAATAGATAATAATAAAAGAAAGAAAAGAAAAAAATAAGCATAAGAAGTTTTTAATGAGGTTTTGCCAATTAGACTCAAAACTCAAGAACAACCGATTCATTATCAAATAATTATGATGATGATTACATCAAACTAGGTTTACAATAATGTATTTATATATGCAAACTATAATTAATGCAATTTTAATCAAACATATCATTAACTTATCAAGAAATCAACTACACAAATTAAAAATAAAAAGGTTTAAATATACTTGTTTAGGATTCCTGGAAAAAATTTTCTTCTTGAATTGTCAACCATTCACATGTTTAGCCTCTAATAGTATTTATAAAGTAGAGTACAAAAAACTCAAACAATTTTGAGAAGAAAAAAAGGAGTGCTAGCTCTTTGATGTCTTCTTCCTACTTACAAAAAAAAAGAAACTTAGGTTTCTTTCAACTTAAAATTAAGTTTTCTAATTATAATTAAAGTCTAACTCTAATTATAATTATCATAAAATCAAATATCTCATATTTGATTTTTAAAGGTTCTCAAATTTTAAAAATAAGTCTAACTTAATTTAAATTAATTTTTATTTTTTTAATTGTTCTTTATATATGACCTATTAGGTTCTTAATATAGTGGTAATAAATTTAAATTATAATTCATAATTGAAATTAGTTAAACTAAAACTCCTTTACTTTATCTTTAATTCTCCAATTAATAAATTTATAATCATAAATCAAGATTGACATATAATAATATGCGATGATCACCAAATATTAGGAATGTCAAAGTGGTTTGACTTAACTTATTAATGTATGGTTATAATATGTAATTTAATCATTTATCATCTAATATTCCAATTGGATATAGAGTATGAAATTAGTGTTTACCCTATTTAAATCAAATCGTATGCATTATTTCTAATTAGCAACTGATTTATAATTGATATTTGAAAACATAATTTTAAAATTTCAATTCACTCTGGCTAAATAATTCCTTAAATTTACTAATTAAAAATAATGTAATATTCTCCCTAATTACTTTAGAGTGATGATACCTTGTTGCCTTAACTATATATAGTTCATACTATTTTTAAGTACTACCGACTAAGCTACCTTAAATAAAATAATTCATAAGTGGTATCAAAATATAGTAATTTTCATATAAGATACTTTGGTAATCTTAAGACTAAGGATCAATTATATAACCATCATAATGAGGAAATCCATAAACACAAAAGTAATGTTCCATTCAGGATTATCATAATCAGGCCAGTTTAGTAAACTTATTCTCTAATAAGAACCTATAAATTTATTTAAGTATCTCCATACTTTAATTTATGAGACCAATTACATTTATTATAAGAAACAAATATAACCTGTACTAATTTTACTGTTTCATCATTATCCGTTCTTAATGAAAGTAAAACTAGGAATAATTCAAGAATAATACATAAATATAAATTGAATCTTATAACTATCATCTCATCATAATTTTAATTGTAAAATATTTTTAAAGAGATTTTACCTTTATTTTTAAGCATCAATTTAATTAACAAAATATATAAAGATAAAATAGTCCCATTTTTTATTAAAATAGTTATATATTACATTATATTGCAACCAATTGATTGGTTTCAAAGGCATAAACTATCTCCCATTTGCACTAAAAAAATTGCTTACGTATTTAATACCATATCCATCTATATAACAATAATTTCTCTTTTGAGGTAACAACTTAATGAGAGGATTTGTAAGATTCTCTGATGTGGATATAATTTTCATATATGTGCACCCTATTTGCACTTGAATTTTGCTTAAATTTGCTTTAATAAGGGCCAAACTTATGTTTTTTGTGTAATTTTTAAATTTGGGCCCTTTGTGTGAAAAAATTGGATAAAGAGGAGATCAAACTTGAAGAATTAGGCCCAAGCCAACTTGGCAACAGATAGTTATGCATTAGTATGTGTTTTTCTAAGCATTTGGTATGTGTTTCTTGCATGATATGTTAATATTATTGTGTTTTTGGACTTGTTTTTGTTTAGTTTGATCTTCATGGTTGTTCTTTTGTGTTTGATATTGGTTTAGGGTAGGAATTTATCATTTTGGTGTAGGAATGAAAGGTTAACACCTTTGTGATTGAGCTAAGGACCAAGAAAAGAGAAGAGAAGTGGAGCTACTGAAAAAACAAGAACCTACGACCGTGGAAAAGGGCATGTTTTTCACAATTGTGGGAAATCTATTCAGAAAGTTTATGTCAAGATAACCCATGATCATAAGAAGCATAAGTATAATTCCCACAATCGTGGGAATTGGAAGTCGAAGGGACACACGAGTTTAGGTTTTTGTGATTTTATAAGGTAGAGGATTTCGAGAGCCATTAGTGAGTCGAAAAACTTGCTTCTTGGATCCAAAAGACAGAGCTAGAGCCTAGAGATAGGTGGAGATTTAAGGTTTCATTCCCGATTGGGCAAAGAACACCCCATCATCCAGATTTTCCATATTTGGGCAAAGAAGAGGAGGATCTTTCCCATTTAATTTTATTTCAATTTCTTTCTCTTCTAACATGTTTATCATAGATTATTTGATTGTTAGGGATGTTATGGATATTATGATTAGCTAAAACAATTTTAAGGGTTTGTTGTTTGAACTATTTGTGAACCTTTAGTTATCGATTTAATGATATACATGTTTGTGTTATTTATTGTGTTTAAATCTTGCAATAAATCGAGAGAATGAGCTTAGTAATTTGTGTTTAATTGTACAACAAGAGTTGATAATTAATAGACCTATAAATAACAAGTTGTTGATTTATTAGGAAGAGATTTCAATAGATTAATACACTGCCTATAGGATAGTTTCATATCTAGTTAAATGTTTAGGAAAGACTTTCCTCATCTAAAGATCCCAAAGTTAATTCTAATTTATTTAACTAGTGACATTTAGTTACACTTTGAGAGAGGATAGCTAGAATTTTAGGAAATCTTAGGTTAAGCATAAATTGAATCAATTAATCAGGGGGAGCAAATAGGGATAATGACAATTCCTAATGTTTAATTTTGATTTTTCTCCAAGTCATTTTGGTCTGGGTTAGTTTGTATTTATTTTATCTTTTTAAAATTCAAGTGAAATGATTTATTAAATAAAGAATAACCTAAATTAAATGGTGCCTAAGCATAATCCTTGTGGGAATGATATCTGCTTCCAACTACAAGTATGATTCGTATACTTGCAGTTTTGAGCATAAGACTAGTAGTGTGTTTTGCATTCAACAACAATGTAGTCACTACGGTGTCCCAGAGTAAGCCAAGCAATTGCAATTATAGATACTCATTTAATTCCACTTGGTATTTTGGCCATAGGGTGCAATCCTCAGCTAGAATCATAAACTTCAAGGAAACGTTAAGCAACATGTTGGTCATGGGGTGTGGCCAAGACAATAAGTAAAAGAGAGAGGGCTGGCAACTGATTGATCCATTTGGAGCTCTAAATAACAAAGAAGATTTATGGGGACCAATTCCTAAAGAAGAAATTACTAAGATAGGAAAGAAAGAATAGTTATAAAGGGTAGAGTTTTAAGGTTAAATGTTAAAATTGGTTATATAAGTAAGGTTAGCTTAACGACTATATAAAGAAAAAGATAGAAAGAGAATGAGGACTTAATATTTTTATCATTCATCTATCATATTTGGGAGGAACTGTGAAGGAGGAAATGAGCACAAGAAGAAGATTAAAATAACTATGTCCTTTAATTCTTTTTTTCTTTAATGTTTCTTAAGAATCTCATAATATGTGGCTATTTTCATTAGGGTTGTTTAGTTAGGAAGGCTATGGATAAGCTTGTTTAAATGTGTGTTATTGGTTGATGCTTTGTAACACTTAATTGTCACCTTATTCAATCTTGAGTTTAATGGAACTTAGGTTTGATCAATATAATAGACCTTTAGTAACTAGTGATCTTGAGAAAGTAATTAGTTAGAAGCTAATAGCTGCGCATCGTAACGCTACCAAAATAACTAAACCTACAATTGTAGCGGTGGCAATTCTAGGTCAATCATACAGAGATTAAATCCAATCACTTTCCTGAATTCTACATATATGTCATTGAATTAATCTCGGCCTAAGCATAATTTTGCATATGTCATTGAATTATTGCCTCTACACCTCTCTTAAGACTATTGATTGTGAATTAACAACAAGCTCTAATAATTTCAGTTTTTCCTTAAGTTGTAGTTAATAAACCCTAACTATTGGGAAACCTAGAACAAGTTCTCTAAGTTTATTTGGCCAACCACTTTATAAGTGAGAAAAACAGACCAATCTAAGCAATAATCACACAAGCTCTAACTATTTAACTTATGCTACGTTATCCCTAATGATTTAATATCGATAGTTTCCATATATAACCTTCAATATAACTATTACGTATCACATTCAAGTTTCAGTTATGGGTTTTCATGAAAAACGATTCAATAGAGCATTAAAATCATTCTCATACAATACTCAAACAATCTATACAAGATAACGTAAACAATCCGAAAAAAGGGAAAGAAAATGATATATAATAGAAATATGCTTAATGTGCTCCTTGGCCTTGATTGCCCCTCCGAACCAATGTTGGGTGGTTTAGCCTTCCATTTCCTTCTTCAATCTCCAAGAATCAACAAAGAAAACTTCTGTCTCCATTAAAAATCAAAGAGAAATGTAGATCTTTTTCCCTCCTCATTTTTCTTCTCTCCTTATATTTTCTCCCAAATGTAGCAAGAATGGAGGCCCCCCTTTTCAGGTTTTCATTATTTTCTCTTTATAGTTCATTCCAATTAGGGTAAAAATTAGGCTTTACTCGACCCAAAAAGTCTGAAATAACCATCGATAAGTTGAGTTCGGAAGCAATCCCTGAGTTATTGTTACACAGGCCATGATCGTGGCCTGTATGACAAGTTTTTGTCACGATCGTGGCCATTATGCCACGAACGTGGCACTGGGTTCTTCCTCCAACCTTCTCTAAGTCTTTTCTTCTTTGATCTGATTCTTCTCCTTCTTATTCCACGAGGACAAGTGAGCGTCAACATCGAGAAGATGACTTAATGCATATGCTTTCAGGTCACTTTAATTCTTTCACTTCCAAACTGTACCTAAAATCAAATATGAGTCAAAGTAAGTATCCTAAACATTTCTAAGGCATTGATCACTAAATGTAGTGGATCAAATGAATAAACATTTAAACACATATGAAGTTCCTCCATACTTAGCTTTTGACTGCCCTCGGGCAAATTGTCAAAATCAAAATCACCATCCAAAACTTTACTTATTTTCCATATTTCCTAAGAGTAGTAATCATAAGTAAAGATGAATGACTTTCAAAACCTATAGCACTAACTCAACACTCAAAGCTTATACTTATGATCCAATAGTATTCATCACCCTTAGAAACTGAGTAATATAGAGGTAGACTTGGACAAAAGCTATTTAAATAAAATATTTCCACAGGTACACTCAAACACTATTCATGATCATAACAATCCACAACTTTACATATCATTTCATTTTTTCACCACTAAAAGTAACATGCATAATCATGAATCAAAGGAATTTTCTAGGGTTGTAGTGTGGGCAAGGGTAAGGTGAGATGTATTTTGGGTGAGGTAGTATAAAAGCCATCAAGCTAGTACAATGAGATATCAAGTGCACAAGTTAACATTGATTTAAAACTGGGTACCTTCAGCTATGATGAATGCAACAATTATATTCTATAACTTAATTCAGCTCTCATACTATAAACCAAATAAACATAACACAAATAATGCTTCGTCCAACATAATATCCACCTCATATGCAATATATTCAAACCACCCATTTAATACAACTTAAGGAGGATAAACCATTAATTAACAACTTTTCAAAACAATTTTATTTCCTCTTTGATACTTTTATTCAAACTCACTTTTTTTCTTTTCTTTTTTTTCTTCAAATATAACAATGATAGAAGCCACATCAATATGGGATTCATAACATGACATTTTAACAAATATAACCAACCCATATATATGCATACCCCCACACTTAGGCTTTTGTACAATCACAGTCATCAAGAATTAACAAATGTTCCATTAGCTTTAAGGCTTAGGTAGGGCATTTGGTTAGGTGCACTTAATGTTATTTATACAAAAGTAAAGGTTAATAAAGCTTAAAGGGGGTTAGCAAAGGACAATTCACATTAATGGGTAGGCTATTTAGCTAATATGGCTAGTAATTAACAAAGAATGCCTAATCATTTTCATGAAAATGCATGTGATAAAAATGTGGTCTTGAATAGAAAATCAAAACAAAGTAAAGATGTACATGTCATGAAGGTCACTTGTAAAAAAAGTAAGTTGATATGGATGTGTCAGGCTAATACAACTCAAAAATTCACTAGTTTTTGTGTACCACTAGTCAAAGCTCTTCTAAGAATAATGCATATTAACCAATCACAAGAGCAAAAGTACATGCTAAGGTTGCCATGGATTTTCTAGTTAATTCACACTCAAATTATGAATAAATAATCTTAAAAGCAATAAAAAATAAAAAATTGATCTTGTTTGATTGATTTTGAAAACCACCTAAGAAGCTACATAAGCAACAATTAAGCTTAAAACATTAAAAGATGCATAAAAACACTTAAAACTTACATTGTCCTCAATATAAAATCAAATGTAAGAAATGAAGCATTTAAGGAAAATAGCAATTACAAAAATGTAAAGAGACAGAATTCAACTTCCCTTGCGTTGCTTCCTAAGTAGTGCCTTTGTTTGCTAGTCGTTAGCTTGACTCCATGTTGCTCATTCATCACTTCCACATCCTCCACTTGGAATCCTTCATAAAAGGGTTTCAGTCAATGACAATTGACTTTGAACTTCTCATTTGTCTATAAGATTTCAATTTCAACTACACCAACTGAAAACACATTAGTAATAACAAAAGGTCTAATCTAACGGGAACACAATTTACTTAGGAAAAGCTTAATTCATGAATGGTAGAGAAGAACTTTTTGTCCAACCACAAAATTCTTCCTAACAATCATCTTATCATGAAATTGTTTTCTCTTTTCTTTGTTAATTTCTGCATTTTCATAAGATTCAAGCCTAAACTTTTCTAATTCTTGCAATTGTAGTTTTTGTTGTTCACCTGCCGCATCCATCTTCATATTGCATTGCTTAATGGCCTAAAAGGCTTTGTGCTCAATTTTTGTTGGAAGATGACATGATTTTTCGTAGATTAGTCGATATGGAGACATGTCAATTGATGTCTTATATGTAGTCCTATATACCCAAGAACATCATCAAGTCGCTAACTCCAATCTTTACGATTTGGGCTCACCATTTTCTCAAGAATGGACTTGATGATAGATCGTAGTCACCTTATGAGTGACATGGTACTTCTTTAAAATATTTTTCACCAATCAGTTGCAAAAAATGAGTACCCCTATCATAATTAATGCTCGCGATGTTCCAAACCTAGCATAAATGTTAGCTTGACAAATTCTACAACTTTAGAATCGTCAGTCCTTGTGGCTTTAGCTTCCACCCATTTAGAAACATAATCCACAACCAACAAAATGTAAACAAAACCTAAAGAAGAAGGAAATGGTCCCATAAAATTGATGCATCATACATCAAAATTTTCTGATGCATTTATTAGAGATAAAGTCATTTGATCTATATAAGATAAATTACTCTATTTTTGGCATTGTTCACATGCTTTATAGAACATATAGGAGTGTTGAAAAATATTTGGTCAATAATAAACACATTCAAGAATTTTCCTAGTTGTTCTATTAGGCCTAAAATGACCACCACAAGCATACGAATGTCAAAGTTTCAAAATTGATTCATATTCATATTCATATTCAAGCACACATCTCCTAATCACTTAGTCATAACAACATTTCCACAATTGACGATAATCCCAAATATAATATTTCGACTCACTCTTTATCCTGTTCTGTTTAGCCTTACTCAAATCATTAGGTATCTCATGGTTCACTAGATAGCTCATGTTGGACCCCGTTTCCAGAGCCCAACTCTATAACGATTACCTTATGACGATATCGTACTCCGACGAAGTTTCCTGATTCATCTTCTTGCTTTGATACTGCAAGTGCGATCCAACTTGGCACACATATCATCATACTGAAGCGTGGTTCGCTGAATTCTTTTCTTGCTCTGCTACCAAACATGATGAGCCCCGCTCTCGAAGTCCAACCGTTGAACCATAAGCGTGGCGCAATCCAAAGAAATCGTGAAGCTTAAAGTCTCATACCATTCGATGTTCTCTTTTTCCATAAAATAAAATCAACAATAAAT
>JANJEY010000234.1:45090608-45102731 GCA_024703695.1 Erythroxylum cataractarum | reverse complement strand
GGGGGAATGTGTTAAGAAGCTTTCTGGCAAGGCAGAGCTTGAAGATAGCAGGGCAAAAAAAACAAATTATAACACTTCTTAGTGCTCCATTAGAAAAATACAACGATGTTGTCACTACCTTGACACTTTCAAATGATCCTCGTGTAATGGATCACCTTGACAATGAAATGAATAAAGTCATGACAATGCTCATTATTCAAAGCATTATGAAAAATAATACTTGCATATCTACCGCGGACAAGGTATACCGATCAGCTTATTCAAATCAAATCAGATATTTCCTCTGAAATTTGCTTATCGTGATCTTTCCTTTTGTAGGTTGAGCTAATAAAGGGACTCATCATTTTTTTTCTTCAATTTTATTATTAAAATTCATTATTTACTTTGCAACAACCCGTGCAAAGCACGAGGTTCAAAACTAGTTGGATATTATAAGTGTTAGTCTTATATCTGAATGTGTTAATTAGTTGTAATCATTTTGACATTTTAAGTTTTGAGGATTGCTTATACATCTATAAGAGTTAACTGGTAATGTTGTTGTAGAGTTTAGAGACTTTTTTTATAATTTATTTGTAATTTATATAATAAAATTTGGTAATTAACATAAAATCCAACTTAGCTAGTATCTGTCTAGAGTAAAAGTTGTTCTACTTAGAAGTATTTTTTAATTATATAGATAAGTTGAGACGAGTGAATTCGGAAGAAGGAAATACATAAGTGTATAAGACATTTTTTAAATGAAAAAATGATAGTATTTTTTTTCATAATTGACTATGATAAGGAAAGAAGGTTGATAAATGTTCTCTATTGAGTAGCTTATATTGAATTAGTGATATGGTGACATTTGATCTCGTGAAACAAAAACCAAATATGATTTGCTTTATTTATTAGTTTAAATCATCATAAATAATCTATATTGCTTAGTTATGACTATTAGGTAAAAAGATGATCAATAATTTTTATTGAATTTTCTGTACATGGTTGAGGTGTATGAATAAAAAGTCACCTGACACTTAATTACAAATGAGTGCAAGATTATAAGTAATTCTATTGAGCTAGTATTTCCTACTTTAGCGAATAAATTATGTTTGTGGCATATACTAAAGAAAGTATTCGAGAAATTTGGTATCCATAAGAGTTGTAAAAAGTTATAAAGTTGTTGTGTATGATGCTAACTAGGGTTCATCACACCTAGATATTAAAGATGCTTAGTTACATATTAAAAAAAAAAAGAAATCAAATATTAACAGGAAGAAAAACGAATAGTAAGCAAAGAGTTCATAATTCTAAGTCTTTCTTCCTTTTTTTTATCAAATGTTTTTGCAAGGTTGAGGGTTGATGTTGTAATCTATTCGATTTATCAATGATTTCTTTTGCATTTTCCATGTCTTTAGATCAAATTCGTCCCTTTTGAATGTTCTTCACGCCTTAAATCGCCTCTGAAAGTCTACCCTCCTCTTTAGCCTTTACTCACGTCTTTTTATAGTAATTTTTAGGATTTTGGAAAATACACAGTTTGATACATAGATGTTTATTAAATCATATATATTCCCAAAATCTCCAATATTCGCAATTCTGCACGAGCTGTGAGACATACACAACTATAAACATGGTTTTGTATCCCTTCTTTGCGTCAAATCTTCGTTTTATGCCGTTTTTTTTATCCAAATTCCTCTTCTATTGGTTAGTGAAGGCAATTATAACATATAAATGCACTTGGAGTAAATTAAGTACCAAATATACAACATAAGTCTAAAATATCAAGCAAAATATATCAAATATAGAGGTATAAATATGGTCAAATATGCATCTATCAAATACACATGATAATCATCTAACAAACACTTTAAAACACACTTAAATACCCAGAAAAATGTGATAATTTACACCTATCACCCGTGTGCTTAATATTCCTTTAATTTTAATATTACATTACTAAATATAATGTTTCTACATACAAAAGAAGTGATGTACACTATTGACAATCCTAACTACAATGATTATCTACTCTCTCTCAATCTCTCTAGTCTCCAATCTCCACTCTCAGTTTCTCATAGTCCCAAATGCCCAATCTTGAACATTATTTCATGATTTTATCTTTTTTTATGAATTGTATCATTTAAAAAACTTGGATAATCATTTTGTAAATTATGTCAACGAATTCTATTTGTAACTGTAATTAATTGACTTGAGCACTTTAATTATATTCTTATTCTTTCATTTCTTATAATCTTACCATCCTTCGTTAATAGATTTGGTTTTATCTTATTCATTTAATCAATATATGTATGTTTTATTTATTCATTTATTATAAAATCTCAATTTTATTAATCAATTAAAATTCATAAATTTAATTAATTGAATTTATTACTTTAATTATAATTTTTTCTTTCATTTCCTATAATCACATCCTGTTGGGCACCGTTTACCAGATCCCAACTTCTTGCGAATATCATAAGACTTGAGTGTATCTTTACTACATCATACTCTTTAATACATTAATACAATTTTTTTTCATCATTTACATTTCAATACCCTCAAAATAAAAGGGTTTTACAAAGCTATAATAGCCTTTCAAGCCACCTTACAACATAATCTGAAACGCAAAAATACAAAATAAGCAAATTTGGAGTGAGACCTTGACTCTCTTTCACTCCATCTCTTGCTCACTTGACTTCTTAACTATCACCTGAAGAGGGGTCAGAGAAGGGGTGAGCTTGACAGCTCGTGGGTAACAGTTTATAATAAAAAGATAAGCAAAACTCTTTTCAAAAACTCATTGCCATTTTACATTTTCGAAAACAAAGTTATTTCATATGCAAATATCATCAAACACTTATTCCTCAAAATTCTCAATTTATCAAACGATTTATGAACAATTTTAAATCATGTAATGCATCAAACTGGTCAACAAATCATAAGTACATGAGCACATCAGAATGGTTTGAGTAGATCCAAAATAGAACGTACTACACATTTTCCCTAAGGATCCTATGTAGTCGTGAACAAAACTAACGCAATCCCACATTATGATTTTGTGTAGCCGTGAACTTATAGAAGCCATTGAAGGAGCTCCATGCCACTAGCGGACAGGTGGGAGAAATCTTAAACTTGGGTCAACGTGTATGTGACTTAACTTAGGGGACCAATACAAACCCACATAACATGTAATTCATGACTTGTAAACTTGTTGCCCCAAAATGGCACTTTTTTGAAAGCTTGCTTTTCATATACTTGATATATCTTGAAAACCATTCTTGAAAACATGATTACATAAACAAAGATCTTTTCAAAAATCATTTGCAAAGTCTTTTTATCAAACTTCAAAACAATAATTCATAGAGCAACGTATAACAATTTCTCAAATCATTCAAGAACAAAGAATGCAGCACTTATGATGCAATTAAAATCAATAAACTTCTTTGATTTAAAGAAAAACAGTACTGGCCTATTTACTCTATTATAAACATGTACCCATCTTGATTTTATTGCTTATAGGCTTGCTTAGGATGTCTCTCTCTTTGTAAACAACCTAAGGCTTTTAAGGCTCTTTTATGTTGTGTTTTTAATGTGTGCACCGTGAGCTGATCTAACTGAAATAGGTCTCTTTGATCCCTTTGGTTCTTCACCAAATGAAGAGATCTTTGGCTCAAATGGAAGCTCTTCTCTTCCTCTACCTTTTCTCTTCTTAAACGATCTCAAAATCTCTCTTATAGGCTAAGAAAATTGAAACCCTACCTTGGTTTCTCTTCTTTCTCTGATTCTCTTCTTCTCTTTGTATTTCTCTCTTTTTTCATGACATTCTCTCTTTCTCTTTCTTTCTCCTTCCCTTATTCTCTTCTTCTCTTTGTATTTCTCTCTCTTTTTCATAGCACTCTCTCTTTCCCTCTCTTTCTCTTTCCTTTATTCTCTTTTGCTTTCCTTCCACTTATAGGCAAGACAACACTTCTTCCAATTATGCCATTCTATTTATGCCTTACGTCTTTTACACGTAAAGCACCCTTGAATATTTCAACATAACACTTTACTCTAGAAAAATATTCTCTATTGTCTTACGTTTCCAATGACACCAAAATCATTCCATTTGGGTCAATGATTCAAAAGATACACTTCAAACCTTTTTGGACTGCTTTTGTCCAAATCAGCATACTATGCACAACTCTTATTGAAAATTTAAACCTCTTAGAAACTGAATTTGAATTTAACTTCTACATACCATTTGTAGCTCCATGTCTTTAGTTTAGCTTGAAACAAGAGTTATCTCATTCGGAGCTCTACTGATCCAGAGATCATCAAAATATTGAAGTACGTTTAGTAAAATATTCAATTCATACTCTTCTAATTGATACCCTTACTTTGGTTCAATCCATCCCTTTCAAATCAACACTAAAAGCTATGACCTTCAATGGAGACGCAAAAAGAAAAGTGTTTAGAATCTAAGGGTTCAAGAATCATTTCATTTGGAGGTCGGATAACCAAATTATGGCCGAAGAATTAATCAAGGTTTGGTCCTCAATCATATTAAACTTATCTCGAGACAAATGGCATAACTCTCACTAGAGATGTTGGATTAAGATCATGTTGGGATGATTTCAAAGATAACTTTGAAATCTACAACTTTGAAGAAGACCTTGAGATCAAATTTTTATCATCCGAAGGGTCAACATAGATCAGACGATAGGATTAGACGAAGCAAAAAGAAAAAGCAAAAGAATGGAAAAAGTCAAAAGAAGTGGGAAAATTTCTATAATTTTCCCTAAAGATATCATATTAAGATGTTCTTTATATGGTTTGAAAGAAGACTTCAAGATCTACAACTTTCATGAAGACCTTGAAGACAAATTCTGTCTTCTAAAGGATCAAAAATAGAACAGAAGATATAAGATGAATAGTAACTCAGAAGTTAGCAAAACACAGAAGAAAAGAAAATGAAAGGAGCGAAAGGCAGAAGATAGCAAAACACAGAAGAAACGAAAGCAGAAGGAGCAAAACACAGAAATACACACGTCAGCAAAACACAGGAAAAGACGCGTCAACAAAAAACATAAGATAAAAGGGCAGACGATATAAAAGATAGACGATACAAAAGGCAGACGATACAAAAAGTAGACAATAAAAAAGGCAGAAGATACAAAAGACAGACGATACAAAAGGAAAAAATAACAAAAGGCAGATAATACAAAAGGTAGAAGATACAAAAGACAGAAGATACAAAAGGCAGAAGATATAAAAGGCAGACGATACAAAAGGCAGAAGATATAAAAGGCAGAAGATACAAATGGCAAACGATACAAAAGGTAGAAGATACAAAAGGCAGAAGATACAAAAATCAGACGATACAAAAGGCAAAAGATACAAAAGGCAGAAGACACAAAAGGCAGACGATACAAAAGGCAGAAGATACAAAAGGCAGAAGACACAAAAGGCAGACGATACAAAAGGCAGATGATACAAAAGATAGAAGATACAAAAGACAAAAGATACAAAAGGCAGAAGATACAAAAGACAGACGATACAAAAGACAGAAGATACAAAAGGCAGAAGATACAAAAGGCATAAGATACAAAAGGCAGAAGATACAAAAGGCAGATGATACAAAAGGTAGAAGATACAAAAGGCAGAAGATACAAAACACAGAAGGAACAAAACACAGAAGAAGTTCATGAACAGTAACACAGAAGAAGTTCATGAACAATAACATAGAAGAAGCAAAAGACAGACGATGCAAAACATAGAAGAAGATGACGTCATCACAAAGGAAACTCAGAAGGAGATGACGTCATCACAGAAGAGGCAAAAAGACAAAGAGAGCAAACTTAGACGAAGCAAAACACAAAAAAAGATGATGTTATCACAAAGAAAACACAGAAGGGGATGACGTCATCACAGAAGAAGCAAGAAGGCAGAAGATACATCTTCTCTCCTGCACATCTTCCTTTATAAGGACCATAGCTTTTAGCCTAGAAGTCCCAAAAATTCCATACTATATGTTGTTGGAAAGCTAAAAGAAAGACCTACAACTTCTGAGAAGACAACTTTCTCTAATCTAGCCTAGATCATTCCAGAATTACCCTCGAATTCAGAACACGAATTTACGTTCATCCACTGTACTGTACCCAATTCTTAAATTCATGACAAATTTTGAGATTCTTAAAGACAAAATTTAAATTCGACGTCTTCATAAAAAAATGTATTCATATGCTTCTAGTTTAATCCAAATCAAGAATCATCTCATTTGGATAACTAGAGAAGAAGTTGTGACTAGAAGACTGAAACATTCTCCATAAACATTTTCCAGATCAACCACCCACTACGTTTCACAATCTTTCCTTAACACATATCATACTAAAACCACCTTTTTCTACTTCATTTACTCTTCATTCTCAACTCCATCTAAAATCAATAGCACCCAAAGAAAATATATATAATCCATGATTAATCATGAACACCAACAACAGAATATACAAATATGTACATCTCTTTCATCAACGTACTACACAAATGCAACTTCATTTTCCTTTTTCATTATACTTCTAACTTTCATCTTAATTCTCCTCACTTCAAAATCTTTTATTCACCAGAAGCACCAAAGCAAAAGTTGGACATATCCACATTTCTCATTCACTACTTTACTCTTGTCTATCATTTTTTATTCAAAAATCTTCATCCATTTGTTCTTTACTCATAACTACTTGCCAAAATTTTTTCTTCAAATAGTTTTAACTTCTATGAAACATTCGGGGTTCAACACATCCTCCTTCATTAATTAATTTAGTTTCATCTCTTTCATTTCTTATAATCATAGCCTCCTTTATTAATTAATTTAGTTTCATCTCTTTCATTTGATAAATATATGTATGTTTTGTATTTTCATTCATTATAAAATATCATTTTTTATTAATTAATTAAAATTCGTAACTTCAATTAATTGAATTGATGACGTTAATTATTTTTTTTCATTTCAACTTTAGATCTACTTGCTACTTTGTTATAGGCTTATGGAAAAACTTTTGTTGGCCGCAAAAGGTTTGGTTATTTGTTCATGGAAAATCTTTTATGGCCAGTAAGTAATAATTATCACCACCCACAATTTATTAATTAATAATAGATAAAAGTCAAGTTAAATTTGTATTTGATATAATTAAAGACAAATATATCAAATAATCCTAAAAAACATGTCAAGTGAATGCTTGTTTGGTCTTAACACTTGTCATTCTGAACCTCCACTTTCAATTTGCAACACAATTTTGTTGCTTATTTTTTTGTGATATTTTCCTTGTCACATGTTATCTATTATTATATTTTGGTAATCTACTAAGCAAGCATGTAAGTTTTATAGCAAGCAACCATTTCTACTTGTTGTTGGTATTTCTATTTTTTCACTAAAAGTATTGTACTTAGACTAAGGTGAGGATTTAAGTTTCATATCACAATTAGATATTATAAGTGTTAGTCTTATATCTGAATGTGTTCATTAGTTGTAATCATTTTGACATTTTAAGTTTTGAGAATTGCTTATAGATCAATAAGAGTTATAAGTGGTAATGTTGTTGTAAAAAATAAGATGTAGAGTTTTAGAGACTTTTTTGGTAATTTATTTGTAATTTATATAATAAAATCGGGTAATTAACATAAAATCCAACATAGCTAGCATCTATCTAGAGTAAAAGTTATTGTACAAAGAAGGGCAAATGTAACATACTACTCCCATAGAGCATATGCCCGACATATCGAAGGATATTCGGAAACATACTCGATAAAAAGGCATGTTAAAACGGTCACATGTCCAAATTTTCAAGGCATCACAAATCAACTTATTACATATTTTAATCATTTCAAATCAAAAGCATTTCAAATCTTTATTTTGAATCATTTCATTCACAATCACATTCAATCACAATAATTTTGTCCCATTTCATTTACAAACATATATAGTCTCAAATGTCATTTCATTTATAAAATTCATATGTACATTATACAACAGCTGAGAGATACAATTATTGGTACAACATAACTAAAACATTTGCAGATACAACTGATCCCGACATTGACTTATGTCCAAATACAGAAGCTACTTCAACTAGACTAGCTAGATCTCCCCTGAACCTGAAAATCAAAATTTATTTTGATTTTCAGGTTCAGGGGAGATCTAGATGAGTTTTGTAAACTCAGTGAGTAAACCATCATCAATGTACTCACTCAAAATATAACGCAAATATCACAAGTATTTAACCAAATTCACAGGTATTTCATATTATCCAACTTTGTATACTACATCATTCAGAATCAAATCACATATATCACATCATTCAGTATTGATTACCCAGTCACATTATACATCATATTTCAACAAGTCCTTTATGAATACAAACGTTTCATATAATCATTTCAGAATAATCTAGTCATTCATTTCAATTATTCATATAATCAACATGTACACAAACATTGCATATCATTATATCAACTCAATTTAGTCATTCTTTACAATCATTCACATGATACATGTAATGATATAAATATGCAAATGCACATAAGACTCCACTTTCATTTTTATTTTGTTGTCATCGAGCACCTATTTAAATGTCCTGTATCCTTTGTAGATACCGGGCTCATTTTAGATACTATCCCGTACCTATTGTGAATACCAGGCTTATTAATCGTTGAGCTTGTGGCTCTTTGTGCGCATTTATAAGTTTTAAACTTTTTTTCATGTTGGTCACTCCGATCACAACTCCTTTATTTGATTATGCATATTCATGTAATGAAATGCTTCATTTCACATAATATGTTATCAATAACTTTCATTCAATATGCACAATCATTTATCATAGTCATCAGATCTAAGTCTGACATTCAATATTTAGCTGAGAACACATTCCATATTGCACATACCATTAAAAAATACTTCTAGTACAACCCTGAATATCATGCTCCTCGGATAATTGATGGTCTGGAATTATCACAATTATATCAATAACAGTTCAATATCTAACATTTAATTAAAAATAAGTGAGTAAACGTCTAAGTTAACTCGCAGTACGTTCCAAATAAGTTATTGCCTTTGTAAACAAGCAATGTTTGGATGTTGGCGATCACTTGTGCCTCTATCTTCTTACAATACACATATAGAGTTTATAATTCATTAAGTTATCAATCATATGATTACTCAATCATTAACATGTCTATAGATCATGTTTCAATGCATGCTTAGTTGACTATCCTGGGTATGTATTCTTATTCACAAATCTTAATCATTCATTCATCATAGGTTGTACATATCTAGTTTGAAATTAGGTTTTGCCTTAATTCATCAATAATACATTCATCAATCCTTTCCAAGCATTAAGTATTTACACAATTTCCTAATTCTCATTTAATCATACCTAATTCATTTTTTATATCCTTTAAATCACATTTGCATACACATGAACATCTTTATACCATTAATAACTCATACTTTTCAAATTCATATACATTGATATCAATCATTCCATTCCTTAATTTATAACCTCAATTAACAACTTAAACTTATCAAACACAATCACTTAATCAATCAACTTTCTAGGTTCATTTCAAGCCTCAATTAAGTCCAGTTACACCATTATTAAGTGTCTTAACCTTTTATAGTCTAATAATTGCCCAAAACCAACCTTTTCTCCTTCCAAAGTACTTCCCAACCGTGGGTTCATTTTGCTTCCAATTTTTACTCCTTTATACTCTAACCAACACACCTTCACCAAAGTACATCAATTTCACTTCAATTCTACCTTATTCATGCTTCAATCCCTTATCAAATTCATGTCCAAACCTAGTTCAAAAATCATTCATTAGATAACTCACAAATCATTATCTTTCACACATCAAAATTAAAACAGAAACTATCATTCACTATCAATCATATATCCTAATTCTGTCTTCATTTCAAGATCACTGTATTAGGACCTTTCTTTAACATAAATTCACCTTCATTATACCTCAAATCTTAATCTAATTCATCTGTAAAACAATCCATAACCTACTATTCATACATTAAGAGCATAACAGAAAAGTATCCAAGTTCATGCAGAAATTTCCAGCATAATTCATCATCAATATCATTACAATTCATCCCAATTTCATCATCACAAATTCTCTATTATAATATTCCATAGATATTAATCTTTTAATTACTTGTCTAGCTCAAATTCGAGCTTAAAGATCAAGCCAATTCAGCTTTCCATATATCCAAGATCATCTAAGCACAAAGTGGAAGTAGATTGGTTCTAGCGAAGGCAAGGAGATTATAGCATATTATAGCTATCTTTGAGCATAATCTTATATGAATCTTAAAGTGACTATGAATAGAAGTAAAGAATAATTTCAAAGCTATAGGGTTATGAGTGTATTTCGGAAATGTGACGAAGGAGGAAGAATGAATTCCAACAGAAACATCTAAGGAAAGCCTTTGCCATAGACATGTGTCATTAATTGAGTTAAGATAAGTGTCTCCTTATTTAAAGACAATTGTCCTACAAGGAAGCAAGCTACATGTCTTCCCTTTAAATGGTATACATGCCCTCTTCTTAAGCTGTCATATGTACTCTTTTTAAGCTATCATATGTCACTTAATCTCTATGCCAATTGTCACTCAATTATGTATACCAAATGTCACTCATTTTATAGGCTTTGTCATTCTAATTTTCCATGTATCCACTTGTCTTGCCAGTTGGCATGTTACCTAGACTAAATATACATTTTAATTCATCAATTTCTCAATTGTAACAATAAATTCCAAGTTACCAATTATAGTCCATCAATTCTTGTCATTGGTAATCCGAAGTACAAGACATTAGAATTGCACATTCATATCACATTTATTTTAGTTTTATACCCGGGAATATGTCAATTGATTATAATTTTTCTAAATCAAAATTCATATGTGTATGCTAATATTATGCATATGAATGCAATCATAAAATAGTATCACAAATGTACCAAATTCATTTTATATGATGTCACTCATGTGACTCAATAGTCTAAAACTTTAGATCCTTCAAGAATTTAAGAGAAGGGATATCACAACAAAAGAGTTTTAAAAAAGACAAAGAAGAAGATCTATAGTCCATGTGCAAAAGGTGATATCTTAGTGTGGCACTCTTCCAATTGATGTGAAGTACATTTTTTATATGTAATAATTTTTATTTAACATAATATAGTTTATTTCGTTTCATCTAGTGTAACACCCAACTCCCGTATGACTCGAACCCGACATCGATGGTGATATCCGAGTCCGTGCCCTGCGAGGGTGGCGTGCTACATCACTCAGTCAAAACTCAGTATAAATTTTTTTGAAAACATAAGCATATACTAGCGGAAAATCATTAACATACATAATCACCGGTAAATACAGTGGCCACGGGGGCCCTTTTCAAAAATACAATGTATTTCAGTCCGTTGACTTACAAATTGATCTAATCATTAATACAAAAATTCAGAAAAAATACAATTCTATCAAACACTAATGCAGATGCGAACTGATCCCGACCACTTCTCTCACTCACTAGCAGATGTTATACGCCCGTTGCCTAACGGGGTATTCTTCTTAGTCTTGAAACATAATTGTAAATTTTAGGTGAGTTTTACGAACTCAGTGAGTGACCATCATCAATGGTTCACCCATTCACATCACATAATTTGCATACGTCGAACTTTATTTCATAATGCACATTCACACACACATCTACAGAATTCCACATTCATATTTTTCATATTTGATACAAGCATATGAGATTCACTTTCTATTTATTATTTTGCTGTGACCGAGTGCCTAAATTGTCCCTTGTAGGGCTCATTAATAACTTTCCCTTATCCGTTGGTGGATACATGGCTCATTAAATGTTGAGTCTGAGGCTCTGAATCACTTATGAGCTCAAAGCTCATTTTCACTCGTTGAGCTTAAAGCTCTGATCGGTGGCGACTCTGGTCACAACAACCATTATGTTTCATGCAACACTAAAGCATATCACAGTTATTTCATAACTTCACATTCAGAAGTACCACATGATTGTTATCACATAAGTATAAGGCATTTTGCCTTTCACTCAATCAAGGAGATCAAATCAAATGCATATGAAATGCGTATGT
>JANJEY010000234.1:44990438-45011342 GCA_024703695.1 Erythroxylum cataractarum | reverse complement strand
TTTTGAGACATTTTAACATATAATTAATAAAAATATATCAAACATTTCACTAAATTTTTTAATAAGTATAAATCTATTTAAAATAATTTTTATTTTAGATAAGAGGGAGTAGTAATTAACTAATTAAATATATAATAATCTCTTATACTCAGAAATATATAAGCTACGTGAAAATATGAGAGATATTAAAAACTCTTAGAATAGGATATTAGGAGCCTAGGGTTAGTCCCGACAAGTAAGATACTTAATATAGTTAAAAAAAAAAAAAAAAAGAAAGAAGCTAGTGTCTACTAAATGATTCGCCTTCAGGTGTCTTTTCGGAAATGACAAAAGAGGAGGCAATGGAGAGAGAAAAAGGTTAGTGGGGAATTTGGATTATGGTACCTGATCCCTACTAATCACAATTACTTGTTTGTTTTTTTCTTTTTGGGTATGATTATGCTTATATTCTTTAGCACCAAATCCTCCGCCCACTCTTCATTTTGCTTGCTTATTAATTTTATGTCCTGTCTTTGGTTTGGATATCCTTAAACCTACAACTTTGGACGAACGGCAATATTTGTTATTTACCAAGTCGTTTTGCTTTAGTAGCAACATTCCTACTTTCGTATTTCCTTTATAGTATACATTTTTATTATTTTAATTTACTTAATTAAAAAGCTATCATCTTTATTAAATTAATATTTAAAAGTAATAAATACCTTCAACATCATTTGTTGAATAATGAGCTGAAGAAAGTCACTCAATTTGGAGAATTTAGATCCTCTGTTTAATATTATGATGTTTTATTGTATCTAATAAATTTCAACTATTTATTTATATGGATCTCATATGAGTCTCGTATGAGTACTGTAAAATAAATGGTTAAGATTCTATAAAACAGAATAAGACAAAGTGATTTTTTTTCAATTTCGGTCACATCTTCAATTATATGACAGCGACGTGTATGGGATGGACAGTTTCAGAATAGTTAACGGCTTTATGAAAGAGGGAAGGGATCACATGGAGATCACGTGGTCCCCTGATAAGCTTTTAATGCCAAAAAGATCGATGTAGTTGCTAATCATTGGGTGCAACGGTAATTGGGCCTTGTCAAAAAATGACCAATGGCCCACAGAAGTCATGATGGTGATTCTCTCTATAATAGGCCCAGCCCAGAAATCCAAACGACACCGTAGCAGCTACACCCTCCTGCACCAAGAGCGATTTTTCTAGGCCTCGTGGTAGTTGTTTCGTTGGGGCGACAGTTGCGACTTGCGAGTTCCTCCTCTTAATCCTAAAAAAGAAATAGGGACCAAAAGAGAAAGACCCATTAAAATAGAAGTAAAGAGGAGAATGAGAAATCTAAAAAGAAAAAAGGAAAAGGAGATCTCTCTCACACCCATCATCACGTGTCTGACGATGATGATGTTGATGATGAAGAAGCCACCGGAGTAGAACCGGAAGCTGAAGAAGCACGTACGAGGATATAGCCTCTAACTCTAACACCCTAACCAAAAAAAAAAAAAGTAGAAACCAGAAATGCAAGACCCGAGAGATTCTATGAAAAACGCAAATTCAAATCCAACACCGCCGCTCCTTGGACAGCAGCCACTTCCCTTGCGGACGTCTTACCACCGGCGGGCCCACTCGGAGGTGCATTACCGGATCCCAGAAGATCCGGATCTCGGGGCCGACCCATTCGATCAAGACTCGGGAAACTCCCTCGACGACCTCTTCTGCAGCTACATGGACATCGACAAGCTGGGATCCAAACCCTCCGACGCCCCTCCCGCTCTCAAAACTGACAATGTGGGCTCTGCGCAGTCTTTGGACGACGGAGAGGGAGAGGGAGAGAAGAATGTGAGGCCTAGCAGGCATAGATATAGCAATTCGGTTGATGGGTCTTCCATTTTCGAGTCCATTGAGGCCAAAAAAGCTATGGCTCCTGATAAGCTTGCCGAGTTGTGGACCGTGGATCCCAAACGCGCCAAAAGGTAGGAGCCATAATGTTAATGCTTATTGAAAAATTTTACTGATGTTTTGGTTGAAATAGTGAATCCTTTGATCCGGGGACCAATACACAAAGGTTATATTGTTTATGTGCTTTGATCATTTCCAAGTTTCTTAATTTATTTCTTTCCAGGATCATTGCTAATCGACAGTCTGCTGCTCGGTCCAAAGAAAGGAAAGCGCGTTATATATCAGAGCTTGAAAGAAAAGTGTACACCCTTCAGACAGAAGCAACAACGCTCTCTGCACAACTAACACTATTTCAGGTTAAACACACTTTATGTGTTTAATTTTGTGGTTGTAGACGCAGCGTAGGTTTGAATTTATGCTTCATACGTCCTCCGTGAGTAATTTTGTTAGCATTTTCTTCTGTTCTCTTTCAGAGAGATACATCAGGTCTGACAAATGAAAATACAGAGTTAAAGCTTCAGTTACAAGCAATGGAGCAACAAGCTCAGCTACGTGATGGTAAATCTTAATATTGGCCATTTCTTTCCTGAATTTATTTTCTTTCACCGAGGGCTTCTTAGAAGCAAATGCTGTTGGACCAGTCTATCTATAAATATGGACATTATATGACTATTGAGGAATGATGCATGCTCATCTCCGGAAAACATGTTTCAGTGATGAGCGGAAAAACCTGTTACTATTTTATTTTTGATCTACCATTACATCAAATTGGTGCAATACTTTCGTTGCCATAGTTTAGTGAAATTGACTTGTAGAGAAAATTAGAGTCTAGTGGTCTATTTTCCGTTCAAAGTTTCTGACTGGCTTGGTGGTTGCGTAATACACAGCTCTGAATGATGCACTGAAGAAGGAAGTAGAGAGACTGAAGTTTGCCACAGGAGAAATGATGACAGCAACAGATAAGTATAATCTGGGGATGCACCATATTCCATATCCTCAATCTGCCTTCGGTTCGTCCCAGCAACATCCTGGGACAGCTGATGCTCAAAACATACAGATGACGCAGTTTAATCCTTTCCAGCATAACATTTCAAGTAATCATCATCAAACGATTGCAACATCCCACTCACTAGCATTCTCAGAGACATTTTCGGACGATCCTCTTGGACGATTGCAGGGTCTTGATATTGGCAGTCGGAGCTCTCACCTAGTTAAATCTGAAGGCCCTTCAATGTCTGCTAGTGAAAGCAGCAATACCTGATGAGAACTTACTGATCCATTGGTTTTTTGTCCCTGGCTTGTTTATATATTGGTCTGGTTGATTTTGACTTTTTGATTGTAAGGGGAACCCTTTAGGCGTTAAATTTGTTTTTCCTTTCCATTTTCTATTTTTGGGGAGACCAACAGATTTTTAGCATATTCATGAGGCAATTTGTACGTTGAAATTGATATTTAATTCTTTGGGGGGAGTTTGTTTACGGGCATTGAGGCGTGTTTTTAGCGGAAATAGCCCCCACTCACATTGTTGTCAAATATGTTGTTCAGAAAAAAAAAGGAAGTTTGGTTGATTCATCTTCAAGGGTTTGTCTCTGAGTGTGTCTTTCGTCATCCGCATCATTTGCAGGTATCAGTAGCTCTAGCCATTATATATATGCCCATCGCTGCATGCATCCCCTGCAGCGTTTGATAAGACTCTTGGTTATCAAAGACTTGTACTTTAGGCCATCCTTCATACTTATTTTATAATCTACGCACACGCAAAAAGTGCCACCAATGGCAACTAAATGGACCCATATTTTGCAGTTTATTTTACAAAGTGTAGGTGTAGCTCAGAGGAGAATAGATTTCAATATTATTTTATCTTATTCTGTTTTATAAAATTTTAATTATTTATTTTACGGCACTTACGTAAAGCTTATGCGAGACTTACATAAATAAATAACTGAAATTTATTAAATATAATAAAATACTATAATATTAGACAGATGATCTAAATCCAGAGACGGACACAGGTAGCCTTCTTTCCCAAAGTTCCAATCTACAAAATTAATAATAAGAAAAACCTGCAAACTTAATAAAATATTGAAAGAAAGAGAAACAGGATTTCTTATATCTGATGCGAGACTGAGGAGCCAGATCTCGTACCATGTGCAGGAATGAACAAAGTAGACAGTAGCATCATGTCATTCTTGCATCAAAATACACTTCCAACACCAAAATGCATTCTTTACCAGTCTTCTTCCCCACACGTCTGTAGCTCATTTTTATCATTTCCATCATCTAAACAATGGAAAACCCTTCAACTTCATCAAAACCCAAACTGAAGCCAGATCCTGCGAATTTCAACCCTCATGGCACCACCGGCCACCGACGAGCCCACTCGGAGATCTACTGTTGGATCCCGGACGACCTGGATCTAGGGTCCGACCCATTGGATGAAGACGACCTCTTCTCCACCTATATGGACACAGAGAAGCTTGGATCCAGTCCTCATGACCGCACTTCGCCTCCAACTAATAAAAATATTCATAATTCGGGCAATGGCCCTCCAAATTCTCCTTTCCTCCCGGATGGAGACAATACTGGTAAGCCCAGGCATCGTTATAGCAATTCCGCTGATGGGTCTTCCGCTCTGGAGTCTATAGAGGCCAAGATTGCTATGGCTCCCGAAAAGCTCGCTGAGTTGTGGAATATAGACCCTAAACGCGCCAAAAGGTGCTTCCTTTCTTTCCGTTGAATGACAATTTGGGTCATTACCTTTCTTTCCTTTAAGTTAGTCTCAGTGATGTATATACATGTGTAGGATTATTGCTAATCGACAGTCTGCTGCTCGTTCTAAAGAAAGGAAAGCCCGTTATATCTCTGAACTTGAGACAAAAGTCCAGACTCTTCAGACCGAAGCTACTACTCTCTCTGCACAACTTTCTCTGTTTCAGGTTTAGCGTCTCTGTAATTGGCCTTTCATCTGTTTTCAATTTTTCTTTTTTGTTTTCTCATTTACATTTCTCTTCTCCATTTTAGAGAGACACAACAAATCTGAGTAATGAAAACACTGAACTTAAGCTTCGGTTACAAGCTATGGAACAGCAAGCTCAATTACGTGACGGTATACCCCATCCTTCCTATGCTTTAACACTGTTAACTTGCTTTTCCTTAATCATGCCGTTGGCGACTTAGTTATGCAACAGGAGCAGTCCGTCTGGTGACATCTAGGCTGTATGAATATGGATTATTGTTTGATGTTAATCTGCCACTAATCTGTTTCAGTGAGCGATTTCCTTCTTTACATTATGAATAATGATGCTACCTCTAGATTTGGGTGTAGTTTTTTGTGTTGCATCAATTTGATGCACCATTTGAGATGCTACTGCGTATAAATTCGTTGCCTATTCTTGCTTGAATGCACGATGAATTTGGTTTCTATCCAAAGTATGCTATAAGAAGAAGTGCCCATGTTTTTCATCCCATATCTACTTCTGACAATAGGAAGTGGCCACATTTGAGATGGTACTATGTACAATTTCGGTGCCCATTCTTGCTTGAATGCACGAGGAATTTGGTTTCTATTGAAAGTATGGACAACGGGTTGTGGCCATGTCTTCCATCTCATGTCTACTTCTGACCATAGAAAGTTTTTTTCTGTTATATCTTCTCTTATATATACAGCTCTGAATGAGACACTGAAGAAGGAGGTAGAAAGACTCAAGATTGCTACAGGAGAAATGACGAACCCTGCAGATACCTTTGATTTAGGAATGCACCATATTCCGTACACCCAATCTCCCTTGTTTCCATACCAGCAGCAAAGCAGATCACTTGACACCCACAATGTGCAGAAGTCACTGTTCAATTCTTTCCAACCTAACAGTTCTAGTTATCATCAATCTGTTAGAGCCTCATCCCATTCGCAAGCTTTCTTGGAGACATTTCCACATGATCCTCTCAGACAATTACAGGGGCTTGATATAAGTAGAAGCTCTCATCTAGTCAAATCTGAAGGGCCCTCAATTTCTGCTAGTGGAAGCAGCAGTGCTTGAGTCACGATCCACCATACCCCCTTATTTCATGAAATGTACGTAACATGGACCATATTTGACATCTAAATTCCATTAGTTTGACTCCTCCATTGTGACTACTATTTTAGGCTTATTGGTTCTGCTTTCAGGGGATGATTTACTAGAATATTACATATTGCTGAAGATTTTTTGTCTGTTCAAGTTAACACTCATGACTTGGTGAAGGCTGGAATGGAGAGCTTTACTCCTGGCAGAGATGGATATTTTCATGTTTAACTTTCAAACTTTGTGATTTTGAAGAAGTTGGTTGATTGATCGATTGATGACTTTGATCCAAGCTAATTGTAGCACATTCTTCTAGCATTTCGTTTTTGGTTTGGACATTGACTTGTATCTGAATTTTGCATCGAATTATAGGAAATGAGATACGTTATTTGGAGGCCAAGAGTTGTACTAAGTGGATTGAGATACTTTCTGTCTTTTCTTTAAAGACTGGTTAGTTTCGCATATTATATTTCGGTACTTTTATCCAATGGACGATATTATGTTTTTCTTGGCGGAAAGAGATGAATTTGCATTTAACGCACACTGGAAGTTTGTTAGGACCTTAGTCCAATCTCCACTTCCACTCTTGATTATCAAGTTTTAGCATGTCATGAGCTCTTATCTAGGCCAAACTTTGTGCAAGTATAAAATGTATGAAGCGGGTACAGCATTTGAGCTACTTGTTCTGCTGTTCACTCGCAGACCAAATCCTACTAAGGTGCGGTCCTCTGCTCCAACCATTCAACTTCCGCCATTTTTTAGCGCTTCCTTCCTGATATGCTTATGATGCGATGGACCTCTGTCAGTGTGTGTATTTTCAATGGCGAGGTATTAATTCTTGGCCTCGGGCTCGTGATGTATCATGTAACAGTACATGAGGCAAGAACATTTCACTCTATGCCTTACAATGTTGGTGTGGTCTGGCTAAACCTCCAAATCAGGCATTGAATTTCACATGGTAGGGGGTCCCCAAAGTTGGGTTGTTGATGTTTGTGGATATCCTCTGTTTAGGGATTATTGACAACCTTACAATATAGACTATAGAAAGCGAGTATGAAAAGCATCCCTCAGGCAATGGTCTATTGCATGTTGGGAGTCTGTCAAATGAGTCGATTAGGAACACCAGACAAAAGCTTGTGCATGCCACTTTCAATTCATTATTGTCCCAACAGACAGCATTTGGATAATCACATGCCTCTTTTTGTGGGTATGAATTTCCAAGCAGATGTAGTTGTCCCTCACCCATCACAAAAACTAAAATTTCTTACTTGAAGTGTACATTATAGCAGAAGACATTACCATTTAATGCTGAGACAATGGGGTTTCTTCGCGGTTGGACCAGAGGCAAAAGGCAGGTAGCTTGCTCCTAACTACTTCGGACCAAATTTGTTAACGCTTTGTAAGGTCTCCTTGCCTCCCCTTACCCCATTCTGCTCATGTTTGGTCCTTTTCATTTTTAGTTTTGTGGTCAAAACTAAAGGTTGAATCTTGAATCTGAAAAAGGTTCTGGTTTTGATCTAAAGTGTTTTGAAGTCAGGCATGGATGGATTTTCCAACAGAAGAGGGGAGACAAATCCCAACGAATCATTGGAAAGTCGTAAAACCTAAAGCCTACTGGAAGAAGGAAAAAATATAGTAAACAAAATGAAAAAGATGGGAGTTTTTGGAAGGCTACCATGCCTATCAGAGGAGGGGACCCGTAAAGCCCGGGCGTTGCATGTGCTTCTAACGTGGTGGTAGGCCTCCCCTTCTAATTGTTCATAATAAACAAATACAATCGACTACTTTAGCTCAAATTCGGAATTCCACACCGCATCCCATAATAGTTCTTTAATTTCAAGATTTGTTAGTTACATTACAACGACCACAACCATATTCATTTGTCAATGTCATTTTATTATCCGCTCTTACCAATAGTGTAGGAAACTCACATCCGATCGACTTGACCTTTTATTTCATCTTCCCCAATCAAAGGCCCTAAATATGCATACCAATCCAAATTGCGCCATATCAGGCAATCAATTTAATTACATATAATTTATGAATAACACAAAAAGGCAGATAAACGCATGTGCTTGGTGGGGTCAATGGCCTTTCAGTCTTTCGTTCGTTCTCCTTGGTACTCCACCTAAGAACATTTGCATGTGCTTTTTGATTCTTGCAAATCTACGTATGACTTTTCAGTATTTCCATCTATTTTGTGTTCTTGTTTTTTCCATGCCCTGGCCTCAAGTGTTTCCTAGCTTCTCTCTTCTCATTACACCAAATCCACATCAAACCTTGGTTGCCTCGTATCCCTTGGCCTATATAAGGGCATGCCCGTTTCTTCCTAGCCAAGCATCCTTACTTACACTTAGCAGCAACCCACCCCTTTTATCAACTCACATTACTTGTAAACAATGGCTATTCTAGCATCCTCTGCTGCTTCTCTTCTAGTTTTCCTGTTCAGTCTGTGCCTTAGAGGCTCTTATGGGGACTATGAAGGATGGACTAGCGGTCATGCAACGTTCTATGGAGGTGGTGATGCTTCTGGGACAATGGGTAAGTTTTAAAAAAGCAGCTGTCTTTTTAACTTGGCAAAAGTGAAAGTCTTGATATGCTTCTCATCATTAGTTAGGCAATGGCACTGAAAGAACTCCAATACTGGATTATTTCTAGAAAAAAGTCATAATTGTAGGTTTGCGTGCATGCCAATAAATTACCTAGTACCTATGTCATTCATTGGTTTCTGCTTTCAACTAAAGTTTATTTTTATGTGCACGGATGGTTCTTTCCAGGAGGTGCTTGTGGATATGGCAACTTGTATAGCCAAGGGTATGGTACTAACACCGCAGCGCTTAGTACTGCTCTTTTCAACAATGGCTTGAGTTGTGGCTCTTGTTATGAGATGAGATGCGACAATGACCCCAGATGGTGCCTTCCTGGGTCCATCACGGTTACCGCCACTAATTTCTGCCCACCGAACTATGCTTTGTCTAATGACAATGGTGGCTGGTGCAATCCTCCTCTCCAACACTTTGACTTGGCTGAGCCCGCTTTCTTGCAGATTGCTCAATACAGGGCTGGAATTGTACCCGTTTCATTCAGAAGGTGCGTAGCTTTATTTCCATGTCTCACTTGAAGTTTGTTTTGCGTCATGCATGATGATTCTAGTGATTTAATAACGTCTGAAACAGGGTGCCCTGTGTGAAGAAAGGAGGAATAAGGTTCACAATCAATGGTCACTCGTACTTTAACTTGGTGTTGATCACCAATGTTGGTGGAGCAGGAGACGTTCACTCGGTTTCAATCAAGGGGTCTAAGACAGGATGGCAAACCATGTCCAGGAATTGGGGCCAAAACTGGCAGAGCAACTCCTATCTCAATGGCCAACCCCTTTCTTTCCAAATTACCACAAGCGATGGCAGGACCGTTAGTGCCTACAATGTTGTACCAGCCAATTGGCAATTTGGCCAGACATTCGAGGGTGGTCAGTTTTAGAACGACAAAGTAAAATAGCTTGCTGTTGCTGAGGTGGTTTATAATTTGTTAGCACACCCGCTATGCGTTTTTCTCTTCGTTTATGAATGTATGGATGCACCTATGTATGTATGTAGAACACTAGACAAGAAATAGGAATTGTTGCATTGGTTCAACCCAACTTGATTGGGCCAATTCATTTTCATACAAATGTATCGTATTCCGATTGCGTCTTATCACAAGAGTTTCATGGTTATTATTTGTTTCCATGGATGACGGAAAGCCCATTCTCAGTTGTTTGGGTCAGATAATAAGATTCTTCAAAATCCAATTCCAATTAGGAAACTGGGATGATAAGGACCCAGTTGATAGGATAACAATCAATGCCCGTAATGTATGAATGAAAATGATGTCAATCAATGGTGCGAGAACAGCCAGCTCATCCCGATACCTCGTAGCTGCTACTGCTACTGCAACTCGTCCTCGATCAAACAACAGTAATATTAACAAAGGCGTCGGAAATCTGAGTAAGAGATCATTTGGTTATTACCAACGCAAACCCACTATTCCTTATTTCCTTAGACTTCCCACAATGTCATCAGCAGCCTCATCATCGTCATCTTCCTCCTTTATAATGTCTGAATCGGCTTCTGCTGGAGTGTCTACGCAAGCTGTAGAAGATAGCTCTACTTTCCCTTTGTCTACAACTACAGTCCTCAAAATCAACAAAGGGGACATCACCAAGTGGTTTATCGATGGCTCCTCTGATGCCATTGTATCTCTTTCCCTTTGCTTTTCGTTTCAGTGACGCCCTTAGTTTTTTTTTTTCCCTCTATTGGGTCTTTTTCTTTTCCCTTTTTCCATGTTTCTGTCAGATGAAAAGGTCGATTTTGGTGCTGCTGTTCCTGATTTCCTGTATGATTCCTGTGTGGAGATTGGTGTGATTGGAATGTCTTCCGTTACTCTTATGAGTAGTTTTAGTTTCACTCCTCCCTCTATTGTAGTCGAATCTTTTTTTAGATAATGACCATTTTATGGAAGCTAAAATTGATAGTTTCACTTTGAATACCCATGAATTTACTGCCTTAGGTAACTGGCACAATCAAAAGAAAGAAAGTCGCTCTGCAATTTCGTAGTTTGAAGTGAAAATGTTATGCAACAGATTTAAGATCTATGCTTCTTATTTAGTTTTGTGATTGATGATAGATGTCATTTCCGGTAAGGGCTTCATTTAATGTTTTGGACTTTTTGAGTACGAGTGGAAATGTAATTTGCAACGAACAAGTTTCAACTTCCTGGCCATTAATGTCAAACCAATTGTGTGTTGAATTACATAAACTGAGGAGTGCATGTTTGTTTTCTTGGGATAGTGAATACGTGTACTTATTGTTATCATCATGCAAGGTTAATCCAGCAAATGAGAGAATGCTCGGGGGTGGAGGGGCTGATGGAGGTAGTCCTTTTTCACATTATCTAGACTTTTTCAGCTTTTCCTTTACCCGTGGAAAATTCAAATTGGATACTTTTTTCTCAGCTATCCATACAGCTGCTGGACCAGAACTCCGTAATGCATGCTATGATGTACCTGAAGTCAGACCTGGCGTCCGTTGCCCCACTGGAGAAGCAAGAATCACACCGTACGCTTTCTTCCTTAGTTCTTTTAGTGGATTTACTGGTTAAGCATGTTTACATTTACCATAGGATCAACATGCTGACTGCAGAGGTTTCAAGTTGCCTGCTTCTCATGTGATTCACACAGTTGGCCCTGTTTATGATACTGATGCTAACCCTACATTCTCATTGAGAAATGCATACAGGTAATATTGGAAATTTCCTTTCATTAATATGAGCTGTTGCTTTACCATTCTAACATCTACCATTATGATTACAGAAACAGCTTGATTGTGGGAAAGGACAACAGTATTAAGTACATCGCATTTCCAGCCATCTCTTGTGGTGTTTATGGGTAAGTTAATTACTGGCTCAAACATGTGTCCACAAGGGCAAAACGCTTGGGAAGCAATAAAAAATATTACTATTTGTTCAATAAATGGAAAACCTTATCAGAATTATCAGTAGTTTAAATACATGGAACCCTTTTTATGAATGACTGCGGTTTAATTTTATCTGTTTATGCCATAAGTGAGATGATTGCTAATTAGTTGTTCCTGATCATTTGCTTATTATTGATATACAAGACATTCTAAATAGACGGAAGCTGAGGCTATTAAGAGTTAAAGATAATGGATTTTGAACCTTTCCACTTTTGGTGTTTCCAATGCAATATGGCTAAATTTTAATTACTACTTCGTATTCTTTGCTTTAAAATATTTCAGATATCCTTTTGAGGAAGCTGCCACTGAAGCAATATCTGCTGTCAAAGAGTTTTCTGATGACTTTAAGGAGGTATAAATTGTTTGTATTTGCTTCTTTATACAGCATCAAATACTTGACTTTTGCTCTAAAATATAATTGGATCCTTATTGTTTAACTAAGCTCCTAACATTAGAAAGGTGGACATTTTAACCCTTATTTGGATGGATTGTTAATTGAAAAAGTTGAAGTTTTGATGATGAGGTGCCCGTGATGTTATGAATGTGAGCAAATTTGCCTTTTCTGCACAAATTGTTGTCAAAAATCATAAAATTGTAATGGTATGATTTTTACTTCTCATTCCAACAAGGGCTAAGCTATTCATTTTTTTCACCATTTGGGCCTTACGTGACTGTTTCTAAACGTTAGGAATGGTTGTTGCAGGTACATTTTGTCCTCTTCTCTGATGAGATCTACAGTGCTTGGCTGAAGAAGGCAAACGAATTGCTCCAGGCTTAGTACACTGAGTTTAAGCAGCCCTCGTTTGATTTTCGAGTTATCCAAACCTCTCTATTGCGTATTTGGATAACATTTGTGTGTGGAACTTTGCAGATTATTCGAATTTGCTGTTGTTACGGTGACATGTCCAATGCATATGTTCTTATCGCCATTTTCTTGTGGGGCATCATCGGTCATACAACATTGTTCGATAAATCACAACTAATGTTTTTGAAATTAGACTGGTTTAACCGCATTAAGCACAAATCAGTTTGATTTTTAGTTCAGCTTTTATTTTTAAGCGTGTGAATAAAATAAACTGGCCTGTGAAGAAATGGAAAATCAGCACTCTTCTTCTTCAACCATATTGGAGCTGAGCCATCGACATAGCACATCAATGAGCCTCTTTCTCTAAAGATTTCTCCACCAGTCCAGTAAACAACAACGGAGATTGGAGACTTATCAAACTACGACCACATGTAAGAAGATACATGTGGATTGTAGCAAGAGGCAGAGGCTGTTTAGACTTCAAACATTGAACAGACCCAAATTCAATCAATAGGAGATGAATAATAGTTACTCGAGCAGGAAGCAATGGATTTGGAGCAACCATATCATTGCGATCCATGAACAAGGAGAAGCTGTTAGTTCGAAATCAAGATTGAAGAAGCTAAAGAGAGCTAGGAATTGAGCACAGTGGAAGAGGCAGAAACTTACAAACGGAAGAATAGAGGAAATCCCTCTGGCTCACGTTAAAGAGGCAAGCTGGTTATAGCTTTGTTGGACCAATAGAAGTTCACAAATAAAATCCTTCTATGTTTTGATAATAATAAAATTTACAAAATTGGTTAAAAAATAATTTCAGGTATTTGAATTAAAATGATGGTACACCAATTTTCAAGTAAGATGCAATTTAGTCAAGATTGCAATATTGAATATTACAACGTGTATTTCATGAGAAAATCTCGATGACAAATTCAAAATAAAAATCGAGTCAAAGATTGAAGATTATATAAGATCTATCAGTTGGAGCTAGAGACTAGTCGACCATCATGTTGCAAGTTGATTATAAACAATCAGATCTATCAATTGGATAAGTGGATTAGTCGACTATCATCATACTAGTCGACTATTCGAAGAGCGGAGATGGAATTTTTATAAAAACGTTGGTACTAGTCGACTACTCCTTGAAGACAAGTTGACTATAATACATTAGTCGACTATTATATACTGACTAGTCGACTATCATTTGCAGCTGAACATAATTGACTGTGTCAATTGATTTCAAACGGGAAAAAAATCTTCATACAACGACTAGGAGAGTTCCAAAATAGGACTACCATTTATGGGAGAATCCCCTTTGTTTTTGTTATTTTTTTCCCTTTTTCCTAGCATATTTTGTTCTAGTGTTGGTGTTCTGAATTTTGAATTCTTCAATTCTTCTTGATTTACAACTTCTACTTCTGAGATATTACTTATAGGTCCTGACTTTGTAATTTCAAAAACTATCTCCTTACTCACTATACTTGGAATGTCATTACTATTAACTTCAGTTTTCTTTAGGGCCATTTCATTCATTTAAATTTCAATCTCTAGGATTTTACTAATAGAATTTGATAAATCAACTTGCATTGCAGTTGTTTTAGTCCTTACTAAATTTGCCACTTCTGCAACTCTTGCATCTTCAATTTCTACATGAGCTAATTCATCCATTTCCACCAGGTTGTGAGAGTCATCTAGTGTAGTTGTTTCAGTCTTTCATAAATTTGCCACTTTTGCAACTCCTCCATCTCCAGTTTCTACTTGAGCCAATTTGTCCATTTCCACCAGGTTGTGAGAGTCATCTAGACCAGCGTTATCCATTGTCTTTCCTTCCTTTCCATCAATTGTTTTTAATAATGTTCGAGACATTTCAAAGAAGGATGTTATTATGTTCAAACTTCATTAGTTCTTCTTGCCAACCAGTTTTGAAAACTCTATCAATAGGTACCCCTTTCTTAGTGGAGTTACTAAGCTTTTAGGGGTATGTGATAAGGATTTCATTCTTCTCCAATTCACTATATACCCCTAGTCTCAAAACAAGTAGGTTATGTGGGAATGCTACATTTCTCTCAATACACATCTTTGCATAGAATATTCTTTCTATTGTTGCAGTTTGGGAATCCATACATATTGGTTTCCCCAAAAAGCTGACCAGAAAACTCAGACCTTCGATGGTCCAAACCTCTATTGGTAAATTGTGGATGTTTACCCACATAGGAAGCACATCAATCTAACCTCTTTCCAACTCCATTCCAAGCCTCCATTTCTAGATGAATAAAGGCTATTCTCTAATGTTCCATGGCCCTTGTTTTATTATGTCATTTAGATTTGATTCATTAGAGAATTTGAATAATATTGTGCCATATTCTCTAAGCATTACTTTATCTAATCCTTTTTACCCCATCTAGCTCTTGCCCAAGCATTCACTACAAGAAATGCTGATCTTTTGCTCTAAAAAAACCAATTAAGGCAATGGACCAAGCTTTAGCACAATGATGACATTCTAGAAGTGCTTGAGAGCTCCTTTACTGTGTTGAGTTTGAAATTTAGTCCTCCAGGCTCCCACTGGTTGAGATTCTTTTGGATTCCTTTCAATATTTTCATTTTTTCCATCTCTCTTCTTGTAGTCCTTACCTTCAGATTTTACAAAGAGTGACTCCTTAGAGAGAGCTGGGAAGTCATCCTTGGAGGGTGATATTTCCAATGTGATTTAGACATTTGCTTAGTACCTTACCTTTTCTTACTAATTTATATTATATCCTTTGCACCCTTGATTGAGCTTTATAAAAACAGGATTCTAAATAATTGATGTAGGAATAATTTCCTAATGATTTTCATTAACTAACCACAATTACAACCTTTAACCATTTTATTTTATTTTCATACCCTCTTAAAAGAGATTTATATGTATACTTTATGCTTAACATAATAAGATGGATTTTATTAGCTTATTATTTGATAATTATTTTGATGTTGGAGTTATTAATGAATATGTTTATGGGTAATGTTGTTGATTTGGCTTTTGTTATATTTTATTGGCGTGAATTACTTTGGCATGTTTTTTATAAATAGTTAGGTTATATGATTGTGTTGCATACCCTTGAATTAGACGTGTTTAGTCATTGGGTTATTATAAAAAACTGACAAAAAAAGAAAGATCTATCTTTTTTTTTTTTGGGTCTTCTTAGTAGTATTTTTCATTTTTATAGGTGATTCATTCATTAGTTGTTAGACTATTTACTTCAAGTTATTAGGTATCAAGTTATCTTCATTATGGCCAAGCAGTATTCTACAGGGTAAGGTTCTGATAAAGAATTAAGTTGAGAAGAGTTAATGGATGATATATGATTGACTTGAATGGGTTCAAAGTCTTTGTTATGACTATACTTGGGATATGAAGAATGTGAGTATAAATTTGATGATAAATTTTAAGAGATGTCATATCACACTATATCAAGTGCATATTTATATTCATAAATATTATTTTCTTTGATCCCATTATTTATCCTTTCATTCATGACTAAGCCATATACCACTTTACAAGTCATAAGTTCATTTTATCTAAGCATTCACGAACCAAAAAAAGTGGAGAATGTGAAGAGAGTAAGCATACGGTCAATTTTTATTATTACTATAACATTTACATGAATTACTTCTAAAAGCCTCTTAGCTGCCAAATTAAATTCTATTTACTCTTTGATTATTTAACTCCTTATGTGCTCTTACATGTATAAGGTTATTTAAGTATGCTTAAACTACAATTACTGTGTAGTCATAACGTTGTCCTTAAGCTTTCATAATTTTACTTGAGGACAGCCAAGTTAAGTTGAGGAGAATTTGATCACTATAATTTATATCTATTTAATTATTATTATTATTTAGAGCATAATTCCTATAATATCATATTTATTTATTTTATAATTATTTTTTTATAATTTGGAGTTTATTTATTTTATTTCTATTTATTTTGTAAGAACTTAATTATATAAAATTTCCATGAAGAAAAGGAAAAAAAAAACCCATTTACGAGCTGAAAGTTAAAGATTAGTGTACAATAGAGACCAACTCTTAAACATTGTTAACGAATTCCATTGATCCTAACAGGAATATAAGAGAAGGTTAGAGGAAAGATCACATTATATGGGAAAATAGTTAAATTAGGTGAACCATGTATCGGCATATCGCGCTTCTCAAGACAAAATCATATATCACTGGAAAGATCTCAGCGATTGTTAATTTGGTCTGAAATTTGAATTTTAACATCAGAGTATCAGACGCGTCCACGCTTGTCAAGGAAGAACATCAGTGCTTGATGAAGTCTTATGCATCACTGTGATGATTTTTATTTTATTTTTTTAATTAAAGGAAACTGTTAAAACAAATTATAGAATGAGTCTGAAAAAACTAGTCCCCGATATATCCTCAAAGAGGAAGCGTTGGCACCTTATAGGTGCAGTATCAAAATAAGTGACGCCTACATCAAAAGTAGCAGCGTGAGTGACAAGCCAGTCAACACTTCTGTTGCTCTCTCGATAAACATGCCGATGAACAACAGTCCAATTGCGGTGAAACAGTTCGCGAATACTCACGACAATAAGACATACCACCTGCGTACAGGAACCCGAGGAAGACAGGAACTGGTGCACCGCTGTCGAATCAACCTCTAACTCAATATGGTGGAAGCCGAGAAGCCAAGTAAGGGAGAGACCAATATAAACACTATAGAGCTCAGCAATCTTTGGAGTGCACCAACCGAAATTCCGGACAAAACCAGCTAGCTAACGCCCTGAGACCAATTGCTGGCCCCGTCGACTGTGATGATTTTCAACTTCCTATCATGAACTTAAATCTGGTTTCAGACTACTTTAGTAACTATTGAACTTATTCGATTATTTTTAACCCTTAAACCTTATTGTTTTCACCCCATTGGGTGAGTTTGGGCGTAATGGAGAAAAACTATAGGTCAGGTCCATTGGGTGAGAAATGTTTAAGCCATTGTTTTCAGGTCCTACAACGTCCCAAGAGTCTCAGCCCATTGGGTGAGTTTGCTAACCCAGAGGGACACACAACTTAACAAGTTAGGCTATTTATTACTGGGCTAACAAAAGGACACCGGAAGTGCGGCTACAGCAGCGGACCAACCTAGGGACTGTCATAAACTTGACCGCAGTCGGCATAAGAGTGACCACTTACTGGAACAACACCAGGGTTGTGTCAAAATATTCTCTAGGAAGAAAAGTGGAAGAGAAAATCAAGAGGCTGTTTCTAACGTGGGAACTGCTCCTGTACCTTCGTTTAAGAAATTAACCAAGGTAGAGATGACAAAAAGGCTTTACTTCAATTAGGATGGAGCATTCTATGGAAGGCATAAATACAATAAATTGTTCTGGATAGAAATAATAGAAATTCGAAAAACGAATGGAAGGTCGATATATCTAAAATTATCCTCAAGAGGACAAGCTCCATATCAAAGGAAAGAAATGATGCATTTAGGGGTTTGTTTTGCAATATCTCTATTGAATAAGACAGTCAAAATATTCAGCGCAAAATCTAAAGAGTCTTTCTTTTAGTTTGGCATAAGCAATTCTAGAAAAGGAGTGAATATCAACAAAGAGGGACGAGAAAACTTCCTGTGAATCGCTCCTTGACTAAATCCTACATCATAAATCAATCCAAAGAAGCAAACACCAGTAGACAGGCAAATCTAAACATGTCTCATAAGCACAAATTTTCCTTGTCTACCAATTGTAGCCCTTTAAGAGCCGTGACTAGGATTATTACTCTACTAAAAGCAGTCTCCGTACATAAAATCTCAACTTCATCTTCCTTCATGCTGCAGTCCATCAAACAATGCAACAGTTTTAAAACATAAAACAGAGATCATAACAAGGAATACGACCAGTACGGTCAGACACCAAAATTTCATCCGGCCATTTTGAATGCAAAATCGGGAAAGAGTACACCGCCCCATACTCTAGCAAGTCACAAATTCTGGGAGTCTATGGAGAAAAGTTGCGTCAACAAGATTCAGAAACTCCAATGTAGCTGCTACTCTTTTGATTACAAATTTAACATATTGAACCCCTCCGCAGAAGAACCACACATAAAAAACGTTTATGCATCTTTGTCCTTGGATATACTCTGAGGGATTCTGCTAATAACATTCTCATCAACGATCTTATAATGCTGTGACAGTTTGTTATGGATCACACCACAGTACTTGTCCACGTGCTCTTCATATTTGTTATACAGGGCAGGAATTGTAATGGATAAGATGGTTCCTGTTAAATTATTAAAGAAATATGCGTAAATTTTAGGCCCTCCATATTGTGAGAAATAATCGAGCAAGTTTTAAGACAGAGATTGTATTCAACATACAAAGATTAAACAAATATAAACTGCACAGGATCACATGACTTAAAAAAATTACAAGAAGCAGAAAAGTTTTCCTCAAGGTAATAAACCAAAGAGATAAAGAAATTTGCTGATACAAGGTCTGAACCAATAAGTGAAGTGAACAACATTATATTATTATCAAACAACTTAAAGTCATAAGCATGATAACTAATGTAAATAAGGATAAAGCACATACCTGCATAGGCCAGAGTGAAGAAAGAGATATAGCTACCAATGACAGACAGGAGCCACAAACAGACCACCACCTGTTCAACGTACAATCATGGAACTAATTAATCAGCATGATGCACAAACTTGAGATAGATTTGATAACTAAAGGTTAATAATACAGAGGTCTGTATTTGGTAACTCAGAAATCCTTATCGGTTCAGTTGTTTGGGAACATTAACTACATCGTTATATCCAGATTTGATAAAAGCAAACTATGTGCTTCTTCTTTCCCTCATTTCCAGTTACGAAGTTCTCATGGAATGCAGTGTTAGTCTAACTATAAAGTATCCTACTATCCACTAATTAGAAAGTTATCGCATGTAAATGCTGTAAGATTTTCATCATTCATAATTTGACCCCATCAGTCATTGGTTGTTGCATCCATCTTAATTTTATGAATACATTATGTGTAATTTTTCAGGTTTCAAGTTCAACCCAGCACATGTCTTGAGAAAGCAAATCAACATACAGATGCCTCATCATCGATGAGAAACCTCAACTTCAAGGCATAAAATTCTTTGGTTCTCTCAAAGAACTAACCTGGAAAAAAACTCTAAAATCTTTGCCAAGAGTGATGTCATGAGCCATCAGAAGTACATTGTTGATCTTAACACGAAAAGATGCTGCAGCATTGTTGACCATTTCCTCGGATACAACAAGCTCTGGTAGCGATTGCGGTTGTCTGTTAAGAAAGAAACATGTGACGAAGTATCAAGTTGCATTCAGAAGAAGCTTTGCATAAGATGAAATGAAAAGGAAAAGAAATCCAAGAAGGAATCAGGCATACTTATTTACTAGGTCAGCAAAATTGGCGCGGAGAAACAACAATACCACCAAAATCAACAAGACGTCCGAACAAATTGTCAAGAATGGTAATCCAGAACGCTCAAATATGAACCACGCAACCGTGGCAACGACAATGACACCAAAGGAGACATGTCGCTTCTTCCACAGAAAGACATCAGCAGCTGCAAATAGAAGAAAAGGGAAATTAGCCCAAAAATCAAGTCTCCACACGGAGCTTGTGACAAAACATAGTTGTCGCAATTGGGATGGTGCTGGCCCCAGCCCCCAGAAGAAAAGAGCAACACAATACCACATGATAAGGAAAAGAAACACAAGCAAGGACTGAACGTTAAGCATAACAAAACCAAATTAAGGCCAAAGACAATTTCTGAAACAAAGTCCGCTATAATCTTGGAAACCCGGTAAGATAATCAAATAATTAAAGAAAAGAAAAAAAAAGAAGAGAACAACCCAGAAACTGAAACGGGAAAAAGGAAAGAGGGAACCTTTTCCACCACCCATGTACTGATGAACAGTGACTTGTCGACCGAACAATCGATAAGCCGATGGTGTGGGAGACGAGGAAGAAGAAGCAGTTGTGTCATTTCTAGAGTCTGGCCCTCCTCCTCGGTTGTTGCCATCTACCGTATCTAATCTTCCACTCGAATTCTCCATTTGTCTCTAGATTTCCTCCAAATCTGAAAAGAATAAGCTGTTAACAGATTTTGTTTCATAAATAAGCCGAAACGACGGGGCTTGAGTTTTCAGTTTTTCACTGCAGATTAATAGGGACAAACTGGTTTTTGTTGATTAATTTAACCATATCTTTAAGAAATGAATGAGATTAATTTACCCTTTTTCTGTTCCTATTTAGGCGTTAAAAATTTTGAAAAAGAAAAGCCTCCAGCTCTGCCTCTGTCTCTAACGCATCACTGATTGAATATTCCTTCCTTCTGTTTGACTTAACAGTGAATAAGACCAATATTCATAGAATTTAATAAAAATATGATTAAATTAAAGAAGAGAAAGCAAAGATAAAGCGAGGCACAACATCAATGTTATGAATACCGTACCGAATTTGGTATCGGATTAAACTCTAGAATAGAACTGTATCGGTATCGGTTGGTACCGGGTACCGTTTCGAAAAAAATTTTAAATTTATAAAATAGTCCCTAAAATTTTTAAAAATTACAAAATAGTTCATATTGATATATTA